>SJXQ01000420.1:24984-35218 GCA_006408695.1 Aepyceros melampus | reverse complement strand
CACTTTGATAGCATCATCTTTCAGGATTTGAAACAGCTCAACTGGAATTCCATCACCTCCACTAGCTTTGTTTGTAGTGATGCTTTCTAAGGCCCACTTGACTTCACATCCCAGACTGTCTGACTCTAGGTGAGTGATCATACCATCGTGATTATCTTGGTTGTGAAGATCTTTTATGTACAGTTCTTCTATGTATTCTTGCCACCTCTTCTTAATATCTTCTGCTTCTGTTAGGTCCAGAGCATTTCTGTCCTTTATCAAGCCCATCTTTGCATGAAATGTTCCCTTGGTATCTCTGATTTTCTTGAAGAGATCTCTAGTCTTTCCCATTTTGTTGTTTTCCTCTATTTCTTTGCATTGATCGCTGAGGAAGGCTTTCTTATCTCTTCTTGCTATCTCTTCTTGGAACTCTGCATTCAGATGCTTATATCTTTCCTTTTCTCCTTTGCTTTTCGCTTCTCTTCTTTTCACAGCTATTTGTAAGGCCTCCCCAGACAGCCATTTTGCTTTTCTGCATTTCTTTTCCATGGGGATGGTCTTGATCCCTGTCTCCTGTACAATGTCATGAACCTCAGTCCATAGTTCATCAAGCACTCTATCTATTAGATCTAATACCGTAAATCTATTTCTCACTTAGAGCCATGTATAAAACCCAGGCTTCTAATGGGGAGATCCTTTTCCAGACCATTTTTATAAAAAGCCAGTCAGACTGGTCTCAGGAATTTTTCTAGAAGTCCTGGATTAGGAGACTCTTTACTTAAGACTTGACTTACATTAATATTATGGTACCAAATAAATGGTAATATTCTAAAGGTGCAACAGTAGTGGACTAGTTAAGTAACTACTGTCTGACTGTGAGTGTGGTAAAGATTAAAAATCTTCAGTGAGTTGTGAAGATGTGAGTGATGTATTAAATGAACAAATTATTTTCAAAAACAATAGATAAAGTGTGAGCCTAGTTTTGTTAACTCTAAGATTGCATGTATAGTAGTTTCTTATGGTTTCCAAACTATCAAGTAGAGTTCCCTGTGCTATACAGTAGGTCTTATTGTTATATACAGTGCTGTGTATATGTTCATCCCAAATTCCTAATTTATCCCTCCCCCCTCACCTTTCTTCTTTGGTAACCAGAAGTTTGTTTTCTTTGTCTGTGATTTCTATTTCTGTTTTGTAAATAGTTCATGTCATTTTTTTAGATTCCACAGAGAAGCAGTATCATATGATTTTTTATTTATTTTTTAAAATACATAAATGTTTATATTCAGAGATATTTGTATATACTATATTTACATAGCATATATTTTATATATTTATTACACTTTTTTTTTTTACTTTATAATATTGTATTGGTTTTGCCATATCAACATAAATCCACCACGGGTGTACACGTGTTCCCCATCCTGAAACCCCCTCCCACCTCCCTCCCCATACCATCTCTGTGGGTCATCCCAGTGCACCAGCCCCAAGCATCCTGTATCCTGCATCAAACCTGGACTGGTGCTTCGTTTCTTATATGATATTATACATGTTTCAGTGCCATTCTCCCAAATCCTCCCACCCTCTCCCTCTCCCACAGAGTCCAAAAGACTGTTCTATACATCTGTGTCTCTTTTGCTGTCTCGCATACAGGATTATCGTCACCATCTTTCTAAATTCCATATATATGCGTTAGTATACTGTATTGGTGTTTTTCTTTCTGGCTTACTTCACTCTGTATAATATGCTCCAGTTTCATCCATCTCATTAGAACTGATTCAATGTATTCTTTTTAATGGCTGAGTCATATGATTTTTTAATTCGCTAAAATGTCAACATGATTATTTCTTGGTGAGTTTTTACCCAAATACATCATATATCCAATGTAAATGATGACTATTTATTTCATCACATAAAGTGTATTTGAAAAATACATATCTTCACATGAGATAACTTCCTATCTTCTGCTGCTTTTCCCTAAACAAGTTTTAGCTCTGATACACATTGGGTCACTTTCATTTGAGTCCTGTGCAATAAAGATGAACAGTGTTATCTCTTTGGGGCAGGGGGCAGCACAGGACAAGGGGAAGGTCCCAGTGAAACACAGCCACCAGGTCCTGCTGACACTGGGACCAAATCTTCTGAGCTCTCTGTTAATGACCTGCCTTTTCTTGGAACAAGATGGAAAACAAAATCGACTCAGCATTCAAAGTAATGAAGGCCTCCTGTTCAAGGATGGCTTGAATATTTCCTCTGTTTTCCCTCTAAACTTGGATTTACTTCCAGGGCTGCTCATGTACATCCAGTCTTTAACTGCTCCTACCAGGTTGCAGACACCTGTCTCTGTCCTGGACACATGGCTTATTTAATAACAGTTTAGTTCATCAGTACGTTTTAGGAGTGTGAGTCGGTTTTGGGTTTTTCACGCTATTTCTGAAACTCCCTGAAAGCTTCCTGAGTCTTAGTAGATTATGTAAGGCTGGAGTCAGAGAAAAGCTTTCTGATACCTTCCAGGCAGAAACTGAGCATTCTTTAAGTCTTAAGAAGATTCAAACATACTCTGTGATGGTTTAACCACTGCGAAGTCAAAACAACTGAATTTCCTCCTCCCTGTTTTTCCCTCCATAGCTTAAAGGGAGCCGACGCTGGCAATGGGATCCGAGTGTTTGTGCCTGACGTGGGCATGTTCATCGCCAGCCTGACCATCTGGCTGGTCTGTAGGAACATTGTTCAGAAGCCAGTGGCCGAAGAGGCCGCGCAGTGTAACCCGGAGTTTGAGAATGAAGAGTCGGTAAGTCTGAGCTGAGACTCTTCTGCTTTGATTTCTGGGGCCTTGTAGGTTGTGTCAGTGAACAGTGAGATATGCACAGAGCTTCATGCCCTCTTATGCTTGGTGGTTGCTTTGTACACCTTGTGTGGTCCTCACGCATGTGCATTCTCACCCACACTCAGCCATGTGGAAACAAGTCCAGGGACGTGAGGGCTGCCCTGTGAGATGCATTAACCCTAAGGGCCTGGGCCTGACCTGGTGTCTCTTCATTACCATCTGTCCTTAACCCACACTGGAAACCTTTCAAGTTTGTGTCATGGCCCATGCCCTAGATACTTAGTTACTGCAACATTCTTAGAGAAGAAACACCTGGCAGTTGTCAGAGAAAAAAAAATTAATTCTATCTTGAAGGAAGCTTCCAGTCTGTGCGCCTTGCCATCCTGAGTCAGTGGTTAAATCCGCATGCTTCCATCGAGGTATTTTTTAAAGTACTCTGGAGAAAAAAACACATGCATTTGGAAGAGTGTAAGAATGAGTAAAACGTTTGTGAATTTTTTACTGGATTGGGGGGACACGTCAGATTTCACTCCGTGGCGAATGGAAGCAGGAGACAGCTGTCGCTCTGTCACTGACCTGTTTGTTCTAATAACTGCACTTTGTCATATGAGTCTAGGTAACAGTGACTTAAAAAGTAATTGATCTGGTAATTGAAAGATAAAATTTATAGGGAAAAAAATTCCTTAAAACACTGTATTTAGACATTTGACCCAAGACACTTATAAGTACTGAATGTTTCATTCATAAGCTTTGGCAAGAAATTAAACCTATAAAACTGAAGTTAGTTGAAATTACTTATATTGAGAATAGTAACTACGATGGCATCAAAGAAAGAAAGTTCTCAGTTATGGCAAATAATGTGTGTGCTTCATAAATAAACAGCATTTCCCCTTGATATTTACTAGAATACAACAATGAAGAAAGAATGAATATGATTCCATAAATCTCTGCAGACTAGAAATGATGTTATTGCCTAAAATCCTTGTGAGTAAAAAATTACAATCTTGTGACATATGCATATTCTGCTGTTTTTAAGGTAAATGTTAAAAAGGGTACACAGTGTTAAAAATTATTACAGCAAGGTCATAACTACCTATCTCTTGCAGTCAAGTTCACAAACTGTACCACACTTGTCAGTGTCCTAGAAATGGAACTATGAAGCTGCTTTTTCTTCTGGTTAAGACAGAATTTAAAATTTTAACCTCTTTTACATTTGAAATTTCTTTTATAGTATTTACAATTTGAAAAATCATCTGGCTTAAACAATCACCCTGTTTTTTCCAGATTCAGTGAAAACAAATACATTAACTCAAGCTCTCTAGACTTAGGACTTTTCATTATTATTTTTTATAAGGAAAGATTTGTTTTCAGTTCTCCTCATATTGTAGATGGAAGGTAAAGTGTAGTTATTGTGAATTGAGTGGACTCTGAAGTCAGACTTGGAAACTGTGTGATGTTGGGAAAATTGTTTATCCTCTTTCTTCTTCCGCAAAGTGGAGATTGTCCTGAAGACTTAATAAAGGGCCATGAGCTTGCCTTCCTTTGCTCTTCTCCAGTTTGAAAGGAAGTAGAACAGTCGCAAAAATGTAAAATTTAAAGCCTCTTAGAATGAGAGAAAGATAAGTTGGAGGGTGTGTTTGAGGCCAACTCACTCAGTAAAGGACTTCCTTCCTTGCCATCGGTAATGGACAACCATAACTGAATTACAAAGCTTCCTACAGAAAGAACGTCTGTCTCCAGTTCAAACACTGTTTTGCCATAAAATTGGGAAAACCTGCACTGACTACTGAAGGTAAGGGATGTTAGGTCAAGGTCACCCATCTGGTGAAGAAGAGACACGATGTCACTGACCGATACTAAAATCATATTTCCTTCCTGATTCCCCTCTTTTCTCCAGGATGGGCTCATGATACCTCTCTCCCATTTGAAATTTGTTTAAATATCTGCACCCTATATATTATTGATTACATTCAGTTCAGTTCAGTTCATTCACTCAGTCGTGTCCGATTCTTTGCGACCCATGAATCACAGCACACCAGGCCTCCCTGTCCGTCACCAACTCCCAGAGTTCACACATCACTGACACATCGAGTCAGTGATGCCATTCAGCCATCTCATCCTCTGTTGTCGCCTTCTCCTCCTGCCCCCAATCCCTCTCAGCATCAGAGTCTTTTCCAATGAGTCAACTCTTAGCATGAGGTGGCCAGAGTATCGGAGTTTCAGCTTCAGCATCAGTCCTTCCAATGAACACCCAGGACTGATCTCCTTCAGAATGGACTGGTTGGATCTTCTTGCAGTCCAAGGGACTCTCAAGAGTCTTCTCCAACACCACAGTTCAAAAGCATCAATTCTTCGGCACTCAGCCTTCTTCACAGTCCAACTCTCACATCCATACATGACCACTGGGAAAACCATAGCCTTGACTAGACAACCTTTGTTGTCAAAGTAATTTCTGCTTTTTAATATGCTATCTAGATTGGTTGTAACTTTCCTTCCAAGGAGTAAGCATCTTTTAATTTCATGGCTGCAATCATCATCTGCAGTTCTAACCCTAATCAATTACATTATTTAATGATAAAAAGGGGTAGATTCTCTAAGCATTATTTTTGGGGAGCTTTGAAAATGAATGTGAAAGTGTTAGTCACTCAGTCATGTCCAACTCTTTGCGACTCCATATACTATAGCCTGCCAGGCTCCTCTGTCCACGGAATTCTCCAGGCAGGAATACTGGAGTGGGTTGCCATGCGTTCCTCCAGAGGATCTTCCCAACCCAGATATTGAATCCAGGTCTCCTGCATTGCAGGCAGATTCTTCACTGTCTCACTCACCAGAAAAACCCTTAATGTTGAAAATGCTAAGTATCATTACTATAAAGTTGAGTTCCCTCTAGGTTAAATTTGTTTGCGCCTAATTTAGATATTAGTTTCCATAGTATCAGTACATTCCAGCCCCAGGTGGCCCAGGGGAGCAGGCTAGAGTGACTGTCCAGAGATGAATCCAGGAGGAAATTTTTCTTACTGGGGAACCATCTGGCTGGAGTCGAAAAGAATATAAATACATAGCCAAAATAAGCAGGAGAATTTATTTTATTTTCAAGTCCCTAGCATACTTCCTGCGACTCGTAAATCTTGGCGATTGTGTTCTAGATTGCTTGGTTTTTGAGGATCCTTTGAAAGGACAGTGTTTGCTGGCATTGCTTCTTCTCTCATTTATCTCAGTGGAGAAATGGCAGATTAATCAACCCTCTGGTGCCTGGGAGAATTGCTTTTCAAATCCAACTTTGTTTCAGAGTAGTAAGTAATCCCTGGAGAATGCTCAGGACTCTTCCCAAATCTCCAAGGACTTGATAATGAGGCTTAAGTTCACTGTTTTAAAGGGCATCACAAATCCAAGGATTCTCCTGAAAGAAACCCAGTTGGGCATGGAGTCGGGGAGGGGGCTTTGTCCTGTTGTTGAATTTTACAGAAAGCAAACCTCAGTCAAGAACCAACTCCTCAACTGCCATGAAAGATTCTTTGCCAACTGACATACTTGTGGTCTTGTTTATTTGTTCCTTTTAATTCAGAAGCAGATTGACAAAACATAACTGAAAGATTCAGATTCTTAAGTCTTTAAAAAAAAATGAGTTGCGTTATGAGAGTTAAATTGTGTAGAAAGGTTATCTGTGCAATAAAACACCAATGATATCAGTAATTTCACCAAGTTGATAGTATCTGCATATTTATGTACTTCTAGCTCTTTCTAGCTATTTAATGAGATTTCAGGCTTTATTTTTTTTTTTGAAACAAAGAGTAGTCTAACATGAAACCAAATTTATGATAAATGTTTATTCAAATAGAAATTTTAGTCTTGACTTAGTCTGCTGCAAGTGATCTCTTCTATATGGTCTAACCATTCCACTATGAATGCTATAAAGAATATTTCAGTGTCAGATATAGCCCATCCATTAAGAATCAGGGATGTAGCATTTAAATCTCACTAACGCTGGGCTGGAAGAAGCACAAGCTGGAATCAAGATTGCCGGGAGAAATATCAATAACCTCAGACATGCAGATGATACCACTCTTATGGCAGAAAGTGAAGAGGAACTAAAAAGCCTCTTGATGAAAGTGAAAATGGAGAGTGAAAAAGTTGGCTTAAAGCTCAACATTCAGAAAATGAAGATCATGGCATCTGGTCCCATCACTTCAAAATGGCTGGATGGCATCACTGACTCAATGGGTGTGAGTCTGAGTGAACTCCAGGAGTTGGTGATGGACAGGAAGGCTTGGTGTGCTGCGATTCATGGGGTCGCAAAGAGTCGGACATGATTGAGCGACTGAACTGAACTGAACTGAACTGAACGTTATTTAGACATTCTGAATCTTAAAGCTGCAACCCCTTTAGGTATTACCTAAAGTCCTTTAGGCTACTGTGGTGTCTCGCACAGAAAGTGGCTATCCGGCCTGTGAGTCAAGCTTCAGATTTGAAGCTCTAGTTGTTATATTTTTTGAGAGCAAGAAACAAAGAATGGAAGAAATCAATCTCGTTATTAATGACTAATAAAGAATGTAGCATAATTAATATATTATAGCATATATTGATTATTTTAATCGTTAGGCATCTGCTCAGTCCCCACCCGAGATCTAGTCCAGAGCCACCTGCTTAACATCCTCTAGATCCTGGTTTTCCAGCTCAGACTCTGTCATCCCTCTCTGTTGGTCTTCGGTTACAGACATCATTACTGACCCTGAGTGCCCATTTTCTCTGATCAGAACCAGCTAAATTTATCTCTTCTGACTGCTGTTCCTTCTCTAGAAATGAAGAATTTAGGGAGTGAAGACAAAAAGCCACAGTTTTGAGGGCATATAGACCGCTCCTGTTGCTTAAAAATGTCCATAAAGGTTCAGGACCCAAATAGTTACTTGTGATGAACTAAGACGCAAAGAAAATGCATGTCTTTGTTATTAAAATGTCAAGAAGTTGAGAAGTGTGGTGGCCCTGTAATCCACTTCTTTTCTTTCCCATCGTTCCATCCACCCCACTGTCCATCCATCTGTTTTGCCCTCCAGTCAGAACTTTTTACAGAGCCTGTGCTCTGCTCAGTGCACTATGCCAGTTCTAGGGTGGAATGAGTGTTTAATTAATTTTGAATTATTTCTGCATATGGTATGAGAGTAGTCCAGTTTCATTCTTTTGCAGGTAGCAGTCCAATTTTCACAACAGCGCTGAAATACATTCTTGCCTCCTTTGTCATAGATTAATTGACCATAAATAGTTGGGTTTTTTCCTGGGCTTTCTATTGTGTTCCATTGATCTCTCTGTGTGTATTTTGTCCCAGTACGATTCTGTTTTTATTTCTGTAGGTTTATAATATAGTTTGAAATTAGAAAATGATACCTCTTGTTTTTGTTCTGTCTCAAGATTGTCTTGGCTCTTTGGGGGTTTTTGTGGTTCCATGAAAACTCTTAGAATTTTTTGTTCTAGTTCCGTGAAAAATGCCATTGTTACTTGGTGTGTGTGTGTGTGTGTGTGTGCTTAGTTGCTCAGTCATGTCTGACTCTTTGTGACCCCATGGAGTGTAACCCTCCAGGCTCTTGTATCCACGGGGTTCTCCAGGCAAGACTAGGCAAGAATACTGGAGTAGTCATTCCCTTCTCCAGTGGATATTCCCAATCCAGGGATCAAACCTGGGTTTCCTGCATTGCAGGCAGATTCTTTACCATTTGATTTTGCATTGAATCTATATTTCTTTGAGTGGTATGGCCATTTTAGCAATGCTAATTCTACCAATCCTTGAGCATAGTATATCTTTCCATTTATTTGTGTCATCTTCATTTTCTTTCATCAATGTCATATAGTTTTCGGAGTTTAGGTGTTTAATCTCTTTGGTTAAATTTATTCCTAGGTATTTTATTCCTTTTGATTCAATTATAAGCACGATTACTTTCTTAATTTCTTCAGCACCAACTGGTTCTTTTTTTATATATTCAAAGTCTTTGTTGAAGTTCTCACTGTATTCATCCTTATCCCAAGGTCAGGAGCATCTTTTGACCATAGCTTTGAATTCTTTGGACCTCCCTGGTGGCTCAGGCAGTAAGGAATCTGCCTGTAATGCCGGAGACCTGGGTTCTCTCCCTGGGTGGGAAGATCCAGCTACCCACTCCAGTATTCTGGCAGGAGAATTCTAGAGACAGAGGAGCGTGGTGGGCTACAGTCCATGGGGTCACAAAGAGTCAGACACCACTGAGCGAATTTCACTTCACTTGAATTCTTTATCAGAGAGATTACTTATCTCCATATCATTAAGGTCTTTTTCTGAGGTTTTATCTTGTTTTTGAGGTTCTTGTCTTTTTTTTTTTTAAATATATTTCCTCATTTTGCTGACTCTGTTTCTATGAAGTAGGCAAAACTGCTGCCTCTCAGTCTCGGAGGCGTGGCCTTCTATAGCTGATAATCTCTCTTCTTCAACCCTTACTTAGCTGATCTGTCTGTGCTAAGTCACTTCAGTTGTGTCCAACTCTTTGTGGCCCCATGGATTGTAGCCCACCAGGCTCCTCTGTCCCTTGGATTCTCTAGGCGAGAATACTGGAGTGAGTTGCCATTTCCTTCTCCAGAGGATCTTTCTAACCCAGGGATAGAGCCTGCATTTCATGTCTCCCACATTGGTGGGTAGGTTTTTTTTTAACTACTAGCACCACCTTAGCTCGGCTATCTCTCAAATCTTTGTAGTTGTCTATACACAGACTGGTTCCAAATAGGAAAAGGAGTACGTCAAGTCTGTATATTGTCACCCTGCTTATTTAACTTATATGCAGAGTACATCATGAGAAACGCTGGGCTGGAAGAAGCACAAGCTGGAATCAAGATTGCCAGGAGAAATATCAATCACCTCAGATGTGCAGATGACACCACCCTTATGGCAGAAAGTGAAGAGGAACTAAAGAGCCTCTTGATGAAAGTGAAAGAGGAGAGTAAAAAAGTTGGCTTAAAGCTCAACATTCAGAAAACGAAGATCATGGCATATGGTCCCATCACTTCATGGGAAATAGATGGGGAAACAGTGTCAGACTTTATTTTTCTGGGCTCCAAAATCACTGCAGATGGTGATTGCAGCCATAAAATTAAAAGACACTTACTCCTTGGAAGAAAAGTTATGACCAACCTAGATAGCATATTCAAAAGCAGAGATATTACTTTGCCGACTAAGGTCCGTCTAGTCAAGGCTATGGTTTTTCCTGTGGTCATGCGTGGATGTGAGAGTTGGACTGTGAAGAAGGCTGAGCGCAGAAGAATTGATGCTTTTGAACTGTGGTGTTGGAGAAGACTCTTGAGAGTCCCTTGGACTGCAAGGAGATCCAACCAGTCCATTCTGAATGAGATCAGCCCTGAGATTTCTTTGGAAGGAATGATGCTAAAGCTGAAGCTCCAGTACTTTGGCCACCTCATGCA
>SJXQ01000420.1:0-24871 GCA_006408695.1 Aepyceros melampus | reverse complement strand
ATTTCCTTGGAGGGAATGATGCTGAAGCTGAACCTCCAGTACTTTGGCCACCTCATGCAAAGAGTTGACTCATTGGAAAAGACTCTGATGCTGGGAGGAATTGGGGGCAGGAGGAGAAGGGGACGACAGAGGATGAAATGGCTGGATGGCATCACTGACTCGATGCGCGTGAGTCTGAGTGAACTCCGGGAGTTGGTGATGGACAGGGAGGCCTGGCGTGCTGCGATTCATGGGGTCGCAAAGAGTCAGACACGACTGAGCGACTGAACTGAACTGAACTGAAAATCACTGCAGATGGTGACTGCACCCAGGAAATTAAAAGAAGCTTACTCTTTGGAAGGAAAGTTATGACCAACCTAGATAGCATATTCAAACGCAGAGACATTACTTTGTCAACAAAGGTCCATCTAGTCAAGGCTATGATTTTTCCAGTGGTCATGTATGGATGTGAGAGTTGGACTGTGAAGAAAGCTGAGCACTGAAGAAGTGATGCTTTTGAACTATGGTGTTGGAGAAGACTCTTGAGAGTCCCTTGGACTGCAAGGAGATCCAACCAGTCCATCCTGAAGGAGATCAGTCCTGGGTGTTCATTGGAAGGACTGATGCTGAAGCTGAACCTCCAATACTTTGGCCACCTCATGCAAAGAGTTGACTCATTGGAAAAGACTGTGATGCTGGGAGGAATTGGGGGCAGGAGGAGAAGGGGACGACAGAGGATGAGATGGCTGGATGGCATCACCGACTCGATGAACATGAGTTTGGGTGAACGCTGGGAGTTGGTGATGGACAGGGAGGCCTGGTGTGCTGCGATTCATGGGATCTCAAAGAGTTGGACATGACTGAGTGACTGAACTGAACTGAACTGATATACCTAATTTATCTCTGAAGTGGCCCTGTTGTTGAGAGCATGTTGGGACCTGTCAGTGCTTGATGGGGTAGAGATTCTCCATCAACACTCAGGTCGAAGCCAGGGCTTCAGACAGCAGCAGCTTCTAAAGCATGGAGACACATACAGTCCCAGATCTGCAATTTTAATCCCGGCTGCTCTCCAGATGTAGGGTCTGGAGGCATCCTCTGGGCAACAATTGCAGAAATTGGGACTCTTAAGGGTTACACAAGCTCCTTCTGGAGTCTGGCTTAACGGCAGCAAGGCCACAGGGGTTCGAGGATGATGTCTCATGGCTCACTTCCCCGGGGGCCCCTCCTTCCCTCCAGGTGTGAGGTAAACCTGAGGCTCTAGGGTCCACAGATGGATCTTTTTCACAGGAAGCTTGGGGTTGTGTTTGTCTGCTGGCCTGCGGTGCCTGGGGGTGGTGGCCTGATAAGAGCGCTCTCTCCGGTTGTTACTGTCCCGTGGGGCTCAGGGTCTCCAGTCCTATTGGCCACCAGGGCATGTCCCCATATGCACTGTGTATGCTCCTGCTAGGTTCAACCAGAGGGTGTAGGGGCCGGACTTGCTCCCTTGCTTTGTGGAGACGGGGGGTTGGGGGGGAGAATGACTTGACTTAGGTGAGAGCACAATGGTGCCTCAGTCTCTGGGCAGTGTCTTCCTTCCCCCACCCTCCAGTAGACCTCTTTGGATTTGCAAATGACTGTCCCTTACACACAGCAGGTGTTACACTCTGGTTATTTCACCTCTCCTGGGGTAAGTTCAACCTTGTGCCTTCCCTACCTGCCTAGGTGTGGCCCTTCCTGTCCTCTGGTGTGGACCAGATACTCAGCTAGTTCTCAGGTCCTTTCCAGGGAAAACTGACCCATGTGTAACTGCATATTTGTAGTTATGTCCTCCCATGAACATATTTGTCATATCCATGGGAGGAGGTGGGTTCAGGCTCTTCCTTCCTCACCACCTTGAACTGACCTTGACCTGGGAGTTTGTAAATATCCAGGTGCAGACTGCATCCCAGATATGTTGAGTCAGAATTCTGGGAGGCAGACGAATGTTTGGTGGTACCAGGATTGTTTTATTAAAGCTCCCCAGGCCTGCGGTCCTGGATAGCCTAGTGGGTTGCTGCCCGCTAACTTGGTCTGTCTTAACTTCCTTTATTGAACTTGTATTGCTCTGTAGGAGGTGGTTGAAAGCATACACCTCTGTATTCACGCTTTCAAATGGAACAGGGAACAATTTAACTGTGCTTATACATTTGGAAAAGTAATCTTCCTGAAACAAGCTTAGTGACAGAATAAAATCTTGGCTTCATCTGCACGATGCTGTCACGATAGGCTTACGGATGCACGTGACCCTTTGCCAGCATGGCTCCGGAGCTCGCTAGGCACTGTGTCCATGGGGACACTGGAGGATGGTGGACGTTTGTCTTTGGTGCTGAGTCACAGCACTTGCCTCTTCCTTCCATGGACTCTTCTGTTGAGATGACTCCACTCCATGAAGATAAATTGTTAACTTTCAATAATAAACAATGAGTAAATAACTTGCAACATTCTAGGAAAGTGCTCCCTTTGCTTCTGGATCTGCTGGCTCATTATTTGTGCCTTTGATGCTCTCCCATCAAAGCAGCTTTTCAATCATGGTTTAAGACCCAAGGAAGAGGAGGATGGAGTCCACAGTCTGAGCAGCTCTGGGCTTATATCTAAAGTTTGTCTGAAATCAGAAAGAGATTCCATTAGATAAATCACCTCGATATGTTTTCCAGTCAAGGGAGTCTGCCTGGCATCCAACTCAAACACAAGGCTTCCAGGTAGGGTGAGTTTGTCCATGGTCGCAGGTATCAGGAAGAGTGTGGATTCTAATCTGGCTCCTTCCACATCATCTCATGCAGTCCTTTAATCAGACAAGTTTCTGGGACTCGCTCCTAGAATTCCTGATTCAGGAACTGTGAGGTGAAGCCTGGTAATCTGGCCTCTTAAAGAGCCCCAGGTGAGCCTTAGATTTAGTCCAAGACAGGTAGACTCATTTAGTGCTTGGGGATAAGGAAAAATAAATGTCTGGGTTCTAGCAGAAGTAATTGGTGGTGTCTTCCTGGTCCAGAATTGAGTGGGAGTCACTGCTAATGCTTGACTGCTGGGGACAAGGCTGCAGGGCTGGATGCAGTGATGGGATGAGGCATGGAGGCTTGGGTCCAGGCTCAAGGAACCATGACCTCGCACCCAGTTGACTCCATAGCACTTGGAGTGTCCTCACGTGATATGAGACGCTGCCTGAGTACATCTGGCACATTTTGAAGTCAGGGACTTTTAAAGAAGATGAGTCAAAGCACTTACATTTCTTTACATAAGCTATAGACTTCAACCTGGCAATGCCAATATGTAATATTTTATTAGGCTTTTTAAACTATAAAGGCTTTCTTTATCTTTCATTTCTAAGATAGCTCAGGAACTAGAAAAATAAATCTTTATTTACAGCTACCCCTTCTTATGAAGAAACTGAAAGACAAAGTTTAAGCATGCTTCTCCAGGCGAGAATACTAGAGTGGGTTGCCATTCCCTTCTCTAGGAAATTTTCCCCAACCCAGGGATGGAACCCAGGTCTCCTGCATTCCAGGTGGATTCTTTACCAGATGAACCACCAGGGAAGCCCTTCCCAGGTGGTGCTAATGGTAAAGAACCTACCTGCCAATGTGAGAGACATGGGAGTTCAATCCCTGGGTCGGGAAGATCCTCTGGAGGAGAGTGTGGCAACCCACACCAGTATTTTTATCTGGAAAATCCCATGGACAAAGGAGTCTGGTGGTTACACCCCATGGGGTTGCAAAGAGTCAGACAGGACTAAAGCGACTTGGCATGCACTCCTTCTTAGCTCCAAGGCCAGGATCCAGTTGAGTTCCAATATGGGGACAGATTTCAGCTCCAGCAGCCCAGCCTGCTTGCTGGTGAGTGAGCCGAGGGGCTTCCAGGGTGTTGGTGTTTATGCTGCTCCAGATGGATCATTTCGGGGAGAAGACCAGCCTGACGTGACTAATGGCACTTCTGGCCCCAGCCGGGATGATGGGGCTCACTTTTGGCTCCCTCTCAGTTTGGCAGGTTTAGAAAGTGTTTTCAACTGAAAGCCCCAGGGATTCCGGTACAAAAATGTTGAAAAACCTCAAGTACACTGGTCTGTTTATTAAAATCACAGGGTCTCTGTCCCGCCCAGGAGAGGTTGGGGAAATGCATTCATCTAAACTTGAGAAGGTTCTTGACTAGAGATTTCTATCTGATTTAATCTACATCCGTAGCAATTCCGTAATTGAGCAATAAGTCATTTATTGTGAAAGTTAGGAGTGTGTTTCTGACTGTGACCCAGGCAACCCTAGCTGTGTTCCCTCTCTCTGTCTCCTGGTCAAGTCTGGAGACTGAAGATTTGGGGCTAATTTTCTTCCTCTAGAGGCATTTTTAGGATGTTGCCCACCTGCTGTACAAGGAGTATTAAGCAACAAATGCCCATGTCTGTGGTGATGTGAGTGTCATAGCAACAGCATCCCTGGATCAGTCCCCACAGCAACTCAGCTTTGGGAGATAGAGAAGTTGAAAGAAAGCTGGCCTGGGAGCCGGGGCCTTGGACGCTGGGGAGGGGCTTCCCCAGTGTGGGGACAGCACATACCAAGGCAGAGAGCCTATGGATTCCAGGTTATCTGCATGGTTCCCTGTGTGTGATGTTTCTGGGCCAAGAGATGAGGATAAAGTTGGAGAGAGAGACTGGTCCCAGGTGTGGCAACTCCAACAGGTAGGCAGCTTTGTGTTCTCTCCAGGTCACCTCATCAGAACCCACTTTGACAGTGAGCCTCAGGTAGACCTTTCCAATTCTCACCTCTGTCCACACTCCAGGTTCCTCACTAGCTGCCCCCATGATACTTCCACCTTAGAACTGGCCTCCCAACTTGCTCCATGACTGGTCATCCTGATCTCATCCACAAAGACAAGAACTCCCTCTGATTCTCCTTCATCCCTCCCCCTACCATGTGAAATTTACCAACTGAGGTCTGCTGACTGGACTTATGAGATGCTCGACCAAGACGTGAACCCTCTTCAGCTCCACTCCCCACCCCCTCTTCCACCAGCACAGCCTCCTGGCTGCAGGGCCCCCTTGCTCTTCCCCTACTGCAGCCGCTGGAGTCACTGTGGGAAAGAGATCCCGTTGTCCCCCTCACTGGGTGGAGTGGTTGGTGATCAGAGTCTTCTTAGCTTGGATTCTAGAGAAGTGAAGCATCGGGCAAGTCCTGCTCTGAGTCCAGCCACCTCTTGGAGAGTTTTGCTTCGGAACTCCCTCTGTGGGTGATACAGGCTGGGGGTTGGGCTTTCCTCCTGGTACCACAGCTCTGTAGCTCTCCCATCATCCCAGGTGGGGGCCGAGCACCTGTGCCAGGTGGGGCTGCTGGTATTGCACTGACTGGAGCTCAGCCCCCACGTCTCTGCGACGTGGGGTGCAGGGGCATCAGCTGACAGTGAGGAGGAAGAGCAGGTGGAAGAGGAAGGGGGTCTGGGGATGTACTATGGAGCCTCGGCCACCCCTTCCTGCTGTCTGGAAGGCTCTGGCTAGAATTTCCCCATGGCTGGTTGCTCTGTGACATTCAGCTCAGCTGAAATGTCACCTCCTCAGAGAGGCTCTCCTTGAACTCAGAATCTAAAATAGCCGCCCTGACTCCCTCAATCACATCACTCTGTTTTAATTCTTGGAATAGCAAGTGTCACTGTGAGATATTTAGTTGCTGACTTATTTGTGTCTCTTACTAGTATGTGTGCTCTTCTGTCTCTTACTAGTGACACTGAGGTGTACTGGGCTCTGAGCAGATTGAAAAATCTTCACGCATAAGCCTAAGACATTCTTCTTCCTTGTGGAAAAAGTACAAATGTGCTATGATGAAATACAGTATAATGCAAAACCCAATTTGGGTATATGGACTTGAATAGCCTGGGATTACATCCTCATGTGTGTGTGTGTGTATTGTGTGTATGTATGTATGGTGTGCATGTGTGTCTTTGTTTGTGTGTGTCTTTGTGTGTATATGTGCACAGGGGTGGGAGTGCAGCCTGTAGCCTTGGCTTCATTAACAGCCAATGTAAATCCCAAGTGGCCTGTACCCACCTTGGCAAACAGCAGATCTGAGCACTCAGCACTTACTGAGCTGTGCACCAGCCTCCTATACCCATCTTCCTCCAGTGAGATGGAAGCTCAGACACCAGCAGTGAATATTATGTAATTCTGAAATAAGCATATCAAGAAATATATATATATATGTATATATATCAGTTCAGTTCAGTTCAGTTCAGTCACTCAGTCGTGTCCGACTCTTTGCGACCCCATGAATCGCAGCACGCCAGGCCTCCCTGTCCATCACCATCTCCCGGAGTTCACCCAGACTCACGTCCATCGAGTCCGTGATGCCGTCCAGCCATCTCATCCTCGGTCGTCCCATTCTCCTCCTGCCCCCAATCCCTCCCAGCATCAGAGTCTTTTCCAATGAGTCAACTCTTTGCATGAGGTGGCCAAAGTACTGGAGCTTCAGCTTTAGCATCATTCCTTCCAAAGAAATCCCAGGGTTGATCTCCTTCAGAATGGACTGGTTGGATCTCCTTGCAGTCCAAGGGACTCTCAAGAGTCTTCTCCAACACCACAGTTCAAAAGCATCAATTCTTCGGCGCTCAGCCTTCTTCACAGTCCAACTCTCACATCCATACATGACCACAGGAAAAACCATAGCCTTGACTAGACGGACCTTAGTCGGCAAAGTAATGTCTCTGCTTTTGAATATACTATCTAGGTTGGTCATAACTTTTCTTCCAAGGAGTAAGCGCCTTTTAATTTCATGGCTGCAGTCACCATCTGCAGTGATTTTGGAGCCCAAAAAAACAAAGTCTGACACTGTTTCTACTGTTTCCCCATCTATTTCCCATGAAGTGATGGGGCCAGATGCCATGATCTTCGTTTTCTGAATGTTGAGCTTTAAGCCAACTTTTCCACTCTCCTCTTTCACTTTCAACAAGAGGCTTTTTAGCTCCTCCTCACTTTCTGCCATAAGGGTGGTGTCATCTGCATATCTGAGATTATTGATATTTCTCCCAGCAATCTTGATTCCAGCTTGTGTTTCTTCCAGTCCAGCATTTCTCATGATGTACTCTGCATATAAGTTAAATAAGCAGGGTGACAATATACAGCCTTGACGTACTCCTTTTCCTATTTGGAACCAGTCTGTTGTTCCATGTCCAGTTCTAACTGTTGCTTCCTGACCTGCATACAGATTTCTCAAGAGGCAGGTCAGGTGGTCTGGTATTCCCATCTCTTTCAGAATTTTCCACAGTTTACTGTGATCCACACAGTCAAAGGCTTTGGCATAGTCAATAAAGCAGAAATAGATGTTTTTCTGGAACTCTCTTGCTTTTTCCATGATCCAGCGGATGTTGGCAATTTGATCTCTGGTTCCTCTGCCTTTTCTAAAACCAGCTTGAACATCAGGGAGTTCACGGTTCACATATTGCTGAAGTCTGGCTTGGAGAATTTTGAGCATTACTTTACTAGCATGTGAGATGAGTGCAATTGTGCGGTAGTTGGAGCATTCTTTGGCATTGCCTTTCTTTGGAATTGGGATGAAAACTGACCTTTTCCAGTCCTGTGGCCACTGCTGAGTTTTCCAGATTTGCTGGCAAATTGAGTGCAGCACTTTCACAGCATCATCTTTCAGGATTTGAAACAGCTCAACTGGAATTCCATCACCTCCACTAGCTTTGTTCGTAGTGATGCTTTCTAAGGCCCACTTGACTTCACATTCCAAGATGTCTGGCTCTAGATTAGTCAACACATCATCATGATTATCTGGGTCATGAAGATCTTTTTTGTACAGTTCTTCCGTGTATTCTTGCCACCTCTTCTTAATATCTTCTGCTTCTGTTAGGTCCAGACCATTTCTGTCCTTTATCGAGCCCATCTTTGCATGAAATGTTCCCTTGGTATCTCTAATTTTCTTGAAGAGATCTCTAGTCTTTCCCATTCTGTTCTTTTCCTCTATTTCTTTGCATTGATTGCTGAAGAAGGCTTTCTTATCTCTTCTTGCTATTCTTTGGAACTCTGCATTCAGATGCTTATATCTTTCCTTTTCTCCTTTGCTTTTTGCTTCTCTTCTTTTCACAGCTATTTGTAAGGCCTCCCCAGACAGCCATTTTGCCTTTTTGCATTTCTTTTCCATGGGGATGGTCTTGATCCCTGTCTCCTGTACAATGTCACGAACCTCATTCCATAGTTCATCAGGCACTCTATCTATCAGATCTAGACCCTTAAATCTATTTCTCACTTCCACTGTATAATCATAAGGGATTTGATTTAGGTCATACCTGAATGGTCTAGTGGTGTTGCCCACTTTCTTCAATTTAAGTCTGAATTTGGCAATCAGGAGTTCATGATCTGAGCCACAGTCAGCTCCCGGTCTTGTCTTTGTTGACTGTATAGAGCTTCTCCATCTTTGGCTGCAAAGAATATAATCAATCTGATTTCGGTGTTGACCATCTGGTGATGTCCATGTGTAGAGTCTTCTCTTGTGTTGTTGGAAGAGGGTGTTTGCTATGACCAGTGCATTTTCTTGGCAAAACTCTATTAGTCTTTGGCCTGCTTCATTCCGCATTCCAAGGCCAAATTTGCCTGTTACTCCAGGTGTTTCTTGACTTCCTACTTTTGCATTCCAGTCCCCTATAATGAAAAGGACATCTTTTTTGGGTATTAGTTCTAAAAGATCTTGTAGGTCTTCATAAAACCGTTCAACTTCAGCTTCTTCAGCATTACTGGTTGGGGCATAGATTTGGATAATTGTGATATTGAATGGTTTGCCTTGGAGACGAACAGAGATCATTCTGTCATTTTTGAGATTGCATCCAAGTACTGCATTTCAGACTCTTTTATTGACCATGATGGCTACTCCATTTCTTCTGAGGGATTCCTGCTGGCAGTAGTAGATATAATGGTCATCTGAGTTAAATTCACCCATTCCAGTCCATTTTAGTTCGCTGATTCCTAGAATGTCGACGTTCACCCTTGCCATCTCTTGTTTGACCACTTCCAATTTGCCTTGATTCATGGACCTGACATTCCAGGTTCCTATGCAATATTGCTCTTTACAGCATCGGATCTTGCTTCTATCACCAGTCACATCCGCAACTGGGTATTGTTTTTGCTTTGGCTCCATCCCTTCATTCTTTCTGGAGTTATTTCTCCACTGATCTCCAGTAGCATATTGGGCACCTAATGCCCTGGGGAGTTCCTCTTTTGGTATCCTATAATTTTGCCTTTTCATACTATTCATGGTGTTCTCAAGGCAAGAATACTGAAGTGGCTTGCCATTCCCTTCTCCAGTGGACCACATTTTATATATATACACACACACACACACACACACACACACACACAATGGACTATTGCTCAGCCACAAAATGACATAATACCTTTGCAGCAACATGGATGAACTTGAAGGCATTATGCTCAGTGAAATAAGTCAGAGAAAGATAAGTATTATTTGATATCACTTATATGTGAACTATAAAAAATACAACAAAAAAGAAGCAGACATGCTCAGGTAGAGAACAAACTAGTAGTTAGTAATGGGGTAGAGAAGGCGATGGCACCCCAACACACACACACACACACACACACACACACAATGGACTATTGCTCAGCCACAAAATGACATAATACCTTTGCAGCAACATGGATGAACTTGAAGGCATTATGCTCAGTGAAATAAGTCAGAGAAAGATAAGTATTATTTGATATCACTTATATGTGAACTATAAAAAATACAACAAAAAAGAAGCAGACATGCTCAGGTAGAGAACAAACTAGTAGTTAGTAATGGGGTAGAGAAGGCGATGGCACCCCACTCCAGTGTTCTTACCTGGAGAATCCCAGGGACGGGGGAGCCTGGTGGGCTGCCATCTATGGGGTCGCACAGAGTCGGACATGACTGAAGCGACTTAGCAGTAGAAGGGGAAAGAAGACTTATTATGGACTTAGATGAAATCATATGTGTGAAATCTTTGAAACTGTGATGCACCATAGAGTTTAAAGAATCTTTCATTCAATAAAAATTTTTAAAAATAAAGAAACTTTAAGATGGGAAAATGAAGCAAACGGGTACTGCTTGGACTTGATGTCCGGTCTGGGCCTCAGAGTTGTCTGACTCTGCAGAAGCTGCTGTCTTTTCAAGATGAAGCCTGTCCTGCATCTGAAACAGGCACCTTTTGTCTTAAGGGAATGCTTTATATTTATAATTCCTTAAAAAAAATCTTAACCCTTCCAGGGAAAGATTGTAATTATCCAAAAAAATTCTTAGATATTCTTTAGAAATGAACAAAAAAAGCCCATGGTATACACAGTTTAAAATAATCCATGTAAGTGTGTATGTGCTGTGCGTGTGTTTCCTTCTGATCTCTAGTGATGGTCCTGAGGTCCCACGTGGCCTGGGATTGGACCCATGCACAATTCTCTAAAAGGATGAGATAGGAAGCGACTGTTTATTTAGCCAAGTAGCCGGGACCACTCGTCTCCCACGGGCAGGAAATACTAAAATAGTGAACAAAGATAAACTCCAGAAAGAAAAGGGATTTCCTCAGTGCTGATCTGGCCCATCCTTTCCGTTTAAGCCCATTCATCAAACTTCCCACCACCTTAGTGGCACACTAAGTAAATTTGGGGAACCAAACCCAGATTGCTGAAAGCTAAGTTATGAATAGGTGTTTCAGACAGTTTGGCTTCTGTGTGTAAAATAAAATGAGCTCGTGTAGGTAAGATGACCTGCTGTTGGGGACCCTATGATTAGCGATGCTTCCTGTTTATGCCTTGAAGAAAGATCAAAGTTCTTTGGGCTTCACACAGGGACCACCAGAGACCTGAGGGGGCTTACGTGGTTGAGTGGTAGTCTGCATTTTTTCGTCATTTCTGAAATTCACCTCACTGACCTACCGGTAAATTACAAACCATATAATATTCTGGGTGGATAGGCAGAGACTGCAGTGTTTTCTGTTTTTCATTTATTTAGGCTGGAGGAGAAAAAATAAACTCCGAAGAGGCCCTGATCTATGAAGAGGACTTAGATGAAGGAGACGGCGTTGAAGGCGATTTGGAGGAAAGCGCGAAATTAAAACTCTTCCGCAGGCTGGCCTCCGTGGCCTCCAAGCTGAAGGAGTTTATTGGCAACATGATAACTACAGCGGGGAAGGTTGTTGTGACGATTTTACTGGGTTCATCAGGTGAGAACCTCTGAGTCCTGGGGCGCACACGCAGCGAGCTGGCCAATGATGAAAGAAAGAAACCGTTCTATTCTGCAGCAACAGAATCAGAACTGTAGCTTTTGTGAAACTGGCCACGTGTACAAACCACACGCACACGCACGCACACACACACGTAGCTTTTCCCGTTCAGCTGTAGGTTTTACGTATTAGATGGTTTCTGTTAACCTCTGTAAAGCAGTCTTTTCCCTTAGCAGTTAGATGGCATTGCTTTCTACGTGACCAACAGGACCACTGTTCACCTCCCTCAGAGCCTGTGGGTGGTGATCTGTGACAAGGACCCTTTCTGTCCCCATCCAGAGCTACACATGGGCTTTCGGGAGGTTGTCTGTTTACACTGAGTCATTAGGTCTCTTAATTTAACTCTTCAGGATAGAGTGTTTTTCTTCCCCGGTTAGATGGTAATCTCACAGCACACACGCCCACTTCCTCTCCCTGTTGGCTGCAGGCTGCTCCTTCCATAAAAACCTTATCTCCATCTTTGCCCCATCCCCATTGCCCCAGAGCTGCTGCAAACTTTATTCCATCCTGCTTCTGTGAAGTTTCATGAGATGAAATAACTCTTTTTCCATAGGAGAGTTAAAAGATAGAAAAGTGAAGAGTATTTCTCAAGAAATGTAACTCAGGACTTTAATAAGAAGTTGTTTCAAAATGCTCCCTGCCAAGTTTTTAAATGCCTATGAAGGAATGATTTCATTTGACATTTCCACTTTTAGTGACAGAACGAATCACATTTTGTCAGGCAGGACAAAGATTTAGTGAGGTTTTATCTGCCACTGAATGCAATATTATTGTGAACCCTCGTCAACAGACAAGCAAAAGTAAATCATTTAAAAAATTTATCGAGGACAGTTAGAACGGACATACAGTATTCCTGAAAGACTGAGGGAGAAATAAAGAGATGGAAACAGACAAGAAAACATGCTAAATTCTACTGGTTGGAGAAGTGAATGTTTGTAGCTGGGGCTCAAGTGCCACAGGTAGGATTTCTTCATCATCTGATATTTACCCACGTTTACAAATTTCACTTTACATGTGACTTTTTTTCACAATACAAACAGCACTAATTCTGATATCATCAAGAGAGTGTGATGAATTTTACTACAAGCATAGGAGGCGTTTGTCATCATCCCTGACAGTGACGGAGGCTGAGCTGTACAGGGTTTCCTCTCCATGTTTCTCACACGTGCCCCCCTCCCCCGCCCCCTCAGGGATGATGCTGCCCTCTCTGACCTCGTCCGTGTACTTCTTCGTGTTCCTGGGCCTGTGCACCTGGTGGTCCTGGTGCCGGACCTTTGACCCTTGCTGTTCAGCTGTCTCTGCGTCCTGCTGGCCATCTTCACCGCGGGACACCTGATCGGACTCTATCTGTACCAGTTCCAGTTCTTCCAGGAAGCCGTTCCCCCCAACGACTACTACGCCAGGTAAGAGGCGTTGCTGGACATTTGACGATTCCGTAAGATAATCCTCCTTGCCCTTGGGAGGACCCTACCAGGCCCTGAGCATCTGCTAAGTTTCTTCTGATGCCCACTGGTGGGTCAGCCGGGCTTTGGTGGGGATGGGGACACGGTCTCTGCCTTGACTGTATCGGCTACACAGTCTGTAGGGAAGAGGTGTTGCTTCAGGTGGGGGTGCTGCTGGGGTGAAGCGGAGGGAAGCTGCTGTTTGCAGCAAAGAGCAGACACATGGTCTCGGTTGAGGAAGGAGACCAGGGAGAATGTTTTACAGCAAAGAATAAGAAGGACATGTCAGAGCATCCGTGGGAGGGAGCTCTTGAGGGCAAACAGAGGACAGATTGAGGGTCAAAAAGAACTGAGTGACCACAAAAATGTAAAAGTAAAAACGCATGAGTCCATGGTGTGTGTGTGTGGGGGGGTGGGGGGAGAGCAAGAGAGAGAGAAAGGGGAGAGAGAGATTTTATGTGCTTCGGTTGAAGCTGACTATTATCCCAAAGTCTTATATGAAAATGAGAATTCAGTGGAAGGACCCAGCATTTATTTTGACTTTTTAGAAGGAATTCTAGGCTGTTCTCAGTTAATGAGGGAAAACTCCTCCTGATAGGATGTCACTAGCTAATGAGGGGAAAGGAATGCTGCTGCTGCTGCTGCTAAATCGCTTCAGTCGTGTCCAACTCTGCGACCCCAGAGACGGCAGCCCACCAGGCTCCACCATCCCTGGGATTCTCCAGGCAAGAACACTGGAGTGGGTTGCCATTTCCTTCTCCAATGCATGAAAGTGAAAAGTGAAAGTGACATTGCTCAGTCGTGTCTGACTCTAGCAACCCCATGGACTGCAGCCTACCGGGCTCCTCCGTCCATGGGATTTCCAGGCAAAATTACTGGAGTGGGGTGCCATTGCCTTCTCCGAAAGGAGGGCTAGAATTAGAAAACTACCATTTACCAATTCTTCATGTGATACTTAAATCTATTCACAAATTGAAACCATGACTTAAAGAGGCTCCTGGGATGAAGATTGTTTGCAAGGATGACAGAGTATAAGCTCGCTGATCATTTGCTAATTGCAAATGGAAAAGCCCCTTCTGGAGTAGTTAGCACCTTTATCAGTTGATCCAAACAAACTTTACCAGAGTGGGGTCCCTTGACCTTTCAGACTTCTAGTCTGGATGCAGTATGGGGAATGAAGCATTGAATTGTTAAGGCTTTAGACCTAACCCCCAATTTCCAGAAAATATAAGGGGCAGGAATGTGGTTTAATTGACTCCACAGGGAAGCAGTCATTAAATCCAGACTGTAGAATATAAGGGAAGCAACTTGGTCTCTTCAAAAACCAGCATTCTGAAAAAGAAGCGCGTGTGGAGGATGTGGGCAGAGACCGTTATACTTCAAAGGAGAAACAAGGAAGCCTGCAGACAGATGAGAAACCCAACTCTGGATCACATCTCGGTTTAAGGACAAATCCTTTAGAGATTAAATGGGAAAATTTCAATATTCACTGGTTATTAGCTAATAGAAAAGACTTCCTGTTAGTTCTTAGGTGCGTGGTTGTATGTGGTTATCTGGGAAAATGTCATTATTTTAGAAGATACTGGGTGAATTCTTTAGGGTACGTGAACATGAAAAATAGAGGAGCTAAGACATGAAACACCTAGGTGTTTGTTGATGGACAAATGACAAAAGAAACAATGCTGCTGCTGCTGCTGCTAAGTCGCTTCAGTCATGTCTGACTCTGTGCGACCCCATAGACAGCAGCCCACCAGGCTCCGCCAGTATACATATATAAGGAATGTTCTGAGGAAGGAAATGGCAACCCACTCCAGCATTTTTGCCTGGGAAATCATACAGACAGAGGAGCCTGGCAGGCTACAGCCCAAGGGGTCGCAAAGATTGGACACGACTGAGCAACTAAGCGCAGCACACAGGGAATGTTACTTGACCGTGAAAAAGAAGGAAGTCCTGCTATTTGCAACAACCTGGGTGAACCTGGAGGGCGTTGTGCTGAGTGAAATAAGTCAGAGAAAGATGAATACTGTATGAGCTCACCCCTTATGTGGAATCTAAACAGAAAGTCAAACCTAAAGAAACAGAGAGGGGAGTGACAGTTGCTAAGCGCTGGAGGGTGGGGAGTATAGGCAGAGGTGGAAAAAGGTACATATTTTCAGATATGAGATTAGTAACTCTGAGGAGCTATATACAGGGGCACTGTAGTAGTAGCAATGCATTGTAATAACATTGTACTGACATGTGCTGAGAATAGACCATAAACTTTCATACCACAAAAAAGAAAAGAAAAATAGTAGCTATGTGAAGTGATTATTAACTTGATTGAGGTGCTATGCATCATTTTACAGTCTATGCTTATATCAAATCATCATGCTGTCCACTTTAAATATACTACAATTTCACATGTCAGTTGTACCTCAATAAAGCTGGGGGGCACTGAGAAGTCTCTTTAATGATGCGGATTTACATAATATTTATTTTAAGCAGAAGTGGATAGACACAAAATTTCAGTGCAGACATTAGTTGTAGGCTAAGTGAGTCTTTTAGTTTCTTCTCGATACATAATTTTTGCTTTACTGAACACATAGAGAAAAATTATTTTACTGTTGCAAGATCGTTAGTTCCAGACTAAATGAATATTTCAGTTCTACTAGAAGTTTAATTTTTGGTTTTATTGAACAATAGAGCAAAAAGTTTTGCACTGTTGGACTTTTAAGGGATGATTTAATTGGAAATGTTAAGTTGTATACCTTCTATCGGGCTGTGGTCACTCCATATACCCCAATTTAAGGCTCTTTTCTGCCATCTAGAGACTGATAATAGGAAATACAAAGACTATTCTGAACCACCTTGAAAACACCTCTTCTGTAAAGGATCAGTTAGTAAATATTTTAGATTTTGCAGGCTATGGTCTCTGTGACAATTCTTCCAAGAAGCCATTTTAGTGCAAAAGCAGCCCTGTACGAGATTTTAAGGTTTTGGCTAGGTTCTAGCAAAATTTTGTGGACACTGAACTTCAGATTTCAAAATATTTTCACATTTCATGAAATACTATTTTGATTTTTCCCAACCACTTAAAAATGTAAAAACCATTATTAGCTCACTAGTTATAACAGGTGGTAAACCAGACTTGCCAACCAAGTGTGTGGATAATAGCAGTCTTAATAGTGTAATAGCTTATCATCTTTATCTTTTATTGGGATTGCCTCAAACTTAAAATTATGGTTGTAAGTTATTATAGACACTTTGAAGATAATACCTTTAAAAAGTTTAAAAGCTTCATCGCTGTACTCTTATAGAGTCATTAGAAGTTGGGTGGTTTATCAGAGTATAGATAGTTTGTGCTAAACAATGCAATACATATACATTCATATATACACATATACATGTGTGTGTATACACATACCTTTGCATGTAAGCTACCTTATTGTAGTTTCTTCCTCCATTAACTTGGTGAAAGTAGGACTTTGCCTTTTAGCCTTTGAAAGCTTAGAACTTTATGTATTTTAAATGATAGCTTTTTCTTAAGGCGTAATTTCAATGCATTGCTATCCACCAACTGAGCTGGCAGAAAACAAACTGCAAACAAGCAGGAAGAAAAAGTCATCCTGTGTGGGCATTTGTCACAAATTTCATAACCACAGAGACTCCAGTCCATGTATCTAGCTTCGGATGTGGCCATCCTCAAAACAATCCAAGTCATTTTTGTCTTCTTGTAAGCTTTCAAATAGGCTTTCTGGTGAGGGTTAGCTTTATTTTTAGAATATATTTAGAATACTTTTAGAAATATTGAATTGATTTGTTTATCATTAGGATGCTTGTTGGTGATTGTTTGGGAAAGTGTAAAAAAGAATCAGGAAAAACACTTTAAAAAATGATCCTAACTCCCAGAAATACTGTTCATTTTTGGTCTGTATTCTCCCAGTGCTTTCTTGTGCATAAATGTGCTTTTTACAAACAGACTTTGAATCGTGATGTTTGACTGTTGCACAGTATGGTACACGAGCTGTTCTGGAACTTGCTCTATGCAACTTCTGCATGTCTTCATGTCATGAAATGTTCCTCTAAAGTGTGATTTTTCACAGACTGCAGAGCTTTTGGTTGCATTTGACTGTGTAGCTGTGCTGTAATGTAGTCACTCCTTGATTTCTGACCCAGGAGATTTAGATTCTTCATTTTTGCTCTCTTGAGCATCCATGTTACTTATGAACTTAGGAAAAACTCATAATGAGCAGAAGCAGCCCCAGGGTCCCTCAGCTGTGTGGGAGCCTCTGCCGGGCTGGCTAGTGCTCTGCTCTGCGGGAGGGCATGCAGGTTTCCCTGGTCCTGGGAGTACATGAAGTTACTCCACAGGTCTTCACGCAGGTGTTGTGACCTGAAATCCGGCTCCTGTGTGGAGCACACCTCTGCGGGCTTATGTTTCTCTAGGGTGATGTCTTATTTCAACCCAGGGGTCCCAAGAGATCATATGATTCCTTCCAACTCCACTCACAACTGGGTGGAGCTCCTCAAAGGTTCTAGCCAGGGAAGCCTGTGGAGCAGGTGGGTAGGGACCATTAGTGGACAGGGTAGATGGGAGACTGGAAGGACATGGACAAGGGGCAGGGAGGAGGAAAAGTTAGTGATTCTCACCTGTTTGTGCACAGAACTGTCTAAATTCTCCAAAACAAAGTTCAGGGCTCTTTTCTGATAGTTATGAGCTTACCTATGGGGAGATTGGGCTTCCGTGGTGGCTCTGAAGGTAAAGAATCTGCCTGCAATGTGAGAGAGTAGGGTTCAGTCCCTAGGTTGGGAAGATCCCTTGGAGAAGGAAATGGCTACCCATTCCAGTATTCTTGCCTGGAGAATCCTATGGATAGAGGAGCCTGGCGGGTCACAAACAGTAGGACGTGACTGGTACAAATAACACATGGGAAGGTTAAGGCAGAGTGAGAGTAGGATATGAGACACGGAGTATATGGTTCACATGGTTATAAACCATAAAAAATTCAGTGCCCCCTCTTGTGAAGTTGATCCAGCACAATAAAGCTTTAAAGCTAATCCACATAACTTACAAAAGACAGATAACATACCACTCAGCACAGTTTGTTTAATGGAATAGAGCCCAGTTCCAACGTATTCTGGCAGGTCTCCCTAAGGAAAATGGCAGACTAAACAAAATTTGGCTTAGCTAATCCCAAGTATGGGACTTTCCAAAGGTTTTGTGTTTCCTCGGGAATTTCTGTAGACAGCAACACCTTACACTTTGAAGGCCAGGAGGCAAGGGTCAGGGTTCAGAGTCCTCACCTGGGTTCCTCTCTGTGATGAAGCCACCAGTCCCAGCCAGCTTGTGTCCTGTGGGTTTTCTGCACGGAAAGTGTGGGACGTGCACTGTGGAGGATGGGACCAAGGCCGGTGGAGCTGACTTGCTCTGTGGTGTCCTTGAATGTGAGCTGAAATGTGTTGAATGCTGTAAACAAACATGTACTCGCTGGTGACTTTACAAAAAGCCAGTTTTAATAGTGTCAGCTCACTGTTGACTGTTCCCTTGCTAAGATGACACTGCAAGTAATTCTGAGGTGAACTCATGTAGAAACAGTCCTGGGCAAAGTGGGAGTGGTGGGGGGCGGTCCTTGTTTTCTCACCAAAATTATCTGGACAATCGCAGCAAACATTCCAGCGTGGGCCAGGGGGAGGGCTTGGCGGGGGAGTCAGCATCTACTGTTTTCGCAGTCATGCCTGAGAGTGACGGAACCTGTAGGTTTTCTTCTTCTGTGTGTCATGAACATTTGTGCACAATGAGCACTCATATGGGGGTGACTGAATAGCCCTCAAAGTCACGTCTCATCGTCTCTGACTGGCTGTCATTCCAACCTCTGCATTCTCTCTGCGACAGTCACAGTCACTTTCTCTGTACTGCAAGGGTTGGACTTTGCTCAAATTCATTTTGTTGTTTTGCTGCTTTTATTTTCACCTTAGATCCTGCAATTTGAAATGAAGAAGAATTGTGGGAAGGACTGGGAGAGATTCAGGCCATTCCCTTTGGAGGCAACATTCTCTATTAAATAAATACACAACAACTTGTCCCATGTCCCTTTCCATGTCTTGTGTTAACAAATCATAATAAGAAAATGCACTTTGTTTAGTGAAGGAAAAACATGTTTATTCCAGTGTTAAAACAGTATAAGAAAGAAAAGCCAAAGCTTCAAACTTCAGCAATATTTAACCATTCTGTAAAAAATAAGAAAAATGAAAAAAAAGCATGAAAAGTAGAGTATTATTTATTATATTTATCCTATTCTTACACTAGTCATTAAAATGTCAGTAATGGCTCGAAGAAGCACAAGCTGGAATCAAGATTGCCGGGAGAAATATCAATAACCTCAGATATGCAGATGACACCACCCTTATGGCAGAAAGTGAAGAGGAACTAAAAAGCCTCTTGATGAAACTGGAAGAGGAGAGTGGAAAAGTTGGCTTAAATCTCAACATTCAGAAAACTTAAGATCATGGTATCTGGTCCCATCACTTCATGGGAAATAGATGGAGAAATAGTGGAAACAGCATCAGACTTTATTTTTCTGAGCTCCAAAATCACTGCAGATGGTGATTGCAGCCATGAAATTAAAAGACGCTTACTCCTTGGAAGAAAAGTTATGACCAACCTAGAAAGCATATTAAAAAGCAGAGATATTACTTTGCCGACTAAGGTCCGTCTAGTCAAGTCTATGGTTTTTCCTGTGGTCATGTATGGATGTGAGAGTTGGACTGTGAAGAAGGCTGAGCACCGAAGAATTGATGCTTTTGAACTGTAGTGTTGGAGAAAACTCTTGAGAGTCCCTTGGACTGCAAAGAGATCTAACCAGTCCATTCTGAAGGAGATCAGCCCTGGGATTTCTTTGGAAGGAATGATGCTAAAGCTGAAGCTCCAGTACTACGGTGGAGCTGACTTGCTCTGTGGTGTCCTTGAATGTGAGCTGAAATGTGTTGAATGCTGTAAACAAACATGTACTCGCTGGTGACTTTACAAAAAGCCAGTTTTAATAGTGTCAGCTCACTGTTGACTGTTCCCTTGCTAAGATGACACTGCAAGTAATTCTGAGGTGAACTCATGTAGAAACAGTCCTGGGCAAAGTGGGAGTGGTGGGGGGCGGTCCTTGTTTTCTCACCAAAATTATCTGGACAATCGCAGCAAACATTCCAGCGTGGGCCAGGGGGAGGGCTTGGCGGGGGAGTCAGCATCTACTGTTTTCGCAGTCATGCCTGAGAGTGACGGAACCTGTAGGTTTTCTTCTTCTGTGTGTCATGAACATTTGTGCACAATGAGCACTCATATGGGGGTGACTGAATAGCCCTCAAAGTCACGTCTCATCGTCTCTGACTGGCTGTCATTCCAACCTCTGCATTCTCTCTGCGACAGTCACAGTCACTTTCTCTGTACTGCAAGGGTTGGACTTTGCTCAAATTCATTTTGTTGTTTTGCTGCTTTTATTTTCACCTTAGATCCTGCAATTTGAAAATGAAGAAGAATTGTGGGAAGGACTGGGAGAGATTCAGGCCATTCCCTTTGGAGGCAACATTCTCTATTAAATAAATACACAACAACTTGTCCCATGTCCCTTTCCATGTCTTGTGTTAACAAATCATAATAAGAAAATGCACTTTGTTTAGTGAAGGAAAAACATGTTTATTCCAGTGTTAAAACAGTATAAGAAAGAAAAGCCAAAGCTTCAAACTTCAGCAATATTTAACCATTCTGTAAAAAATAAGAAAAATGAAAAAAAAGCATGAAAAGTAGAGTATTATTTATTATATTTATCCTATTCTTACACTAGTCATTAAAATGTCAGTAATGGCTCGAAGAAGCACAAGCTGGAATCAAGATTGCCGGGAGAAATATCAATAACCTCAGATATGCAGATGACACCACCCTTATGGCAGAAAGTGAAGAGGAACTAAAAAGCCTCTTGATGAAACTGGAAGAGGAGAGTGGAAAAGTTGGCTTAAATCTCAACATTCAGAAAACTTAAGATCATGGTATCTGGTCCCATCACTTCATGGGAAATAGATGGAGAAATAGTGGAAACAGCATCAGACTTTATTTTTCTGAGCTCCAAAATCACTGCAGATGGTGATTGCAGCCATGAAATTAAAAGACGCTTACTCCTTGGAAGAAAAGTTATGACCAACCTAGAAAGCATATTAAAAAGCAGAGAATTACTTTGCCGACTAAGGTCCGTCTAGTCAAGTCTATGGTTTTTCCTGTGGTCATGTATGGATGTGAGAGTTGGACTGTGAAGAAGGCTGAGCACCGAAGAATTGATGCTTTTGAACTGTAGTGTTGGAGAAAACTCTTGAGAGTCCCTTGGACTGCAAAGAGATCTAACCAGTCCATTCTGAAGGAGATCAGCCCTGGGATTTCTTTGGAAGGAATGATGCTAAAGCTGAAGCTCCAGTACTTTGGCCACCTCATGCAAAGAGTTTACTCACTGGAAAAGACTGTGATGCTGGGAGGCATTGGGGGCAGGAGGAGAAGGGGACGACAGAGGATGAGATGGTTGCATGGCATCACTGACTCGATGGACGTGAGTTTGAGTGAACTCCGGGAGATGGTGATGGACATGGAGGCCTGGCGTGCTGCGATTCATGGGGACAGAGTTGGAGACGCCTGAGCGACTGAACTGAACTGAATGTGTCAGGAGTCATAATGGCCCTGATGCTGTGTCTTTTTCTTCTAGTTTGGAGAAGTCCATGGGCTCCTAGAAAGTGATACGATGCAGTCACTCTTGTGTTGTGTCTGGTGCCGTCGGCTTTGCAGGTGCTTGTCTACTGTGGCTTGTTCTCGTGCGTCTGCAGCCTTACCTGGGACAGCCGCGGTGCTGCCTCCTCATCAGAGCCGTCTTAGCCTAGCTAATGGAAACAGCACAGAAAGACAAGTTGTTCTTAACGGAGGCAGGTTGGTGAGAACTTCACCTGAAAGCGGTCCAGTGTAGGGAAAATTAATGTCAAGCAGGTCATTTTCATGCTGAGGAATGTAAATGAACCTGTGGTTAACACTTCCCCTTTTTGTTCAGGGTGTCCCCACCAGGGAGTCAATGGTTTATTTTGCCCAGTTGGTAGGTGACCTAACAGCAACCAAACTCTTGTTTCTTTTTGGATTAAGTGACAGAACTCAGACCCACTTTATCTGTGCTCATCTAAAAGGCAAAAACTGGGAACCAAGAGAAACAAATTGACTTCCACAGATAAATAGAAAATCAATAGAATGTAAATACTTGCCCCTTGAGTCCATTCAGGGAATCTCCACAACCTGATGGTCACCTGGGGCCGTGAGTGGGTGTGGTGTTGACCCAAGACCCCTGGGAAAGAGGGGTCCCTGGGTGGGGTGTCACCCTGCCACCCAAGTGACACCTGGCATTATGTTTAAAGCAGCCACTGCCCCTGACCAGGCAGACGAGCCTCCACACTGGACGTCTGTCCAACCTGAACCTGAAACCTCCCAGCCTGGGCTTCTGGAAGTGCACCCTCGACCAGCTGTGTCTCGCCTTTGCTCTTGAGCATGCCTCTCAGGAAGGGTCTTCTTCCAGTGTCCAGGAGGGACCGGCCCTGTCCTGTGACTGGGTTTCCTTGCTAACCTGGAGCGCAGTCAAGCCCTGGAGCTTGCACAGAGCAGCTCACCTGCATGGGTCACGCAAGTCAGGACCTTTCTGCCCAAGTGCTGCCCTGCTCTCAAGGATAAAATGTGGTCCAGTGAAGTTTGCCAGTTGAAAAGATGACTCGTTCTACATTTAATCTTTCAAAATATGAAGAGGAATAGAGATTAGGCAGAGTTGGCAGTTATTTTTTTTTCTACATTTGCTCCAAATGATTAGTATTAATGAACATGTTACAAACTATGCCTGGATGGTACATTTAAGTGCTTTCAACTTTAAAAATTAATAGCAAATTAATGATGGTAAAAGTTCTTGTGGTGGGAAGATGGACTAATCCTTCAAGTTAAGATAACAGCTGATGAAAAATTAAAGTGATCTTTTAAGAAAGGGCATTTTGGAACAAAACAATTATTTTGCTATCAAACATTTTGTTGGAAAGTGTGACCATCTTGTTTATTAGAGCTAAGATTCTCATTCATGGATTGGACTTTAATTCAATGCAGTAACACCTCATTAATTTTTTAGACTCTAGATAAGCCAATTTGGCTAACTTGCAAAGTATTTTGAGGACAAATATACGGAAGGATGTTGCTTCATAACTGCTTGGTTTCTGAAGTTCAGAATGTTACTTATGCAGTAACTGTGGCTGCTGTTGTCTGCATTTTTTTCTTTTTCCAAACTTTAAACTTTTTATTTTGTATGAGTATAGCTGATTAACAATGTTGTGGTAGTTTCAGGTGAACAGCTAAGGGAATCAGCCATACATATACATGTATCTTTTCTTCCCCAAACCCTCTCCAATCCAGGCTGCCACATAACATTGAGCAGAGTTCATATCTGTACAGTGGTCTTTGTTGGTTATCCATTTTAAATATAGCAGTGTGTTCATTTTATTTCTAAACAAACTGACCCAGAAGTAAGAGGTTAGCTCTGGAAATGGGAACTGAGAGGCTTTGATTTTCCTCTTCAGAGTTTCTCTAAAGAAGCTTTTTTTTCCTGAGAAAACTTAACAATGGTTTTCATAAAGTTGCTAGTTATTCATTTTTGGTGAAAATAGTATAATTGTTTTTCTTAACAGCTTTCTTGATGTATAATTGATATGAAATAAACTGCACAATTTAAGCTTACAGTTTGATCAGTTTTGACATAATCATACCCATGAAACCATCACCATAATTAAGGGAATAAATATGCCCATCTGTCCCAAGAGCTCCATCATCCCCTTTGTAATCTCTCTCGTCTTCATCCTCCTTCATCCCATCCCCAGGTAAACTCTGATGGCTCTCCCCGACTTGATTAGAGTACATTTTCTAGGACTTCCTATAAATGAAATCATGTAATATGTACTTTTAAACATTACTGTTGCTATTATTATTGTTATAATTAATATTATGATTATCCTGGGTGGGGACAGGAGTCAGGTCTCATTTTGCAGTGTGAGAGTTCATTTCTTTTTTCATTCTCTCTTAGTAGAGTCAATCTTTTTAAATTCGGGCATTCTGATTGTTGTGTAGAGGCAATTCATTGTGGTTTTAATTTAATGCATTTCCCTAGTGACTAATGAGGCTGAGGATCTTTTTCATGAGCTGATTTTACATTCATGTATCTTTCTAATGAAGTGTCTGTTAAATATTTTACCCATTCTTATTTATTTTTTAAAATTTATTTTTAATTGAGGGGAAATTGCTTTACAATGTTGTGTTGACTTCTGCCATACAACAATGAGAATCAGCCATGATTACACATATATCACCTTCCTCTTGAGCCTCCCTCTTCTCCCCTCATTCCACCCCTCTAGGTCATCACAGAGTGCTAGGCCGGACTCCTTGTGCTTTATAGGAACTTCTCACTGGCTATCTATTTTACATGCATGTGCATGTTAAGTTGCTTCAGTCATGTCCAACGCTTTGCAATGCTATGGACTGTATGTCGATGCTACTTTCTCTTCATCACACTCTCTTCAGATCATATAAATCTTTCACCTTTTACCCATTTTTAAAAATCATGTTAACTTTGTTTTCTTACAATTGAGTTCTGACAGTTGTTTATGACACGAATCATTTATCAGGTATATGTTTCTGGAAATATTTTCCCAGTCTATGGGTTATCATCCTTTCACTAGTGTCCTTGCAGGAGCGGAGATTTTAGTTTTGATGAAATATACTTCATAGTTGTTCTTTTGTGAATCATGCTTTTGGTGTGGTAGTTAAGAATTATTTGCCAAGCCCAAATTCACAAACATTTCCTCTATATCTCCTTCTCAGAGTTTGTTTTGCCTTTGGTGTTTAGTAGTCCAGAAACATTTATTGAAATGACTATGTTATCTTTTGCATCTGTTGAAAATCATGACCATGATTATGTGGTTGGGTTTATATACAGACTATTCCAAAGAATAGCAAGAGAGATAAGAAAGCCTTCTTCAGCGATCAATGCAAAGAAATAGAGGAAAAGAACAGAAGGGGAAAGACTAGAGATCTCATCAAGAAAATTAGAGATACCAAGGGAACATTTCATGCAAAGATGGGCTCGATAAAGGACAGAAATGGTATAGATCTAACAGAAGCAGAAGATATTAGG
>SJXQ01000418.1:633763-680196 GCA_006408695.1 Aepyceros melampus | reverse complement strand
TTGATAAGTATGATCCCATTGCCATTTACTTTGTTGTTTTGAGTTTGAGTTTATAAAACTTTTATGTGTTTCCTGTCTAGAGAAGATCCTTTAGCATTTGTTTAGAGCTGATTGGTGGTGCTGAATTCTCTGAGCTTTTGCTTGTCTGTAAAGCTTTTGATTTGTCCTTCATATTTGAATGAGATCCTTGCTGGGTACAGTAATTTGGGTTGTAGGTTTTTCTCTTTCATCACTTTCAATATGTCCTGCCATTCCCTCCTGGCCTGAAGAGTTTCTATTGAAAGACCAGCTGTATCCTTATGGGAATCCCCTTGTGAGTTATTTGTTGTTTTTCCCTTGCTGCTTTTAATATTTGTTCTTTCTCTTTGATCATTGTTAATTTGATTAAAATGTGTCTTGAGGTTTTTCACCTTGTGTTTATCCTGTTTGGACTCTCTGGGTTTCTTGGACTTGGGTGGCTATTTCCTTCCCTATTTTAGGGAAGATTTCAACTATTATCTCCTCAAGTATTTTCTCATGGCATTTGTTTTTGTCTTCTTATTCTGGGACTCCTATGATTTGAATGTTGGGGCATTTGACATTGTCCCAGAGGTCTCTGAGGTTGTCTTCATTTCTTTTAATTCTTTTGTCTTTTTTTCTTCTCTGCTTCATTTATTTCCACCATTGTATCTTCCACCACACTTATCCTATCTTCTGCCTCAGTTATTCTACTGTTGATTCCCTCCAGAGTGCTTTTGATCTGAGATATTGTGTTTTTCATTATTGGTTGACTCTTCTTTATTTCTTTTAGGTCCTTGTTAAACTTCTCTTGCATCTTCTCAATACTTATCTCCAGGGACTCCCTCCCTTATCAGGCTTTATACAAAAGTGAATAATTATTCAAGAAATAACAAAAAATGACAACATCATTTTACCTACCCTTATAGCAATCACAGCACTATTAAACCTATATTTCTACATACGACTCACATACTCCACCGCATTAACAATATTTCCCTCCACAAACAACATAAAAATAAAATGACAATTCTCCACCACAAAACAAATAACCCTTTTACCAACAATAGTCGTTTTATCCACTATACTACTACCACTCACACCAATCCTATCAGTATTAGAATAGGATTTAGGTTAAATAGACCAAGAGCCTTCAAAGCCCTAAGCAAGTATAATTTACTTAATTCCTGCTAAGGACTGCAAGATCACATCTTACATCAATTGAATGCAAATCAACCACTTTAATTAAGCTAAGTCCTCACTAGACTGGTGGGCTCCACCCCCACGAAATTTTAGTTAACAGCTAAACACCCTAAACAACTGGCTTCAATCTACTTCTCCCGCCGCGAGAAAAAAAAGGCGGGAGAAGCCCCGGCAGAATTGAAGCTGCTTCTCTGAATTTGCAATTCAACGTGTATATACACCACAAGACCTGATAAGAAGAGGGATTCAACCTCTGTCTTTAGATTTACAGTCTAATGCTTTACTCAGCCATCTTACCCATGTTCATTAACCGCTGATTATTCTCAACCAATCACAAAGATATCGGTACCCTATACCTACTATTTGGTGCCTGAGCCAGCATGGTAGGGACCGCTCTAAGCCTGTTAATTCATGCCGAACTAGGTCAACCCGGAACTCTACTTGGAGATGACCAAATCTACAATGTAGTTGTAACAACACATGCATTCATAATAATTTTCTTTATAGTCATACCAATCATAATTGGAGGATTCGGCAATTGATTAGTCCCCCTGATAATTGGTGCTCCTGATATAGCATTTCCCCAAATAAATAACATAAGCTTCTGACTTCTTCCTCCTTCTTTTCTGCTACTTTTGGCATCATCTATAGTTGAAGCTGGGGCGGGAACTGGCTGAACCGTATATCCTCCTCTGGCAGGCAACCTAGCCCATGCAGGGGCCTCAGTAGACCTACCAATTTTTTCTCTGCATTTAGCAGGTGTTTCCTCAATTTTAGGTGCTATTAATTTTATTACAACAATCATTAACATAAAACCCCCTGCAATATCACAATATCAAACTCCCCTATTCGTGTGATCCATACTAATTACTGCAGTACTACTACTTCTTTCACTCCCAGTATTAGCAGCTGGCATTACAATATTATTAACAGATCAAAATCTAAACCAACCTTCTTTGACCCAGCAGGAGGGGGGGATCCTATCTTATATCAACACTTATTCTGATTCTTTGGACACCCCAAAGTGTACATTCTCATTCTACCTGGATTTGGAATAATCTCTCACATCGTAACCTATTACTCAGGGAAAAAGGAAACATTCGGATATATAGGAATAGTCTGAGCCATAATATCAATCGGATTTCTAGGATTTATTGTGTGAGCCCATCATATATTCACAGTCGGAATAGACATTGACACACGAGCTTACTTTACATCAGCTACCATAATTATTGCTATCCCAACTGGAGTAAAAGTCTTCAGCTGACTAGCTACACTCCACGGAGGTAACATCAAATGATCTCCTGCTATAATGTGAGCTCTAGGCTTTATTTTCCTTTTTACAGTCGGAGGCCTAACTGGAATTGTTCTAGCTAATTCTTCCTTTGACATTGTTCTTCACGATACATATTATGTAGTTGCACATTTTCACTATGTACTATCAATAGGAGCTGTCTTCGCCATTATAGGAGGATTCATACATTGATTTCCACTATTCTCAGGCTATACCCTCAATAATACATGAGCTAAAATCCATTTTGTAATTATATTTGTTGGTGTAAATATAACATTCTTCCCACAACATTTCTTAGGATTATCTGGTATGCCACGATGATATTCTGACTACCCAGACGCATACACAATATGAAACACCATCTCATCTATAGGCTCATTTATTTCACTAACAGCAGTCATACTAATAGTCTTTACCATCTGAGAAGCATTCGCATCTAAACGAGAAGTTTTAACTGTAGACCTAACCGCAACAAATTTAGAATGACTAAACGGATGCCCTCCACCATATCACACATTTGAAGAACCTACATATGTTAACCTGAAATAAGAAAGGAAGGAATCGAACCCCCTGTTATTGGTTTCAAGCCAACACCATAGCCACTATGTCTCTCTCAATTAACGAGATGTTAGTAAAATATTACATAATCTTGTCAAGATTAAATTACGAGTGAAAATTGGATTTATTATTATTTTATATATAATATTTATGTTATTAAGAGATAGAAGTCAGTAATATTTCTGTTCTTATCAGTTTGGGTATCAAGCCATGTTGACTTTATAAAATGAGGGAGTGGTTTTTTTTTCCTATTTTCTAGGAGATACAGGGTACATTTGCTTAAATACTTACAGACTTCACCAGTACAGCTCCTAGCACAGTATTTTTGTAGGAAGTTTTATAGATTCAATATTATTTATGAAATCTAAATGTTTTAAGATTTTCTAGTTCTTCTTATGTCAATTTTACGTTATTGCAGCTTCCAAGTATAGTTTGTCCATTTCATCTAAATTGAGAAATATATAAAATTACTTATAATAGTCTCATATATCTTAATTTGTATTCAAGGTTTAAGTTATATAAAGTACTCCAAATAGATTAACAGTATATTAACAGTACATACGAAGAGCTGACTCATTGAAAAAGACCCTGATGCTGAGAAACATTGAGGAAGAGAAAGGGACAACAGAGGATAAGATGGTTGGGGTAGCATCACAATAGACATGAATTTGCACAAACTCTAGGAGAGAGTGAAGGACAGGGAAGCCTGGTGTTCTGCAGTCCATGAGGTCGTAAAGAGCTGGACGCCACTTAGTGAATGAACTGAACTAAATCAAAGAGTACGTACACACAGACATACACACATATGTGTGTGCATACTTATGTGTTGTGCATCTATACACACATACACATGCACACAATTTATTATAATACAGATTGTTTCCAACTCTCATGCTGCAATGCTCCTTTTCCCTGATATTTGATTTTTATCACCACATGTTAATTTTGCCTATTTTTAAGCTTCATGATTGAGTCTTATGGAATGGATTTTTGTGCCTCATTTTTCTCACTCAACATTATATCTGTGAGTTCTATCCATGCAGTTACATGTATCACTAGGGGTTTTTCTTTTTTTAATTTCTGTGGTAATATTTCATTGTAGTAATATAGCACATTATACTTGTGATGGACAGGGAAGCTGGCATGCTGCAGTCCATGGGGTCACAGAGAGTCGGACATGCTGAGGTACTGAACTGAACTGATTTACCCATTTACTGTTGATGGATGTTTTTTCTATTATTCACTGCTTTGTATAAAGTACTATGACATCTTTGTACATATTTTATGGTGGGCATCAACTCTTTTTTAATTTTTTTAATTTTTTTTGGTTTATAACTACCCTTTGATTTTATTTTTTTTCTTGTATTGGTTTTCCCATACATCACCATGTATCCGCCAGCTGAATGTTTAGCCTACTCATCAATCGCCCATATAGGCTGAATAACAGCAGTTCTACCATACAATCCCACCATAATATTATTAAACCTAATTATTTACATTATTATAACCTCAACTATATTCACACTATTTATAGCTAACTCAACCACAACCACCCTGTCACTATCACATACATGAAATAAAGCACCCATTATAACAGCCCTAACCCTTGTCACCCTCCTATCAATAGGAGGACTCCCTCCCTTATCAGGTTTTATACCAAAGTGAATAATTATTCAAGAAATAACAAAAAATGACAACATTATTTTACCCACCCTTATAGCAATCACAGCACTATTAAACCTATATTTCTGCATACAACTCACATACTCCACCACATTAACAATATTCCGTTCCACAAACAACATAAAAATAAAATGACAATTCTCCACCACAAAACAAATAACCCTTTTACCAACAATAGTCGTTTTATCCACTATACTACTGCCACTCACACCAATCCTATCAGTATTAGAATAGGAATTTAGGTTAAATAGACCAAGAGCCTTCAAAGCCCCAAGCAAGTATAATTTACTTAATTCTTGCTAAGGACTGCAAGATCACATCTTACATCAATTGAATGCAAATCAACCACTTTAATTAAGCTAAATCCTCACTAGATTGGTGGGCTCCACCCCCACGAAATTTTAGTTAACAGCTAAACACCCTAAACAACTGGCTTCAATCTACTTCTGCCGTGAGAAAAAAAAGGCAGGAGAAGCCCCAGCAGAATTGAAGCTGCTTCTCTGAATTTGCAATTCAACGGTATATACACCACAAGACCTGGTAAGAAGAGGGATTCAACCTCTGTCTTTAGATTTACAGTCTAATGCTTTACTCAGCCATCTTACCCATGTTCATTAACCGCTGATTATTCTCAACCAATCGCAAAGATATCGGTACCCTACACCTACTATTTGGTGCCTGAGCCGGCATAGTAGGGACCGCTCTAAGCCTGCTAATCTGTGCCGAACTAGGTCAACCCGGAACTCTACTTGGAGATGACCAAATCTACAGTGTAGTCGTAACCGCACATGCATTCGTAATAATTTTCTTTATAGTCATACCAATCATAATTGGAGGATTCGGCAACTTATTAGTCCCCCTGATAATTGGTGCTCCTGATATAGCATTTCCCCGAATAAATAACATAAGCTTCTGACTTCTTCCCCCTTCTTTCCTGCTACTTCTGGCATCATCTATAGTTGAAGCCGGAGCGGGAACTGGCTGAACCGTATATCCTCGTCTGGCAGGCAACCTAGCCCATGCAGGGGCCTCAGTAGACCTAACTATTTTCTCTGCATTTAGCAGTGTTTCCTCAATTTTAGGTGCTATTAATTTTATTACAACAATCATTAACATAAAACCCCCTGCAATATCACAATATCAAACTCCCCTATTCGTATGATCTGTACTAATCACCGCAGTATTACTACTTCTTTCACTCCCAGTATTAGCAGCAGGCATTACAATACTACTAACAGATCGAAATCTAAATACAACCTTCTTTGACCCAGCAGGAGGAGGAGACCCAATCTTATATCAACACCTATTTTGATTCTTTGGACACCCCGAAGTATATATTCTTATTCTACCTGGATTTGGAATAATTTCCCATATCGTAACCTACTACTCAGGAAAAAAAGAACCATTTGGATATATAGGGATAGTCTGAGCCATAATATCAATCGGTTTCCTAGGATTTATTGTATGAGCCCATCACATATTTACAGTTGGAATAGACGTCGACACACGAGCTTACTTTACATCAGCTACCATAATCATTGCTATCCCAACTGGAGAGGGGATCCTATCTTATATCAACACCTATTCTGATTCTTTGGACACCCCAAAGTATATATTCTCATTCTACCTGGATTTGGAATAATCTCTCACATCGTAACCTACTACTCAGGGGAAAAAGAACCATTCGGATATATAGGAATAGTCTGAGCCATAATATCAATCAGATTTCTAGGATTTATTGTGTGAGCCCATCATATATTCACAGTCGGAATAGACGTTGACACACGGGCTTACTTTACATCAGCTACCATAATTATTGCTATCCCAACTGGAGTAAAAGTCTTCAGCTGGCTAGCTACACTCCACAGAGGTAACATCAAATGGTCTCCTGCCATGATATGAGCTCTAGGCTTTATCTTCCTTTTTACAGTTGGAGGTCTGACTGGAATTGTTTTAGCCAATTCTTCTCTTGACATCGTTCTTCACGATACATATTATGTAGTTGCACATTTTCACTACGTATTATCAATAGGAGCTGTCTTCGCCATTATAGGAGGGTTTGTACATTGATTCCCACTATTCTCAGGCTATACCCTTAATGATACATGAGCCAAAACCCACTTTGTAATTATATTTATCGGCGTAAATATGACATTTTTCCCACAACACTTCTTAGGGTTATCTGGTATACCACGACGATATTCTGATTACCCAGACGCATATACAATATGAAATACCATCTCATCTATAGGCTCATTCATTTCACTAACGGCTGTTATACTAATAATTTTCATCATCTGAGAAGCATTCGCATCTAAACGAGAAGTCTTAACCGTAGACTTAACCACAACAAATTTAGAATGACTAAACGGATGTCCTCCACCATATCACACATTTGAAGAACCTACATACGTTAACCTGAAATAAGAAAGGAAGGAATCGAACCCCCTATTATTGGTTTCAAGCCAACACCATAGCCACTATGTCTCTCTCAATTAACGAGATGTTAGTAAAATATTACATAATCTTGTCAAGATTAAATCACGAGTGAAAATCCCGTACATCTCATATGGCATACCCCATACAACTAGGATTTCAAGATGCAACATCACCTATCATAGAAGAACTACTACATTTTCATGACCATACATTAATAATCGTTTTCTTAATTAGCTCACTGGTACTTTACATTATTTCACTGATATTAACAACAAAACTAACCCATACCAGTACAATAGACGCACAAGAAGTGGAAACAATCTGAACTATTTTACCAGCCATTATTCTAATTCTAATCGCCCTCCCATCTTTACGAATCCTTTATATGATAGATGAAATTAACAACCCATCCCTTACAGTAAAGACAATAGGACATCAATGATACTGAAGCTACGAATACACAGACTATGAAGACTTAAGCTTTGACTCCTATATAATTCCAACATCAGAGCTAAAGCCAGGAGAACTACGATTACTAGAAGTAGATAATCGAGTTGTTCTACCCATAGAGATAACAATTCGAATACTGATCTCCTCCGAAGATGTACTGCATTCATGGGCAGTACCCTCCCTAGGATTAAAAACTGATGCAATCCCAGGCCGTCTTAACCAAACAACCCTAATATCAGCCCGACCAGGCTTGTACTATGGTCAATGCTCAGAAATCTGCGGATCAAATCACAGTTTTATACCAATCGTTCTCGAACTAGTCCCATTAAAATACTTCGAAAAATGATCTGCATCAATACTATAAGTCACCAAGAAGCTATCCCAGCATTAACCTTTTAAGTTAAAGATTGAGAGCACAATACTCTCCTTGGTGATATGCCACAACTAGACACATCCACATGGCTCACAATAATTCTATCAATATTTCTGACCCTCTTTATTATTTTTCAACTAAAAATTTCAAAGTATAATTTCTATTATAATCCAGAACTCACATCAATTAAAACACCAAAACAAAATACCCCTTGAGAAACAAAATGAACGAAAATCTATTTGCCTCTTTCATTACCCCCATATTATTAGGCCTCCCCCTTGTTACTCTGATTGTCTTATTTCCTAGCTTACTATTTCCAACATCAAACCGACTAATTAATAACCGCCTCATTTCCCTCCAACAATGAATACTCCAACTTGTATCAAAACAAATAATAAGTATTCACAACCCAAAAGGACAAACATGAGCACTAATACTAATATCCTTATAACCAAACAACCCTAATATCGACCCGACCAGGCCTATACTATGGCCAGTGTTCAGAAATCTGCGGATCAAATCACAGCTTCATGCCAATCGTTCTTGAACAGTCCCACTAAAATATTTTGAAAAATGATCTGCATCAATACTATAAATCACCAAGAAGCTATTCCAGCGTTAACCTTTTAAGTTAAAGATTGAGAGCACAATACTCTCCTTGGTGGTATGCCACAACTAGACACATCTACATGGCTCACAATAATTCTATCAATGTTTCTAACCCTTTTCATTATTTTTCAACTAAAAATTTCAAAATATAATTTCTATTACAATCCAGAATTAACATCAGTTAAAGCACCAAAACAAATCACCCCTTGAGAAACAAAATGAACGAAAATCTATTTGCCTCTTTCATTACCCCTATAGTACTAGGCCTCCCCCTTGTTACTCTCATTGTCTTATTTCCTAGTTTACTATTTCCAACATCAAACCGACTAGTAAACAACCGCCTCATCTCCCTCCAACAATGAATACTCCAACTTGTATCAAAACAAATAATAAGTATTCACAACCCAAAAGGACAAACATGAGCACTAATACTAATATCCTTAATTTTATTTATTGGGTCAACAAACCTATTAGGCCTACTACCCCACTCATTTACACTAACCATACAATTATCAATAAACCTAGGCATGGCAATCCCCCTATGAGCAGGAGCTGTAATCACAGGCTTTCGCAACAAGACCAAAACATCACTCGCCCATTTATTACCACAAGGCACACCAACTACACTAATTCCAATACTGGTTGTCATCGAAACTATCAGCCTCTTCATCCAACCAATAGCCCTTGCGGTATGACTCACAGCAAACATCACTGCAGGACACCTACTAATTCACCTAATTGGAGGAGCCACTCTCGCACTGATAAGTATTAGCACTACAACAGCTCTTATTACATTCATTATCCTAGTCCTACTAACAATTCTTGAATTTGCAGTAGCCATAATTCAAGCCTACGTATTTACTCTCTTAGTAAGCCTATACCTGCACAACACATAATGACACACCAAACTCATGCTTATCACATAGTAAACCCAAGTCCCTGACCCCTCACAGGAGCACTATTGCCCTCTTAATAACATATGGCTTAATTATATGATTTCACTTCAACTCAACAGTCCTACTAACACTCGGCTTAACAACGAACATACTCACAATATATCAATGATGACAAGATATTATCCGAGAAAGCACCTTCCAAGGCCATCATACTCCAACCGTCCAAAAAGGCCTCCACTACGGAGTAATTCTCTTCATTATCTCCGAAGTCTTATTCTTTACCGGATTCTTCTGAGCATTTTATCACTCAAGTCTCGCTCCTACACCCAAACTAGGCGGTTGCTGACCCCCAACAGGCATTCACCCACTTAACCCCTTAGAAGTCCCACTACTTAATAACTCTGTTCTTCTAGCCTCAGGAGTCTCTATTACCTGAGACCATCACAGCCTCATAGAAGGAAACCGCAACCATATGCTACAAGCCCTATTTATTACTATCGCACTGGGCATATACTTCACACTACTGCAAGCCTCAGAATACTACGAAGCACCCTTTACTATTTCAGACGGAGTCTATGGTTCAACTTTCTTCATAGCCACAGGCTTCCACGGCTTGCATGTCATCATTAGATCCACCTTCCGAATCGTCTGTTTTTTTCGCCAACTAAAATTTCATTTCACCTCTAGCCACCATTTTGGTTTTGAAGCTGCTGCCTGATACTGACACTTTGTGGACGTAGTATGGCTTTTCCTCTACGTTTCTATCTACTGATGAAGCTCATATTCTTTTAGTATTAACTAGTACAACTGACTTCCAATCAGTTAGCTTCGGTCAAACCCGAAAAAGAATAATAAACCTAATATTAGCCCTCCTAACTAACTTCACACTAGCCACACTACTCGTCACTATCGCTTTCTGACTTCCCCAACTGAACATATACTCAGAAAAAACAAGCCCATACGAATGTGGATTTGACCCCATAGGATCAGCTCGCCTTCCCTTCTCCAAAAAATTTTTTCTAGTTGCTATTACATTTCTTCTATTTGACCTAGAAATTGCCCTTCTCCTACCACTACCATGAGCCTCACAAACAATTAACCTAAACACAATGCTCATCATAGCCCTCTTCCTGATCTTTTTACTAGCTGCAAGCCTAGCCTATGAGTGAACTCAAAAAGGGCTAGAATGAAGCGAATATGGTACTTAGTTTAAAACAAAATAAATGATTTCGACTCATTAGATTATGATCCAACTCATAATTACCAAATGTCTCTTGTATATATAAATATTATAATAGCATTCTCAGTATCTCTTGCAGGACTACTAATATATCAACCCCATCTTATATCATCCCTCTTATATTTAGAAGGAATAATACTATCTTTATGCGTTATAGCCACCCTAATAATCCTAAGAGATCTTTTAGAACTAATACCCAAAAAAGATGTCCTTTTCATTATAGGGGACTGGAATGCAAAAGTAGGAAGTCAAGAAACACCTGGAGTAACAGGCAAATTTGGCCTTGGAATGCGGAATGAAGCAGGCCAAAGACTAATAGAGATCAAAGTCATACAAAGGGATACTAATCAGCAATGAAAAGGAATGGGTTACTGACAAATGTAACATCATGAATGAATTTCAAACGCAATATATGCTAAGTGAAAGCAGTCAGATTGAAAAGCCAGTGTACTCTAGGTATGACTTGATTCAGATGGCATTCTGGAAAAGGTAAAACTATCGGAACTGAAAATGGATTGATAGGAGTTAATAATGGAGGAAAGGTTTGACTACAAAGGTACAGCATAAAGTTTTCTTGGGATGTAGAAACCATTTCCTATTTTGACCTTGACAATGGTTTCACAATTCTATCATTTGTCAAAACTGACATAACTTTATGCTATAAAGATTACATGTAAATTTAACATATGCAAATTTTGTTTAAAAATTAGGCTGGAAAAAAGTGGGGATCATAGTCATGAGTGCCATGACTGCACTCATGGGCAGTACCTTCCTTAGGATTGAAAACTGACGCAATCCCAGGCCGTCTTAACCAAACAACTCTAATATCAACCCGACCAGGCCTATACTATGGCCAATGTTCAGAAATCTGCGGATCAAATCACAGCTTCATACCAATCGTTCTCGAACTAGTCCCACTAAAATACTTTGAAAAATAATCTGCATCAATACTATAAATCACCAAGAAGCTATTCTAGCATTAACCTTTTAAGTTAAAGATTGAGAGCACAATACTCTCCTTGGTGGTATGCCACAACTAGACACATCTACATGGCTCACAATAATTCTATCAATGTTTCTAACCCTTTTCATTATTTTTCAACTAAAAATTTCAAAATATAATTTCTATTACAATCCAGAATTAACATCAATTAAAGCACCAAAACAAAACACCCCTTGAGAAACAAAATGAACGAAAATCTATTTGCCTCTTTCATTACCCCTATAGTATTAGGCCTTCCCCTTGTTACTCTCATTGTCTTATTTCCCAGTTTACTATTTCCAACATCAAACCGACTAGTAAACAACCGCCTCATCTCCCTCCAACAATGAATACTTCAACTTGTATCAAAACAAATAATAAGTATTCACAACCCAAAAGGACAAACATGAGCGCTAATACTGATATCCTTAATTTTATTTATCGGGTCAACAAACCTACTAGGCCTACTACCCCACTCATTTACACCAACCACACAATTATCAATAAATCTAGGCATGGCAATCCCCCTATGAGCAGGAGCTGTAATCACAGGCTTCCGCAACAAAACCAAAATATCACTCGCCCATTTATTACCACAAGGCACACCAACCGCACTAATCCCAATATTAATTATCATCGAAACTATCAGCCTCTTTATCCAACCAATAGCCCTTGCAGTACGACTCACAGCAAACATCACTGCAGGACATCTGCTAATTCACCTAATTGGAGGAGCCACACTCGCACTAATAAATATTAGCACTACAACAGCTCTCATTACATTCATTATTTTAATCCTATTAACAATTCTTAGCAACAAGACCAAAACATCACTCGCCCATTTCTTACCGCAAGGCACACCAACCACACTAATTCCAATACTGGTTATCATCGAAACTATCAGCCTCTTCATCCAACCAATAGCCCTTGCAGTACGACTCACAGCAAACATCACTGCAGGACACCTACTAATTCACCTAATTGGAGGAGCCACACTCGCACTAATAAGTATTAGCACTACAACAGCTCTTATTACATTTATTATCCTAGTCCTATTAACAATTCTTGAATTTGCAGTAGCCATAATTCAAGCCTACGTATTTACTCTCTTAGTAAGCCTATACCTGCACGACAACACATAATGACACACCAAACTCATGCTTATCACATAGTAAACCCAAGTCCCTGACCCCTCACAGGAGCACTATCTGCCCTCTTAATAACATCCGGTTTAATTATATGATTTCACTTTAACTCAACAATCCTACTAATACTCGGCTTAACAACAAATATACTCACAATATATCAATGATGACGAGATATTATCCGAGAAAGCACTTTCCAAGGCCATCACACTCCAACCGTCCAAAAAGGTCTTCGCTATGGAATAATTCTCTTCATTATCTCTGAGGTCCTATTCTTCACTGGGTTTTTCTGAGCATTTTACCACTCAAGCCTTGCCCCTACGCCTGAACTAGGTGGTTGCTGACCCCCAACAGGAATTCATCCACTCAACCCCTTAGAAGTCCCACTACTCAATACCTCCGTCCTTCTGGCCTCAGGAGTTTCTATTACTTGAGCTCATCACAATATTATCCGAGAAAGCACCTTCCAAGGCCATCATACTCCAGTCGTGCAAAAAGGCCTCCGCTATGGAATAATTCTCTTCATTATCTCCGAAGTCTTATTCTTTACCGGATTCTTCTGAGCATTTTACCACTCAAATCTTGCTCCTACACCTGAACTAGGCGGTTGCTGACCCCCAACAGGCATTCACCCACTTAACCCCTTAGAAGTCCTACTACGCAATACCTCTGTTCTTCTAGCCTCAGGAGTCTCCATTACCTGAGCCCATCACAGCCTCATAGAAGGAAACCACAACCACATGCTACAAGCCCCATTTATTACTATCGCACTGGGCGTATACTTCACACTACTGCCAGCCTCAGAATACTACGAAGCACCCTTTACTATTTCAGATGGAGTTTATGGTTCAACTTTCTTCGTAGCCACAGGTTTCCATGGTTTGCATGTCATCATTGGATCCACCTTCCTAATCGTCTGTCTTTTTCGCCAACTAAAATTCCATTTCACCTCTAGCCACCGTTTTGGTTTTGAAGCTGCTGCCTGATACTGACACTTTGTGGACGTAGTATGGCTTTTCCTCTACGTCTCTATCTACTGATGAGGCTCATATTCTTTTAGTATTAATTAGTACAACTGACTTCCAATCAGTTAGTTTTGGTTAAACCCANTTTCACCTCTAGCCACCGTTTTGGTTTTGAAGCTGCTGCCTGATACTGACACTTTGTGGACGTAGTATGGCTTTTCCTCTACGTCTCTATCTACTGATGAGGCTCATATTCTTTTAGTATTAATTAGTACAACTGACTTCCAATCAGTTAGTTTCGGTCAAACCCGAAAAAGAATAATAAACCTAATATTAGCTCTCCTAACTAACCTCACACTAGCCACACTACTCGTCACTATCGCATTCTGACTTCCCCAACTGAACGTATACTCAGAAAAAACAAGCCCATACGAATGTGGATTTGACCCCATAGGATCAGCTCGCTTTCCTTTCTCCATAAAATTTTTTCTAGTTGCTATTACATTTCTTCTATTTGACCTAGAAATTGCCCTTCTCCTACCACTACCATGAGCCTCACAAACAACCCAAACACAATGCTCATCATAGCCCTCTTCCTGATCTTTTTACTAGCTGCAAGCCTAGCCTACGAATGAACTCAAAAAGGACTAGAATGAACCGAATATGGTATTTAGTTTAAAACAAAATAAATGATTTCGACTCATTAGATTATGATCCAACTCATAATTACCAAATGTCTCTTGTATATATAAATATTATAATAGCATTCTCAGTATCTCTTGCAGGGCTACTAATATATCGGTCCCATCTTATATCATCCCTCCTATGTTTAGAAGGGATAATACTATCTTTATTTGTTATAGCGCCCTAATAATCCTAAACTCACATTTTACCCTAGCCAGCATAATACCCATCATCTCATTAGTTTTTGCAGCCTGTGAAGCAGCGCTAGGCCTATCCCTGCTAGTAATAGTGTCAAATACACACAGAACTCACTATGTACAAAATCTTAACCTATTACAATGCTAAAATTTATCATCCCCACAGCAATACTTATGCCCTTGACCTGATTATCAAAAAACAACATAATCTGAATTAACTCCACAACACACAGCCTATTAATTAGCCTCACAAGCCTACTCCTCATGAATCAATTTGGCGACAACAGCCTCAACTTCTCATTAATCTTTTTCTCCGACTCTTTATCTATACCCCTACTAATCCTAACCATATGACTCCTGCCCCTAATACTAATAGCCAGCCAGCATCACCTATTGCAACAGTCATCACAACAGTGATGTCATTCAGACTAAATATTTCTTCTTTAATTAATATATTTTTTGACTGAAGGATAATTGCTTTATGGAATTGTGTTGGTTTCTGCCAAACATCAACATGAATCAGCCATAGGTATACATATTTAATGATTATTCACTAGCAGTTATTCTCTTACCATGTCATAGAGAAGGTATGATCCCAGATGACATAGATAATATCAGCTCAGCTCTTCTCCTACATCCTCCCTAGATGCAACATCATGTATTTAAGTACTGGTCTATAATATTTCTTGTTACCCTTCTGTCTTCATGATGGTAGAGAAGCTGAACCCAGTCTCCATACCCTGATAACAAATTAAATCTCAGGGACAGAGTTTGGAGTGAAGTAGAAAATAGCTTTACTATTTTTCCAGGCAGAGGGGGCCACAGAAGGATAGAGCCCTTAACACTGTGTCTCAACCTGGATAGAGTAGTGAGGAGTTTTATAGTAATGATTCAAGGAGGGTGTGATCAGATTGTGGACATGCTTTTGGTTGCTGGTGAAGTAAGTGGAAGTCAGCATCATCCCTTCTGGTTCCAACCAGTCTGGGGTCTGCGTGTTTGTGGGCAGTACTGTTGTTAACTGTTAACTTCTCCCACTTGATAGGGGTTTCAGTCTCTGTAAAACAAAGATATTTTTGTGTGTATCCTTTGAGGGGGAACCATGACCCTTCTCTGAGACTGCATAATTATTTCTCTTGACTATATCTCCCTTATCTCGCATCCCCTCCTTTCCCTGATTAACAACCACTTTAACCTGCCATTAAAACTCAGGGGAAGTCATGAAGGTTGAATGAAGCCTATTTCCTAATGAAAAAAATGGGGGACACAGAAGGTTTTTGTGCCCAAGAGTCTCACACACAGGGTCCCGCTGATATCAGTAGTAACACAAGTGACAGCAGATGCAGCCTGTCCAGTTCCTGACCCCTGATGAGAATGCCCACCAAGTCAGCCAACTTAACTGCACATCTGACAAACACATTTCAGCTTTGCCTGCTCTTGGAATCCTACCTGACAAACTACCTGCTTATCTGTTACTCCTTTGTTATACCAGTAACTTTAAGTAATGGTATTCTCAAACTACTTGAAAAGGTTCAGTATTTCCTAGGAGCAAGATATAGAACAGTACCCTGGATCATTATTGGGTTAAAACACAGTGTAGACCAAACAGAAAGGAATGGAAATGATTAAAGAAGGGAAAAGGTCTGAATTCAAATCCTGTGCTTTTAATTTCCTACTGGATAATGTGACTTAGGTTTTGATAGCCTCATTTTCCACTTATTAATACAGAAGTGTATATGTATAGGGAAATTGTGAAGACTGCTTGAGACACTATACTGAATGCAGGCCCAGTAAAGGTCAGAATTCTTTAAATCAAATTATTAGTATGATGATGATTAAGAATTACAAGCATCATATTTCAGGTTGCAGCATCTCTCTGAATATTATTCTTCTTTAAATACTTCCTGGAATGTTGGTTCTTCTTTGTGGTTGGTATAGTCTGAACAGGATTGAGGTTTTCTCTTGAGAAATGGATTATCTCCTGCCATATCAGTAAACAAGGATGTCATAGTCATCAGCGAATGCAGCCCCCAGTGTGAGCCAGCAAGCTGTAAAGGAATTCAAGGAGAAGAATATTTGCTACCTAGAAAAGGTCAGACTGCAGCCACTCCCTTTGGTGAGCCCAAAGGAGCTCAGGATGTGAAAAGTACTGGCCCCAGATAGCTGGGATGCATATGAAAGGAATAATTTCAGTGAGCCCAGATTCTTGCATCTTCCCATATATAGAACACTAATTCTTTAACTTGGGATATCTGGCTTTCTTTAATCTTTTGATGTTCAGACTACTTGCCTTTTGTTATAAAGCTTCTGTATAACCTGGCTGCTCCCCTTGCCTCCTGAGAACAGTTCTCACATAGTCATTTAATATGCTGTTTCTGAAGCCCAAAGTCCTCAAAATCCCTGCCACATAAAATAACTCTCAACTTTTACACTGTGAATATCTTTTAAACCAACACTCCTGACTGGGGAGTTACCAGGCTTAGGGTTGACTAAACTCTTGTCTACACATGAGAGTGTCATTTTATTTTCCCTTTGGTAGGATTTTGTTCAAGTTCTTCTTTCACTGTCTCTTCTTTCCACAGGATAAATAAGCGTAGACAGATAAGAATGAGTACAGCCTAGAAGGAAAGGGCCAGAGAATTGCTTATGCTGGTTTTCAGGCAAATTTCTTTCTAGTGCATTAGCAAGAGTTTATAATAACCATGAGGATTTTATACAGTTTACTAGTCTACACTGAACTTGTACAAGGTTTTCACATTAAGCAAAGGCATAATAAAGTTATCAGATAATTGCCTTTGTGTTTTCTGTGTATGATCATTATGGTATTTCAGCAAAAATTTAGAATTTTGGACTCTTGTCTAGATATAATTTCAACTCTCCATAATCAAAACATAAAAAAAAGTTTTCACTGAGTAAAATAAATAATAGTGGGTTAAGAACTGTGCATATTAATCATTGGAAATATCTTATAAATTTAAAATCAAAGCAGACACCCATATTGCCATAAATTATGGTAATCACAGGTTTTTTTCCTTCATTTTTTAAGCTGAAAATTTTAATTTGATTTCAAACAAATATCCTTTTGAAAAATTAACAGACATTATCTAAGAAGGTTTTAAAATAAACAGAAGCATTTAAGCTTAGCATATGGTTTGAGATCCAGGAGGGAGAAAATCATTATCAGGGCACACAGAAAATGCCAGTTAAATTAAGGTCACCACCTGCCTGGTTTCAATTAGGATATTTCAAAATAAAAGTTTGTGTTCAATGTCTTTATTGACTTCATCTCTGAACCAATATTTTTATTTTTTAATTTGATAATTTTCAAGCATTCAGCTACTCTTTTTTCCCACTGTTATGTCTAATTTCAAAGAGTCTTATAATTTCTCTTTAGGATTGTTATAACAGGATTCTAACAGGACATCCTGACTATAGTTTTGTCCTCCTCTCATCTGTCTACGTTTCTTACAGAACAATCCTTCCAAATTGCATACATAATCATATTACTCTTCTGTTTAATTTGATGAACCAAATTTTCTTCATAAAAAATTCTAAACCTTTTGAAATATTGTTAATCTAAGGCCTCCATTGATCTTCTTAATGTCCTGACCCTGTAACCCAGACATTCCAGATCATCTGTAATTCACCACAGCTTGCAGGCAATTTCTTTTGCTGTATTCTCTGAACCAAATGTGAATGGCTGTCTTCCTTTCTTCACAAGCCTCTACTAATTCCTTAGACCACTAAGCAGTATAGGGCAATGATACTGTCAGTTGAGCTCACTTTTATATTCCCAGCATGTGTAGTGATAGCTACACAATAAATATTATCTGAATAAATGCAAGTTACCCAGTTTAAACACGTATGTCTTAAACTCAGTATTTTAGTGAAAGGTAACAATTTATATATTTACTAATTATTAGTTAATTAAATACTAACATTAATTATAATTGATTATAATTTTGATTCAATTTGCATGTCACCACTCGTGATCATGAAATACTTGAAGATGAACTACATTTTTTCTGTACCTCATTATCTAAGCTTGTGGTTGGTTCTTGGTCCAAATATTCTGTTCTTTGTTTCATCCTTTATGTTCTATCAAAGTTCAGGGGAGGAAAAAAAGAAATTAAGGAAGTTCTGGCCATACTGTGCAAAGTAGATTTGATAGACAGAAAGAATTGAAAAAATGGTTCAGAAATGAAGTGTTAGAGCAGCATGGGGCAGAAGCTGAAGTCAGGTTGTGAGTTGAAACAAGTCTGATCAGGAACAAAGGGATCAGGGAATGGAGAGACAGTTGCATAAACACATTTACCTATCAATCTGTGAAAAATGGCAGACACTATTCCAAGTGCTAGGAAAAAGCCATGATAAGTGGATAAAAATCTCTGTACTGTTGGATCTGACATTAACATGCCTCTCCTAATCCCTTAGGCCTCCACGCTATAAGAGGCCCGTGACAGTGTGGAGGAGATAGGTGATGACAAAATAAATAACTGAATAATCTTAAGTGCCAAAAAATATAGATGGTGAAGGCTGACACTGAGAAAAGAAAAAATAAATAAACCAAAGCAAGAGGGAAATTTATTTTCATGGCAATTTTTATAGAAGTACAGTTAATTTAGAATATTAGTATCAAGTGTCCAACATCATGATTCAATATAGACTGTACACCTTTCAAATGTATTAAAAAATAAAAGCCATATTACCTCTGCTGTACATTGTATCCTTGTTGCTTATTGTTTTATACATTGTAGCTTGCATTTCTTAATCCTATACCCTGATTTTGACCTCACCTTCCCTCTACCCACTGGTAACCAGTGAATCTGTTTCTATTTTGTTATATATATTCATTTGTTTTCTTTTTCAGATTCCACGTATAAGTGATAACAGAATATTTGCCTTTCTTTGGCTTATTTATTTCATTAAACATAATGTTCTCTAGGTCCATCCATATTGTGGCAAATGATAGAATTTCATAGTTTTCTATGGCTAATAACATTCTTCCTTTGTATGTGTGTGTGTGTATATATACACACACACTCACACCATGTCTTCTTTATCTGTTGATTAGCACTTAGACTGCTTGCATATCTGGCTCTTCTTAATAACATTACTGTGAACATTGGCATGCAGATATCTTTTTGAGTTGGTGATTTTATTTTCTTCAGATATATATCCAGAAATGGAATTGGTAAACAAAATGCTAAGTCTATTTTCAGTTTCTTTAAGGAACTTTATGCTGTTTTAAATAGGAGCTGCACCAATTTACCTTCCCAATTATGTGTATAAAGGTTACATTTTCTATGCATCCTGCCCAATATTTGTTTATGTTCTTTCTGATGATAAGCATTTTGGCAGATGTAAGTTATCTCATTGTGGCTTTGCTTTGCATATCTTTGATGTTTAGCCATGTTGAGCATCTGTGCGTGTGTGTGTGTGTATGTGTGTGTGTGTGTATTTTAAGTGATCAGGGGATTTCTTTCTGAGAATGTGACTGTTGGCAAAAGAACTGAAGGAGATGTGTACCATTCACAGCAGTGCTAGTCTAAACTTCAGTAAAAATTTGATTCCAAAACTCCAGTGGAATAATGCAACTAGAGACAATTTCTTGCTTTTGTTGTATATTCAGTGAGAGTGGGTAGTGTGCTCTGCTCCACAGTCTTTGAGGCAATAAGGCTGATGGCAGCTCTAACTTGCATGAGCTGCACAGGAGCACACAACCTTAGATGTCTCTGTGCTGTGGGAAGAACGATGAGAGGGCCTTATATCAACCTGTCAGTACTTTAGCTCTACCTTGATGGCTCAGTGGTAAAGAATCCACCTGCCAAGCAGTAAACATGGGTTCAATTCCTAGGTCAGGAAGATCCCCTGGAGAAGGAAATGGCAACTCACTCCAGTGTTCTTCCCAAGAAATCAATTCCATGGAGACAAATCTGCCAGGATACAGTCCATGGGGTCACAAAGAATCAGACATGACAGTGGCTAAACAACAACTTTAGCTTCAAGGTCATGCACATGTATTCTCACAGCCTACTGGGCAGAACCAATCATATGGCTCAATCCTGCAATAAAGGGGGCTAATAAGGTAAACTTGATATGTCAATTTCTCTTATCATGTAACAAATAAACACAAACTCTGTGGCTTAAAGCAGCACAAGTTCATTTTATTTCACTTTTGAAGTCAGAAATTCAAAAATGGGTATTGGTAAGCTGTGTTCTTTCTGGAGGCTCTGGGGAGTTCATTAACTTTACTAACTTCTAGCATCACTCTTTGCTCTTCTGTTTATGGCTCCAAATCATATAGCATTTTCTCCCTTTGTTTTCACAATCACATTGCCTTCTCTCCAAATCTGACCCTCTTGCCTCTCTCTTAAAATACCCTTATAATTATATTGGGCCCTCCTGGGTAACCCAGAATACTCCCCATTGCAAATAGTTAACCTAATCATCCTGCAAAGTCAAGGTTCTATTATCATGTTAGGTAACACACACAGATTCTAGCAGTTAAAATATTGGTACTTTGGGTAGAGGCGTTATTCTGTTTTCCACATTTGATATGCCTAAGGTAAAATAATCTCTGCACCTACATTTGAACCATGTGGAGATATGAATCGAAAACATTGTAAATATTTACTTCCAATCTATAGATGTCTTTTCATTTTGCTTATTGTTTCCTTGCTGTGCAAAAGCTTTTAAGCAGGTACCATTTATTTATTTTTATTTCCATTATTGTGGGAGACAAATTGAAAAAGATATTTCTGTAATTTATGTCAGAGATTGTTCTGCCTATGTTTTCTTCTATGAGCTTTATAGTATACAGTCTCACATTTAGGCTTTTAATCCATTTTGAGCTTATTTTCATGTATGGAGTTAAAGAAATAACTAATTTAATTTTTTTTACATGTAACTATTTCATTTTCCCAGCAACATTTGTTGAAGAGAAATGTCTTCATTTCTCAACAATGTGTAGTGTTGTCTCTCTTGTCATAAATTAATTGGCCATAGATTCGTGGGCTTATTTCTGGGTTTTCTATCCTGATCCATTGATCTATATTTCTATTTTTGTGTCAGTACCATACTTTTTTGATGACTGTAGCTTTGTAGTGTAGTCTGAAATCAGGAAGCCTGATTCCTCTATCCATTTTTCTTTCTCAAGATTTCTTCGGTTATTTGTTTGTTTTTGTTTGTTTTGTTTTGTTTCTCTATGAAAATTTTAGATTTTTGTCATTATTGTTGTTCTATTTCTGTGAAAAATGCCACTAATAGTTTGATAGGGATTTCATTGAATCTGTAGATTGCCTTAGGAAGTATAGTCATTCTGATAGTATTGATTCTTCCAATAGAGGAACATGGTATATCTTTCCATCTGTTTATGTTTTCTTTGATTTCTTTCATCAGTATCTTATAGTTTCAGAGACAAGAGAGTATTGTACTCTTTTGTATCCTGAGGTAAACTTATTCCTAGGTATTTTATTTTTTGATGCAATGATAAATGGAATTGTTTCTTGAATTTCCCTTTCTGATCTTCTGTTGTTAGTGTATAGAAATGATGTTACTGATAAAGGACTGGTCTCCAAAATTTTCAACCAGCTCTTGACATTTAACAGTATTAAAATAAACTACACTCAAAAAATGAGCAGAAGACCTAAATAGATACTTCTCCAAAGAAAACATACAGATGGCCAAAAGGCACATAAAAAGCTGTTCATCATCATTTATTATTAAAGAAATGCAAATCAAAACTATGAGATATCACCTCACAGCAATCAGAATGACTATGATCAAAAAAATCACAAACAAAAATTGCTGGAGAAGATGCATAGGGAAGGGAATCATCCTACACCGTTAGCAGGGATGTAAATCGGTATGGCCACTATGGAGAACTCTATGGAAGATCCCTAAAAAAATTAAAAATAGAACTATTATATGATGCACATTCTTACTCCTGGGCATATATTCAGAGGGAAAAAGATGATTTGAAAGGATATGTACACCCCAATATTCATTGAAGAACTTTTTACAATACCCAAGGCTTGAAAGCAACCTAAATATGCATCAAAAGAGGAATGGATAAAGATGTGGTACATTTATACAATGGAATATTGCTCAGCCATTGAAAGAATGAGATAATGTCATTTGCAGCAACATTGATGGATCTTAAAATTTCACAGTGAGTGAAGTAAGTCAGACAGGAGACTATCCTATGACATCCTATGACATGTGGAATCTAAAAAGAAATAATACAGATGAACTTAAAAAACTGAAAGAGACTCACAGATTTAGAGAACACACTTATGATTGCTGGTGGGAGCGATGGTGGAAAAGGATAATTAGGGAGTTTGAGAGGGGCATATGAACTCTGTTATATTTAAAATGGATAACAAACAAGGACATACTATAGAGCACATGAAACTCTGTTCAATATTACGTGGCAGTGTGGATGGGAGGGAAGTTTGAAGAAGAATGGATACATGTATATGTATGGCTGAGTCCCTTTACTGTTCACCTGAAACTATCACAACATTGTTAAATGGTTATACTCCAATACAAAATAAACAGTTTTATAAAAATAAAATAAAAATAAAGCTGTTTTTTAAAAGTTAATTAGAAAAATATCACAGATAAAAATAAACAAACAAACCCAGTAATTCTCTGTGTTTAGAATATGGTCAGGGCTTAGCAGGAAAGCCAGCGTGGATGGAATGAGCAAAGAGAAGTGACAGGAGACAAAGTCAGAAAGATAAAGGAGGAGTGGGTGGGAGGAGTTTATGAAGGGCTTTTTTGGGGCCCACAAGGAGGATTTGCGCCTTTATCCTAAGTAAGTTGGGAAACACATTTGAAGGTATCGACCAAATGAATAACATCATTTGAGACTAGACTTAAAGTTGAAATGAAAAACTGGAAAGAGAACACCAAAGTGAACCAAAGACAGAAGAATATTGGAAATGATAAGAGGAGCAGAGCACAGCTAACCTTGTCCCTTATCTAATTCATCCTACCCTGCTGAGTATGCGTGTGTGTGTTCTGTCACTTCAGTCGTGTACAACTGTTTGAGACCCTATGGACTGTAGTCTCCCCGGCTCTTCTGTCCATGAGATTCTCAAACAAGAACACTGGAGTGGGTCGCCATGCCCTGCTCCAAGGGATCTTCCTGACCCAGGGATCCAACCCACATATCCTAATCTCCTGCATTGCAAGCAAAGTCTTTACCACTGAGCCACTGGTAAAGTCCATATGCAGGCTAAATTTTATTAAAATTCAGATTTCTTTCTTAGGAACTCAGCAGGTTCTGGGAGTAAAGTAATTATGTAAGAAAGAATTGAGATGGTTTGTCTACTAAGCTATGCATTCACAGTATTGGGTCACACTTATTCCCCATCTTGTCATAATAATTATATATACATAATGATTTATACTAGAATAAGTTTTTTTTTATTATTCTATGTATATATTTAATGTAGAATGTAGGTGAAGGAAGGTTAAAGCAATACTATCATAAGGAGGATTTTGTGAGTGTGTATGATATTTTTATGTAGTAGAATTCAATTTAACAGAGACTAAAAACAAGTTTTTCTCTCCTATGACTTAATATTTGATCAATAGAGAAAGTAAGCTAGAGGGAAATAAATAACTTCTCTAAAAAAAGCCAACTTCTAGAGATGATTATACTATTAAGCACATAGTTGTGAATTACTGTGCTGAAACAGGAAATGTGTGAGGAGTAGTCTTACCATCAAACTTTACAGATGAGAAAACTCAGGTTGGAGAGGTTAAGAATATTCTCAATCTTTACATATCACTGCAAATAAGTCGTACCGCCAAGATTAAAACAGTCTGACTCTTTTACATTGAGAACAGACTTGTGGTTGCCAAGTTGGAGGCAGGTTATGTAAGGTTGGATTGGGGGGTTGGGAATAGCAGATGCAAACTATTACATATAGAATGGATAATAACAATGTCCTACTATACAGCACAGGGAACTATGTTCACTATCCTGTGATAAATCATAATGGAAAAGAGTATGAAAAAGAATATATACACACACACACACACATAACTGAATCACTTTGCTGTATGACAGAAATTAACACAACATTGTAAATTAACTATATTTCAGTAAAAGTAAATTGTAAAAAACTTTAGTCTGACTCTAAAGTGAACTGAGTGAAGTCACTCAGTTGTATCTGACTCTTTGCAACCCCAGGACTGTAGCCTGCCAGGTTTCTCCATCCATGGGATTTTCCAGGCAAAGATACTGGAGTGGGTTGCCATTTCCTTCTCCAGGGGATCTTCCCTACTCATGGATTGAGCCCAGGTCTCCCACAGTGCAGGCAGACTCTAAAGCCCATCTTCTAATCAGTACACTGAACACTTCCATTAGCTAAGGTCTGTTCTCAATCCAATTAGGTGTGTATAACTATTTTCAAAATAACAAACAAATTAATTTCCAATTAATCAAATTAATTATCTAGTTATTAATTCTGCAGTCATGAAATGTGATCCTCATTTGATAACCCTAAGTTTGTGAGAAAGGATTCAACTAATGCAGATAACTACAATCTCTGATATAAATACCTAAGATTATAAAGTAAATCATATTTTATGAAGCCATCTGATAAGCTGTAATGAAAAGGTAAAAGTGCTTTTGAAGACCAGGAGGGGTGGTATAGGGAGGGGAGAGGGAGGGGAGTTCATGATGGGGAACACGTGTATACCTGTGGCAGATTCATGTTTATGTATGGCATAACCAATACAGTATTGTGAAGCAATTAACCTCCAATTTAAATAAATAAATTTATATTAAAAAATGAAACTTTTAATCTATAATTTTTGTTTAAGTCATTTTTGAAGATATTTTTCTACCTAGGCTCTTCAACCTTGTGGGGGTAGCAAGCACCTTAGTTTTGCTTTCTACTGTTTAAGATATTCAATATATTTGAACTAATTTAAAGATAATTTAAGCATTTTTGGATTTTTGTGGTCAAGTTTATGCTATAGCTCCATTTCTCTCTCTTGATTTTATTGGATTAATCATATCCCACTTGCCTTCTTGCTTTCAGAATTTGGTGTCTATGTTTATTTAATCAAGCACAGATATTTAATGTATGTATGTATATAGTATTATATATCATTTCTCTATATAGTAAATATAAATGGAATCTATACATATATATGTACACAATATAAATAAGGTGGAACATTATATACATATATATGTATGTATAATAATATGGAGCCTTTCAATACTATATGGTAGTTACCATAACCTGTTTAAAATGCTTAGAACCCATATTCACATACATGTGCATAGACGAAAAGTCATTAACACTATTATTAAATATGTGAGTGAAATGCATATCTGTAGATATGATCATTTTCATAATACATTGGATTTTGTATGTAAGAAGTGCCCTAAATGAGGAAAAGTGACCCTTATTGAGAAAATAATTCAATCAGAATCAAAGAACAAGGTTGTAAAAATTAGCCAAGGAGGCAAAAGCCCTTTAATTTTTCTGTGTGTGCATGTGTATGTATGTGTGCACCTGTGTATTATTTTATACTATTTTGTTCAGTGTATAAAATAAGATTTAGGAAATATTTTTTAATTTCTAAAATGAAATGAGAAGTCTAGTGGGAAAAGGGAAGAATGCATTTTTAAATCCAAAAAATGTTTAGGTAATTTTTATAAAAGTAATTTTAAACATGTAATTTCTCTTAGGGTATAATTATAGCAACTGCCCTTTATTATGCAGAATTCCTCATCACCATATTCACATAGAGAAACAGATTCTAAACTACTTCTTATTTTCATTTTTGCTTTTGAGAAATGATGTTCTTTGATCTCAACTGTTTCAGCTTCTGTACCCCTTCTCATACTGGTGGTGGTGGTTTAGTCATTCAGTCATGTCCGACTCTTTGCGACCTTATGGACTATAGCCCACCAAGCTCCTCTGTCCATGGGATTCTCCAGGCAAGAATACTGGAGTGGGTTGCCATTCCCTTCTCCAGGGGATCTTCCCAACCCAGGAAAGAACCCAGGTCTCTTGCATTGCAGACAGATTCTTTACCAACTGAGCTATGAGGGAACAATTAAATCACAAACAATTAAAATCACATACCTCTTCTCTGAATCCCTTCCTATCATTTACAGAATTTAAAGAAATAATTGTATCCTATACTGAGGTCAGTATTCAGTTGCTTATTTGAGTCTTTCTTGTTCTGTAAATGTTTTAGAAATCTTCTGGACAAAAGAAGATTACCTCAAGGAATGAAAGACCATTCTGTCTTCCAGTAATGGGCATCATAATACCAAAAAGATACAGAACCACTGACTATAGACCAATGGAAAGAAGATGAAATTACACATTGAAGCAACTTTTTGTGAAACTATGTACAATAATCTGAATGTTTGTGTCCCCCCAAAATTCATATGTTGAGATTCTGATCTCCACCAGGGCTTCCCTGGTGGCTCAGATTATAAAAAATCTGCCTGCAATACAGGAGACCCAGGTTCAGTCCCAGGGTTGGGAAGATCCCCTGGAGAAGGGAATGGCTGTCCACTCCAGTATTCTTGCCTGGAGAATTCCATGAACAAAGGAGCCAGGCTGGCTACATTCCATGGGGTCACAAAGAGTGGACATGACTGAGCAATTAACAATAAAATTCTTATGTTAAGATCCTCAGTCACAAAGGTGATAATTTTAGTAGGAGGGTATTTGAGAGGTGATTAAGTCTAGAGGATGGAGCCTCCTGAATGGGATTCTTGCTTTTATAAAAGAGACCCCAGAGACCTCCCTAGCCCCTTCCACCATGTGAAGATACAAGGGAAAGTCTGTGATCCAAAAGAAGATACTTACCTGACTAGCTGACACCTTGATCTCAGACTTCCATTATTCAGAACTATAAGCAGTACATTTCTATTGTTTATAAACTAGCCAGTCTGGTATTTTGTTATAGCTGCCTGAATGAACAAAGATGCTAGAAGAAACATGATTTCTATTGGATTTAAATTAGTATATTTTTCTTACTTGAACAGCAGAAGCCTTGAATAGTTATGTTTCCTTTCAGCAATCTAATATTAAGGAGAAGCAAGGAACTGTTCAAATATGAAAGAAATTAGAGAAGACAAATATACCAAAAGCACTTGTCAGTGTTTTGCAAATGACAACTATGACTGGACACTGGGATAAAAGAAACTTTGGCAGGTCCAGAGAGTAAGGGATCAATTGCCCTTGGTTTGTGACTGAAAGACAGAGAGGGATAAGTTGAAAATAAAAATAAATTCCATGCTCTGAATTAACTATACAAAGCTCAGGGCTGAAGATGAATAGATGTCATGATGAAAAGCAAAATAAAATTACTACGTCTAAGCTAGAGCCTTCTTTTGCAAAGACAGTAGAGAGAATTAAAATAATCAGGAAGAGAAAATGGGAGGAAATTACTGGTGTATTCATAACTTATAAGAGAAACATTTCTGTGAGAGAGTATACAAAAAGGACTTACCAAATGTACAGTTTGTGTGTGTGTGTGTGTGTGCGCGCGCTAAGTTGCTTCCATTGTGTCCGACTCTGTGCAATCCTATGGACCATAGCCTGCGAGGCTCTTCTGTCCATGGGATTCTCCAGGCGAGAATACTGGTGAGTTGCCATGCCTTCCTCCAGGGGATCTTCTTGACCCAGGGATTGAACCCAAGACCCTTAAAGTCTCCTGCATTGACAGGTGGATTATTTACCACTAGCACCACCTAGGAAACCTTCTAATTGTATGGCAGGTTGGATGATTTGGTAATCTAAGAAAGTTTATATATATGAAAGAAAGATATACTCATTTGAATGCAGCATTCCAAAGAAAGGCAAGGAGAGATAAGAATGCCTTCCTCAGTGATCAATGCAAAGAAATAGAGGAAAACAATAGAATGGGAAAGACTAGAGATGTCATCAAGAAAATTAGAGATACTAAGATAATCTTTCATGTAAAGATGGGCAAAATAAAGGACAGAAATTGTATGGACCTTACAGAAGCAGAAGATGTTAAGAAGTGGCGAGAATATACAAAAAAGATCTTCATGACACAGATAACCACAATGGTGTGATCACTCACTTAGAACCAGATATCTTGGAATGTGAAGTCAAGTGAGCCTTAGGAAGCATCACTATGAACAAAGCTAGTGGAGGTGATGGAATTCCAGTTGAGCTATTTCAAATCTGAAAAGATGATGCTGTGAAAGTGTTACACTCAATATACCAGCAAATTTGGAAAACTCGGCAGTGGTTTCAGGACTGGAAAAGGTCGGTTTCATTCAAATCTCAAAGAAAGGCAATGTCAATTAATGTGCAAACTATAGCATAGTTGCACTCATTTCACATGCTAGCTAAGTAATGCTTAAAATTCTATAAGTCAGACTTCAAAAGTACGTGAACCATGAACTTCCAGATGTTCAAGCTGGATTTAGAATAGGGAGAGGAACCAGAGATCAAACTGCTAACATCCGTTGGATTATTGAAAAAGCAAGTGAATTCCAGAAAAGCATCTACTTCTGCTTTATTGACTACTCCAAAACCTTTGACTGTGTGGATCACAACAAACGGTAGAAAATTCTTAAAGAGATGGGAATATAAGACCACCTGATCTGCCTCCTGAGAAATCTGTATGCAGGTCAAGAAGCAACAGTTAGAACTGAACATGGAACAACAGACTAGTTTCAAATCACAAAAGGAGTATGTCAAGGCTGTATATTTTTACCCTGCTTATTTAACTTATATACAGAGTATAGCATGAGAAATGCTGGACAGGATGAATCAGAAGCTGGAATTGAGATTACTGGGACAAACTTCAATAACCTCAGATATGCAGATGACACCACACTTATGGCAGAAAGTGAAGAAGAACTAAAGAGCCTCTTGATGAAAGTGAAAGAGGAGAGTGAAAAAGTTGGCTTAAAACTCAACATACAGAAAACTAAGATCATGATATCTGGTTCCATCACTTTAAGGCAATTAGATGTGGAAACATTGGAAGTGGTGGCAGACTTTATTTTGGAGGGGCTCCAAAATCACTGCAGATGGTGACTGCAGCCATAAAATTAAAGGACACTTACTCCTTGGAAGAAAACTTTGGACCAACCCAGACAGCATATCAAAAAGCAGAGACATTACGTTTTCAAGAAAGTCTGTCTAGTCAAAGCTATGGTTTTTCCAGTGGTCATGTATGGATGTGAGAGTTGGACTATAAAGAAAGCTGAGCGCCAACGAATTGATGCTTTTGAATTGTGGTGTTGGAGAAAACTCTTGAGAGTCCCTTGGAATGCAAGGCGTCCAACCAGTCCATCCTAAAGGAAATCAGTCCCATATATTCATTGGAAGGACTGATGCTAAAGCTGAAACTCCAATACTGTGACCACCTGATGCTAAGAACTGACTCATTTGAAAAGACTTTGATGCTGGGAAAGATTGAAGTGGGGAGGAGAAGGGGATGCCAAGGATGAGATGATTGGATGGCATCACGGACCCAATGAACATGAATTTGAGTAAGCTCTAGGAGTAGGTGATGGACAAGGAGGCCTGGGATGCTGGAATCCATGAGGTCACAAAGAGTCAGACATGACTAGCAAATGAACTGATATATATAATTAAATACAGTAATATACAATATATATTATCTATGTATATAATCTTGAAGGGGAAAAATGTGGAAGTTCTGATAGTTTTCCTCTTCTTGGGCTCCAAAATCACTGCAGAGTGTGACTGCAGCCATGAAATCAAAAGAGAATTGATTCTTGACAAGAAAGAGATGGCAAACATAAACAGTGTGTTGAAAAGCAGAAACATTACTCTGCTAACAAAGGTCTGTATGATCAAAGCTAAGTCCCAGTGGACAGTTATGGTTGTGAGAGCTGGACAAGAAGGAAGGCAGAACATGAAAGATTTGATGCCTTCAAACTGTGATGCTTGAGAAGACTCCTGAGAGCCCCTTGGACAGCAAGTAGATCAAATCAATCAATCTTCAGGGAGATTAACCCTGAATATTCACCAGAAGGACTGAGGCTGAAGCTGAAGCTCCAGTATTTTGGCCATCTGATGCAAACAGATGACTCATTGGAAAAGCCTCTGATGCTGGAAAAGATCAAGGGCAGAAGGAGAAAAGAGTGTCAGACCATGAGATGATTGGATGGCATCACCAATGCAATGAACATGAACTTTTACAAACTCCAGGAGATGGTGAGGGACAGGGAAGCCTGGCATGCTGCAGTCCATGGGGTTACAAAGAGTCAGACATCATTGGGCAACTGAATAATAACAACAAAAGTTATATATAAATTATATGTTAGAATGTGTGTATAGGGGAGAAATAATATATTTAATATTGAATTGTAAATTTGTAAATTAATCAAATTTCTCTTATAAAACTAATAGAACTAATAAAAGGTAGGGATGTGTGTGTGTGTGTGTGTGTGTGTGTGTGTGTATAGATATTTATTATAAGGAATTGATTGACATGATTATGGAATCTGCCAACATCCAAGACCTATAGAAAGAGTAGGTAAACTGGAGACCCAGAAGAGTTGATGGTGTAGTTTCAACCTGAGTCCAAAGACATAAGAATCAGGAGAACTGATGTTCAGTTTGAATAAAAAGGTACTTGATGGTGGGTCAGATTTCCTGCCCCTCACTATGGAAAACTATAATTGAATCGATGAGGCCCACTCATTTTAGAGAGGTCCATCTACTAACTCATTCTATCAATTAATGTGTTGATCTCATCCAGAAACAGCCTCACATACCCAGAATGATGAATAACCACATAACAAAGCACTCCGTGGTTCAGACCAGTTGACACAAACAATTAAACACTACAATCTATTTCAGAAATAAATATTATGAATTAACTGATTCACAACTTTCAGATAAGAAACTTGCCAATTTGTTTTTGCTGTCTGTTCACTATATATTATCCACTATTATTTTTGCTTTAGAGTTGTTAATATATATCAAAGAAAAGCAACTTCAAATTCTACTGAAAATGTCAAAGAGCCTGTTAATTATTAAAAATAACTATTATCTTCGATTCCTCTATCTTTAAGTTTTCCAGTTGTTGGGAGTTTAATTCATTTTCTTACCTAAGAGGCTTCCCAGGTCGCCCTAGTGATAAAAAATCTGCCTACCAGTACTGGAGGCACAGGAGAGTTGCGTTCAATCCCTGGGTTGGGAAGATCTGATGGAGAAGGAAATGGCAACCCACTTCATTATTCTTGCCTAGAAAATTCCATGGACAGAAGAGGCTGGCAGGCCACAGTCCCTGGGATGACAAAGAGTCAGACAAGACTGAGCAATGGGGCGCACACATCCATCTACACCTTCTAAAAATGCAGCTTTAGACACCTCACACATGACTCAGCTGCTGGCAGGATGACACTGATGATCTGGTTTTAGTTTTTGGTTTGTTGGTTTTTTTTTTTTTCCCAAATTAAATGTATTCCAAATGCCGACAAGTTGTGGTGAATATAGGGAAAAACTATAAACACTGAACTCAAGACACAGAAAACTAAGCACTTGTTTGATTAAAGAAAAGGTTGATAATGAACTCTTTTAGCCCTGACTTACATAGGCTATTCATTTGTATATTTGGCACTTAGTATATTTGTTACTTTCTACAGTGGTGCAGGAGCCGTGAGTGGTGGCTGTGTGGCTCTGGAGTGTCAAGTGGCTGAGAGGAGATACTCCACATCCAAGGTCAGGAGCGGTGCCTGCGCTTCGCTGGACCAGCTGTGTGGACATACCCCATGTCCAAGGGCAAAGGAGGAGCTCCAGCAAGATGATAGGAGGGGCAAATTCACGTTTAGAATCAAACCCCATTCCCACCAGAAACACTCAGAGGGCTCAAGCAAACCCTGTGTACACCAGGACCCAGGGACTCCACAGAGACTGAGACAGAACTGTGTTTGAGCATCTCCTGTGGAGGCACAGGTCAGCAGTGGTCTGCTACAGGGACAGGGGCTCTGGGCGTGGGTATGGCATAAGTCCTCTTGGAGGAGGTTGCCATTAACCCCACTATAGAGCTGCTGGAAATTACATAGGACAGGGAAATAGATTACTGGAGGGCACAACACAACTTTGTGCACCAGGATCCAGGGGAAAGGAACAGTGACCCCACAGGAGACTAGCCTGTGGGTGTCTGGGAGTCTCTGGTAAAGGCGTGGGTCAATGATGGCTTGCTGCAGGGTTGGGGCACGGACTGTAGCAGTACATGCACGGGATCTTTTGAGAGAGGTCACCATTATCTTCATTACATCCACCATAGTTTGGCCCCAGGTAAATAGCTGGGATGATGCTGAAGCTGAAACTCCAATACTTTGGCCACCTGATGTGAAGATCTGACTCATCGAAAAGACCCTGATGCTTGGAAAGACTGAAGGTGGGAGGAAAAGGGGATGACAGAGGATCCCATGGTTGGGGCAATACTGACTCAATGGACAGAAGTTTGAGTAAGTTCTAGGGGTTGTTGATGGACAGGAAGACCTGGCTTGCTGCAGTTGCAAAGAGATACAAAGAGTCAGACATGACTGAGCAACTGAACTGAACATGACTGCAGCCTTCCAGGCTCCTCCGTCCATGGGATTTTCCAGGCAGGAGTACTGGAGTGGGGTGTCATTGCTTTCTCTGCCTTCTGATTAGTTCTTTTTTATTGTATATAAACAGAACAATGTAATCATTTCACAACATACACAAATATTGACTAACTATGCTATACACCTAAAACTAATATAATATTGTTTGCCAATTACAGCTCAACAAATAAATGTAACTTACTTCAAAATTAAAATATAATCATGAACCTGCAGAATATGAATGTGAATAACTTTCCCTTATGGAGAAAATTAACAGTATTGAGAAGGGATGGTAATAAAAGACAAGATATTTCACAACCAAGACAGGATGATTATATTTGATAAACGTCAGTTCTTCCTAAATTCTATGAATTCAGTGTTATTGTAACCAAAGGAAACTGAAAAAAAAAAAACTAGTTTTAAATGATAAATGAAAATGCAAAAGATTAATAAAAATGTGATTTTAAATGAAAACAAAGTGTGTCCCACTTTGCATGTGTGCATGCTAAGTCACTTCAATCGTGTCTGACTCTTTGCAACCTCATGAACCCTAACCCATTTGGTTCCTCTGTCCATGGAATTATCCAGGCAAGACTATTATATATATTATAGATAACCAACAAGGACCTACTCTATATATCAGAGAACTATGCTCAATATTTTGTAATAATGTATAAGAGAAAATAATCTGAAAAAAAATATGTGTGTGTGTGTGTGTGTGTGTGTGTGTGTGTGCGCGCACGCAGTGCTGTGTTTAGTCACTCAATTTAGTCATCCAACTCTTTGTGACCACATGGCTGTAGCCTGCCAGGCTCCTTTGTCCATGGTGATTCTCCAGACAAGACTGCTCGAGTGGGTTGCCATGCCCTTCCCCAGGGGATCTTCCCAACTCGGGGATCAAACCCACCTCTCTTAGGTCTCTGCATTGGCAGGCAGGTTCTTTACTGCTAGCACCACCTGGGAAGCCCCATGTCCTACTTTACTAGAAGTCAAAATTTATATTAGTAAATGATAGAAATTAAAATAGTTTAGTAAAGGAAAATGACAGACCAAAGTTAGTGTAATGAAATCAAGTCCAGACACATTATTTTGAATGGCTGAAAACAATGTGCAAATGAACTAGCAAATGAGATTAGAGAAAGATGTTCAAGTAACAGTGCTAGCTCAATTGCTTTCCATATGAAAATAAATTAGATTAAGTCATATTCACCATACAATGAAAAAATCCAAGTGAATTAAACAATATATAGAAAAACAAACTTTAAATAGAAAAGTATATGCCAATTTATTTGAGATAAACACAATTTCTCAAAAAAGAGGCAAAAATACTTAATATAAAGTAAAATTAATTGAATTTAACAGTGAAAAAGATCATCAATGAAATGATAAATAAACATGAGAAGACAAATCAGAATGGAGAGAAAATGTTTATCACAGAGATGAGAAAGATACCAAACAGAAAATAGTCTACAGATCAAAAGAAATACACAATCCAATAGAAAATAAATAATTCATAGAAGAAATATAATAAACCAGTAAACACTTATCAAGATTCAGAACTTCAGTAGTAATCATGGAAATGTAAAATAATCCAGTTATTCAGGGAAATAAAATTATTATTACACAGAATTTAATTTCCTTCTCACTAGAATTACAGGTTTTTGGGGTTTTTTAATGTGTCAATTGCAAGTAAAGGGAAAAATTTAAAGCACCATGTACCCTTAGACACTGCTAAAGTGTAAATTGTATGACATTTTCCAGGGAACAAATTGGTAACATTTATCAGTATTGAGGATGTATATACTCTATGGCCAGCAATCTGTTTCAAGTTGTAAAACTTAACAAAATCCTCCTACATGCATGTCAGGAGATACAGAACTTCATATGCATGTTTTTTGCTGCTAAGTTGCCTCAGTCGTGTCCGACTCTGTGCCACCCCATGGACTGCAGCCCACCAGGCTCCTCCATCCATGGGATTTTCCAGGCAAGAGTACTGGAGTGGGGTGCCATTGCCGTCTCCCAAAGATCTTGAATCTTTATTACTTCTTTAAAATTTTATTGGAGTAGAGCTGATTTACAATTTTGTCTCACTTTCTACGGTATAGCAAAGTGAATCAGTTATACATATACATATATCCACGCTTTAAAAAAAATTTTTTTTGCATATAGGCCATTACAGAGTATTGAATAGAGTTCCTAGTGCTGTACAGTAGGTCTTTATTTGTTATCTATTTTATATTCATGGGCTTCCCTTGTGGTTCAGCTTGTAAAGAAAATGCCTACAGTGCAGGAGACCTGAGTTCGATCCCTAGATTGGGAAGATACCCTGGAAAAAGGAAAAGCTACCCACTCCAGTATTCTGGCCTGGAGAATTCCTGATCTTAACTGATCTTTATGCACCTATTTACAATCCCTTCCAGTCGGCTTCCCACACTTGGTTGCAGATGAAGGAATACTTCACTTTAAAAAGTCCATGCTTAGACCCTTGTATCATTTTAATGATAAGATTAAAATATCTAGTTTGATGTCAGTATTTTGCAGAACCATGATTTTCTACATCTTTCTTGCTCATAATACTTCAGTCATTACCAGTCCTTTAATGTTTACAATTGCCACGTTCCCTCCTATACCAGGGTCTTTATACATCTGTTAATTTAAGCATACTTTCACCTCCTTTGCTTAATAAATTTCTTCTATTGCTTCATTTCTCCATTCAAGTTTACTGTTAAGCAAAGTCTGGAGCCCTCTTTGAGTCTCCAGACTGTATGTTTCCATGGTAATATGTTTTCACGGTTCCTTATCAGTTCCTTCATAGCATTAATCTCAGTTAGTAATAATGATCAAATGAATACTTTATAATCAAATTAGTATCTCTCTTTTCCACCCTGTTAAGGCCCTACATGAGTAATTATGTTTGCTATGCTCCTCCTTGGGTCTTCCCTGATGGCTCAGTGCAAGAATCCTCTTGCAATATAGGAGACACAGGAGATGCAGTTCAACCCATGGATTGGGAATAGGCCCCTGGAGAAGGAAACGACAACCCACTCCAGTATTCTTGCCTGAAAAATCCCATGGACAGAGTAGCCTGGAGGGCTATAGTCCAAAGAGTCACAGACATTGGACACAACTCAGCAACTAAGCATGTTCCTCCTGGTATCTCCTTATCTAATATAGCAATGAAATAGAGCTTAATAAATATTTGCTGCACAAGTGGTAGAGAAAATTTTCTTTATGAAAATTTTATTTAGAGGAACCCATGACTTTCTTTTAAGAAAACAGTCAAAAAATTGTATAAGTGCCTTTTGTGGTGATGAGTATTCTAAGAATGTGCTATGCTTTGCTGTGCTAAGTCACCTCAGTCCTGTCCAACTCTGTGTGACCCTATGCACTGTAGCCCATAAGGATATTCTGTTTATGGGGTTTCTCCAGGCAAAAATACTGGAGTGGGTTGCCATGCCCTCCCCCAGGGAATCTCCCCTATCCAGGGATTTAGTCCACATCTCTTAAGTCTCCTGCATTGGCAGGCAGGTTCTTTACAACTAGTGCCACCTGGAAAGCCCATTCTAAAGATACCTGGAAAACAAAAAACAAAAACATTTCTTTGGAGGAAGAAAACAAAGAGGAAAAGGAAAAGAAGTAGAAAGAGGTGACAGGAGAGAAGAGAAGAGCAAAGATGAGATGTAGGGAGAAGAGTGAGTGAAAGTTGCTCAGTCATGTCTGACTCTTTGCAACCCCATGGATTGTAGCCTGCCAGGCTCCTCCATCTACGGAATTCTCCAGGCAAGAATTCTGGAGTGGGTAGGAGTTTGGAAAAGTGTTGGGAAGATAAATGAGGAAAAGAGTAGAAGTGAAAACCATGTTCATTCAGTTCAGTTCAGTCGCTCAGTCATGTCCGACTCTTTGAGACCCCATGAATCGCAGCACACCAGGCCTCCCTGTCCATCACCAACTCCCGGAGTTCACTCAGACTCAGGTCCATCGAGTCAGTGATGCCAACCAGCCATCTCATCCTCTGTCGTCCCCTTCTCCTCCTGCCCTCAATCCCTCGAAAACCAATTCATAACCATTCAGTTATGAATTTATCCATCCACTTATTCAGTTGGCTACTCAACATGCTAACATTTATTGCATATTTACTATGTGCCTGGTACAAGGTCTACATTAATAAACAAAATAGAATAAGACTGCTCTCTTTGCTTATAATTTAGTGATGAAAATATGTAATGGGAAAGGGAAAATCTGACTCCATATTAGGTCTCTTTTTTCCACTTTAACCTTTATATTCTATTGCTTTTGCTTTGCATTAAGAATGACACCCATAGCTTGAAATACATGGGAGAGCCCATTCTCAAGGTTCTGATCTTTAAGTGTATAACACTTTTTACTTCATATAGAAATAAAAAGATGAAAAAAAGTGAATACTATTTTCTTTTTAGAGATTTATAGGATCATTGTTACCTGACCTATGTGGACAGTTTCAAAAACAAAAGGACCCTACACCAAGAACTTTCCAACAACCAAACACTCTGCTTCCTCAGTTTGCCTTTAAAAATGTCATGCGGCAATCCCACTACTGGGTGTATACCTTGAGAAAACCCCAACTGAAAAAGACATGTATCACAGTGTCTATCACAGTGCAGAACTATTTAAAAATAGCTAAGACCTGCAAGCAACCTAAAAGTCTGTTGATACATGAATAGATAAAGAAATTGTATTACATGTATCAGTTCAGTCATGTAATACAAATTCTTTATCTATTCATCTATCTTCAGTTGGGATCGAGGGCTTCTCTGGTGGCTCAGAGGTTAAAGTGTCTGCCTCCAATGCGGGAGACCTGGGTTCAATCCCTGGGTCGGGAAGATCCCCTGGAGAAGGAAATGGCAACCACTCCAGTATTCTTGCCTGGAGAATCCCATGGACTGAGGAGCCTGGTGGGCTGCAGTCCATGGGGTCACAAAGAGTCGGACACGACTGGGTGACTTTACTTACTTACTTAGTTCAGTCAGTTCAGTTCAGTCTCTCAGTCCTGTCCAACTCTTTGTGACGCCATGAACTGCAGCACGCCAGGCCTCCCTGTCCATCACCATCTCCTGGAGTTCACTCAGATTCATGTCCATCGAGTCAGTGATGCCATTCAGCCACCTCATCCTCTGTCGTCCACTTCTCCTCCTGCTCCCAATCCCTCCCAGCATCAGTCTTTTCCGATGAGTCAACTCTTCACATGAGGTGGCCAAAGTACTGGAGTTTCAGCTTCAGCATCATTCCTTCCAAAGAAATCCCAGGGCTGATCTCCTTCAGAATGGACTGGTTGGATCTCACTGCAGTCCAAGGTACTCTCAAGAGTCTTCTCCAACACCACAGCTCAAAAGCATCAATTCTTTGGTGCTCAGCTTTCTTCACAGTCCAACTCTCACATCCATGTATGACCACTGGAAAAACCATAGCCTTGACTAGACGGACTTTTGTTGGTAATGTCTCTGCTTTTGAATATGCTGTCAAGGTTGGTCATAACTTTCCTTCCAAGGAGTAAGTGTCTTTTAATTTCATGGCTGCAATCACCATCTGCAATGATTTTGGAGCCCCCAAAATTAAAGTCTGACACTGTTTTACTATCCAATGAGATATTACTCAGTCATGAAAAAAGGAATGAATTTGAGTCAGTTGTAGTGAGATGGATGAACCTAGACCCTGATATACACAGTGAAGTAAATCAGAAAGAGAAAAACAAATATTGTATATACTAATGCATATATATGGAATCTAGAAAAAGGGTATTGATGAACCTATTTTCAGGGCAAGGATAGAGAACAGACTTATGGACACAGAGGGGGAAAGGAAAAGGTGGAACAAATGGAGAGAGTGCCATTGAAATATATACAATACCATTTGTAAAACCAATAGCTAATGGAAGTTGCTGTATAGTGCAGTGATCTCAGTCTGATGCTCAGTAACAACTTGGGTGGGATGGAGAGGGAAGTGGGAGGGAGGTTCAAGAGGGAGGGGACATGTGTATACCTTTGGCTGATTCATGTTGATATAGGGCAGAAACCAACACAACCTTGTAAATCAATTATCCTCCATTTAAATATAATTTTTTTAATAAAAAATGTCTTGCTAAACTCCTTCAGATTTTTTAGGGGGTTTAGGGTATAAACTACCCATTTTCTTTGCATACACCTGCAATGAAGCTTTCTGTGCTCTAAAATCAGACATTTCAATATTGTCTGGCCTCTATGTTAGGCATATGAATTTGTATTGGTAAGAAATATTGAAAAATAATTGAGAAAATTAACAATATCATTTTAGATAGTGTTGTGTCCTATAGAATAAAACAGAATGTACTGTAACAGGGCTACACATTATGGGAAAAAAGAATATATGATGTACTAGCTTCAAAATATTGAGTAAAAGTTTAAAAACAATAGTAACAGTAAAAAATTGAAGAAGCAGAGTTCTGCACCTGAGGTTATTATCAGTTGAACTGAGACAGCATAAACATAAAATGTATGAGGTAAAGAAGATGAGAGAGCAAATCATGGGGATGTACAGAAAAATGTGGGCAATAATCTGGGTTGATATAATGTTAGAAAATGGAGCTTGGGCCAAGTTCACCTGTATTTCTGAGGGAGAAAGAAGCTATATCTGATATCAAGTCTACATTTAAAGGAACAAATGTATCTCAATCATCTTAAAAAAAACTTAAACCAAAAAAAATTTCCGTTACTAACTCAACTCCATGAAAAGAATTAGGCATTTCTAGTACAGAGATTATGATATCATGCCTCCTTTCATAAAACAATATGAAATTTCCTACCTAGGTTTTGAGATCAGAGTTAAAATGGGATACATTTAGTGCAAAAGAAGTACATTTTGGGAGACTATTTATCTTCTTTTATTTGTTTATTTTTTAACTGTGCTGGGTCTTTGCTCTCTGTGTAGGCTTTCTCTAGTTGCAGTGAGCAAAAGCTGCTCTCCAGGTGAAGTGTGCAGGCTTCTCACTGATGTGGCCTCTTGTTGCAGAGCACAGGCTCTAGTGGGTGTAGGCTTCAGTAGTTGTGGCACGGGGCTCAGTAACTGTGGTGCACAGGCTCAGTTGACCATAAGCATGTGGAATCTTCCCACACCAGGGATCCAACCTGAGTCCTCTGCAATGGCAGGTGAATTCTTAACCACTGGACCACAGGGAAGTCCAACACTCAAGATAACATCTTGATCTTGACTCAGTTTCTCAATTTCATAAGTGAAAGGACCAAAGGAACTCAGTGGAAACTTCAGACATGAATAATTTGCTATCTGTGGAAAAGGAAGCATATCTATCAAGGTCTCAATAGGAGAACAAATTAAAAAATTAGGTAATAAATAAATGAATATATTATTTCTGTTCTCTGAAATCAATAAAGGAAAACCAAACACCAGGTGTGACCAACAGCTTCCATTTGCTATTCCAGTTTTCACCATTCTCTAATATGCTTTATGTCTTTTCAAATTGACCTGTGTGAATTACAGCCACAGAGTTCATATGTCACTGAGGCTTCCAAAAGGTTTGGGCATTGAAGATCATGCTGAAAGATGAGAGGGTAGGAGGACAGAAAGTCTTTATTTCCCTAGCTTTCTTGTAACACAATTTACCTTGGGATGACTGCACAATTTTTCTTCCAAATGGGGACATATCTGAGAGTGGAAGAAGTGCTACTAATGGTTATACTTGTAGAAGAGGCTTTAAATCTCACCTGGCCCAAGCAAATCTGTACTTACATTCAGCCTAATTTGGAGTGTTTTCCTCAGTTGAATATTAATGCTCCTCTCAAGTTGTTCAATTTGATTCTCTCCTTTTCTGATCACCCGGTGTCTCTCTTTCTCCCAGCCTACTGTTTCTCAAATACTAGCATGCATCAGAATCACCTATTAAAATAGGAATTGGTTGGGACTGGACTCAAAGTTTTAGGATCAGGATGGAGGCTGAGTATTTTCATGTCTAACAGATTCCAAGTAATGCTAATGCTTCTGGTTCCTGATTTGTACTTCGAGACACACTATCTTGATCATTGGGGTTAAGCTTGATAAGAACATTGATACTGTTAGCCATAAGTCTCTGTACTATACTAAGTGGTCTTTTCTACTTGTCCACACTTTTGTATATAGCCTGTCTGTAACTATTTCTCCTTGAATCATGCAGGATACTATATAATGATGAAAGCCAAGGATTATAAATTATAATCTCATTATAAATCCTTAAAGGTTACTTTATTTTATTTATTATTTTTTTTTGTTTGTTTTTTTAATTAATTTTTATTTTTTTAGTTTGTTTTGCTTTACAATACTGTATTCGTTTTGCTACACATCGACATGAATCAGCCACAAGTGTACATGATAAACATGTGCGCAAGACAGCAAAAGAGACACAGATGTATAGAACGGCCTTTTGGACTCTGTAAAGGTTACTTTAAATAAAATGAATTCAGAGCTGGTTCTTGTGTCATGGTGAGAAAGTTGATTGATTTTGTAGGGCAGTATAAGACATGTGCTTCAATTAGCTCCTTATCACATTTCTTGCTTTGAAACAGACACTAATCAAGAATCTATGTCCTCTTGCCTTTCTGATTGTCTCTAGCAAGTCAAGGTTTATGACACAATGATGAGAAGTGATGGGGAAAACACAGAGTTGTGTAAGTGGATCCATATTGAGAAAATGACCTACAGTCTTTATTTCAGCAAAGCACAACTGTCGTACTCATTTGGGGAAAAGTAAATATTATCATCTGATCTAGGGTTGTCAGTCATCTTAATGTTCAGCAGAACACCTTAAGAAACATTTTATTGATGTATATTCAAATGAATAATTAAAAGTTGAAAGCATCTGCAACTGAACCAGTGGCACTCTAATCTATATAGGAAAAAGGATTGAAAGTTTATGCCCAAAAGGAAAAGAAAAGGGAAAGGAATACAAATGAAAGGTTGCACAATGATTTGCACTTTGAAGGGGCCCTACTGTTTGCCACTTCACAAATGTAATTTTCGTATCAGCCATGGTAAGCAAGAGACTAAAACCCTGTTGAGTTTGGTGGTTGGCTGAGGTGGAAGAGGGGATTTAAAAAAGTCGAGTTCATTCCTTTAAGGAAAAAAAAAAATCCCAAAATTAATACCAAAATGTAATAATGTAAAATGAATTAAAACTAAATGCCCACATGCAGGCGTCTAAATTTATTTTTTTAGCATTGTGTTGTAATCTTTGTATGATGGAAATATCTTAATCTGTCATATATCAGTGAGATTTTTTACTAGTACCAACATTTTCCTAGTTTTCAAAAAAACATTTGGCAATTTGCCTGTACTTATTTAGTCCTGTCAGTATCAGCCTCTGCCTATAATTCTTTATATCTAATATTCTTGTGTAGCTTAAATTCACATAGTCACCAATATATGGCAAAGTTGAATTCCAAACCTAGGTATGTGCAACTCCAAAGCCAGGGCTCCTAAATAGCAAACAGTTCTGCATCTTAGCCCCCATGTCTTTCCAGATCTCTTTCTTTTCTTCTTCCATGGAATATCCATTTGTTCATTCATTGAAATAATATTGATAGCTGTGAAAGTTACTCAGTCATGTCTGACTCTTTGAGACCCTGTGGACTATATATAGTCCATGGAATTTTCCAGGCCAGAATACTGAAGTGAGTAGCCTTCCCCTTCTCCAAGCGATCTTCGCAACCCAGGGATCTAACTCAGGTCTCCCTCATTGCAGATGGATTCTTTACCAGCTACCTGAGCCATAAGGGAAGCCAAATATTGATAGTATTGATAGTTGCTAAACTCTAAAAGTGTGTGTATGCTCAGTTGCTTCAGTTGTGTCCAGCTCTTTGTGACCCTATGGACTGCACCCTGCCAGGTTCCTCTGTCCACAAGATTCTCCAGGCAAGAATACTGGATTGGGCTGCCATGCCCTCTTCCAGGGGATTTTCCTGATCCACAGATTGAACACATGTTTCTTGCATTGCAGGAGATTCTTACACACTGTGACACTTGTGTAGCCCCAAACTTTAAATAAAATTTGTTAAACTCTAGTATCAGGCAGTATGTTGTGACTGTATGATTCAATATTCTAAGCGAAAACAGGCAACAACCTGTCTGAGGCAATACATTCCTTGAGATCAGAGATATGTCTTTTCTATATCTACATTCCTAGGATGAGCAAAGTGAAAAAGTGAAAGTCATTCAGTCGTGTCTGACTTTGCGAATCCATGGGACATACATTCCATGGAATTCTTCTGGCCAGAGTACTGGAGTGGGTAACCATTCCCTTCTCCAGGAGATCTTCCAAACCAAGGGGTCAAACCCAGGTCTCCTGCATTGCAGGTGGACTCTTTACTCTCTGAGCCACCAGGGAAGCCCAGGCTTAATAGAATTGAGGCTAACCTCCCTCATGGAAGTACAAGCAGAAGTCATTGGTAGTGCTTTTCATTAGTCATGGGCCTGGCAGAAAGTCTCACAGAGGATGTGTCATTGAAGTTGCAAATTTGATTAAGGAAGGATAGTGTAAGGCAGAAAACAAAAGGAACAAAACACAAACACTGTACCTGGGTGGTTCATTGATTTCTCACAGGGGCCAAGGTTAGGAATCCTGATACTGCTTTATTTGCACACACAGATAAAGGATTACATATAGATGTATATATGCATAATCGATGTGAAATACATATAGATGTATATATGCGTGGTTATGATTATATGCATATATGAATATATGCATATTATGATTATATATGCATGCTTATGCATATATACATATATTTGAAATGCATATAGATGTATATATGCATGATTAGGCATATAGATGCATATATATCATGCATATATACATCTATATGCAATCCTTTATCTGTGTGTGCAAATAAAGCAGTATCAGGATTCCTAACCTTGGCCCCTGTGAGAAATCAATGAACCACCAAGGTACAGTGTTTTGTTCCCTTTGGTTTTTGCCTTACACTATCCTTCCTTAATCAAATTTGCAAATGACACATCCCTGTGAGACTTTCTGCCAGGCCCATGACTAATGAAAAGTACTACCAATGACTTCTGCTTGTACTTCCATGAGGGAGGTTAGCCTCAATTCTATGAAGCCTGGCCCATAACTATATATATACTTACTTACAGGCTTCCCTGTTGGCTCAAAGGTTAAAGCATATGCCTAGAATGAGGATGACCTGGGTTCGAGCCTTGGATCAGGAAGATTGCTTAGAGAAGGAAATGGCAACCCACTCCAGTACTCTTGCCTGGAGAATCCCATGGAGGGAGGACCTGGTAGGCTACAGTCCATGGGGTCTCAAAGAGTCGGACATGACTGAATGACTTCACTTTCACTTTCATATACATTTACATCGATATTTTCTTAGTGCTATCCACTGAGAGTTACCAGAAGCAGTGATATTTGTTAACAATGAGCACACTCAGCACATCTTAGTTTCTAAGTCCATCCACTCGTACAAGTGGAGAACACACTCTTCACACAATACAGTAAAGCTCTTTAACTCTTTAATGAAGTGGCTGATTCCAGGGCTTAGGCGAGGTAAAGAAAAGCAAGTCTGGCATCATGCATGCAAGAGTGTAAGGAAGTACTCTGAAAATAATAATAACACAAACAAATATCTGCAAGTTCATACTTACCCTAATGACTAAGTAAATAAATAAATAGGGATGGAGAGATGGGTCAAATATTTCTTGCAGAATAATTCAAGTAAAAAAGATAATTAGAAAAAGAAAATTGCCATTTATTATATCACAGTAATAATTTTCTGGGCAAGATTCATGCATGAATGCAGAAACAAGCAGGTAAAATTTTAGGCAGAAACAGAATATTTGCATAATGTCAAGGTAATTAATGCACAGCCTCAATGAAATAATGAGAGAACATCAGACAATCTCGAGTCAAAGGACAGTCTACATGTTAACTGATCTTCAAAAGTGACATGAAAATATGAAAGAGAAAGCATGAAAAATATCTTAAAAGACAAGAAAGACTGAGGGGCTCTCACAGATAAAGGGAGATACAGACACAAGGCAATTAAATCCACATGGAGTCCTGAGTTAGATTTTGCAACAAGAAAATCAAAACAAAACAAAACTTGTGTACAAAATGATTACATTAGTTAATATATTTTAATAAGGTAAATAAATATTTTATGATAATGTCAGTTCCTAAATAAAGGAAATTGGAGGAAAGGTATATGGAAACTCTTTGTGCTCCATTTTAATTTGTGAAACTAAAATTATCTACCAAAAAAAAGAAAATCAGAAAAAGATTACTCAGTTTGCTAATCTTGGAGGAAGGCCGCATACAGACTCTTGCCTGCTGCCCTACCTCACAGAAGGGTTAGAGCCAGGAACAGTAGGGCACAGAGAGTTTGGTGCTGTTTCTTCCCTTTTAAAGGATATCAAGGAAGCATGAGCCAGTTTCTCCATGGGAAGATGACAAGTAAGTAAGTAAGTAAAGTCACTCGGTCGTGTCCGACTCTTTGTGACCCCATGGACTGCAGCCCACCAGGCTCCTCAGTCCATGAGATTCTCCAAGCAAGAATACTGGAGTGGGTTGCCATTTCCTTCTCCAGGGCATCTTCCCAACCCAGGGATCCAACCCGGGTCTCCCGCATTGGAGGCAGACGCTTTAACCTCTGAGCCACCAGGGAAGTCCGAATTAATGACTCTTCCTAAATAGGTTATGGGGGGGTTGATTTGAATTTTTTCTGGGGCAATTAGGGAAGATGATAACTTACAGGAAAATGGGACAAACACAGTGCTTGGAGATGCCTGTGAGGAAATGAAATCATGAAACAGTGTTTACCAAGTCCTTGTGAAAACACAGAAAAATACCCAATCTAATGTAACAAGAAAGCAAATATAAAATATATACCAAATCATAATAACTGTGTAAAAAAAAACAAAAAAACAAAAAAAAAACACCTCACCCAGAAAGAGGGATAAAAGGATAAACTTCGATGCAGGATGCAGGATGCTTGGGACTGATGCACGGGGATAATCCAGAGAGAGGGTGTGGGGCGGGAGGGGGGAGGTGGGGGTCAGGATTGGGAGTTCATGTACACTTGTGGCTGATTCATGTCGATGT
>SJXQ01000418.1:392656-633624 GCA_006408695.1 Aepyceros melampus | reverse complement strand
GGATAAACTTTGATGCAGGATGCAGAATGCTTGGGACTGATGCACGGGGATAATCCAGAGAGAGGGTGTGGGGCGGGAGGGGGGAGGTGGGGGTCGGGATTGGGAGTTCATGTACACTCGTGGCTGATTCATGTCGATGTGTAGCAAAACGAATGCAGTATTGTAAAGCAAAACAAACTAAAAAATAAAAATAAATTTAAAAAATAAATAAATAAAAATAAAGTAAAAAAAAGATTTTAGTGTATGTCTCGATAATGAGAATAGATTATTTTTTTCTTTTTTCAAATACCTCTATATTTTGTTTATTGATTCTTTCACCTTGTTCCAAAAACTGATTTAAGGTAGCTTAGTCTGAATTTTGCACTAATAAACATTATTTTTAACAATACAAAAAAAAAAAAGAATAAAGTTGAAGATTTTTCTTATGCAGGGGAAGGCATTTCAGGCAAATAGAACAGTATCAACAAGGACTTGAAAACACATGCCATGTATTTGAGAAACTGTGAAGAAGTCTATTGGGCTTCCACAGTGGCTCAGACAGTAAAGAATCTTCCTGCAATACAGGAGGCCAGGGTTCAGTCCTTGGGTTGGGAAGATCCCCTGGAAAAGAGGTCTAGTGTAACTAGACTAAGAGTTATATGGGGTGACCAACAGTAGATAACAAGGCTCATTTATAGGTTAACAAAAGAAAATTGTGACCCAGCTTCCATGGATCTCTTGAGGAATTTCTGTAGAGATATACTGGCATAAATTTCACATTGGAGAAGTGGTAAGTGAATATATTAGAAAGGAAAGCTGAGATGGGAGAAGGACAGAGTAGGGGATATGGTCCACAGGCTGAGAGAGCAATTAGGGGTGGCTTTAGACTGTCTTCTGGGACCCTGAACGCCTGCATGTGCTTGTCATGGAACAGAATTCATTAGTGTGAAGTACATTTTCTTCTGGTCAAACCTATTTAGATTTCATGCTAGAAAAGGTGTGATAAACATATTCACATCACAGTGTTAATGTATTCCATTGTAGTGAAATTTCAGTTATCACTTCCAAGGTTTGAGTGCCAAGATAACTTCACCAAATCTATTTTTAAAAATTTGAGAATTAAGTTGTTGATATTGACATAATGACAATGTAAAATATAACTGTTACCTTTAGTAGAAAAAGCAATTGCAGGAGTTTCCTGGTGGTCCAGTGGTTAAGAATCCATCTGCCAATGTAGGGGATGTGGATTCAATCCCTTGTATAGGAAGATTCCAAATGTTTTGGGGCAGCTGAGCTACTGCCACAACTCCTGAAGCCCATGCTCCTAGAGCCTGCGATCTGCGATGAGAGGCCACTGCAATGAGAAGCCCATACACTGCAAAGAAGTAACTCTGTATGCGAGACAGCAAAAGAGACACAGACATAAAGAAGAGTCTTTGGGACTCTGAGGGAGAGGAAGACAGTGGGATGATTTGGGAGAATAGCATTGAAACATATATAATATCATATAAGAACAAATCACCAGTCTAGGTTCAATGCAGGATATGGGATACTTGGGGCTGATGCACTGGGATGACCCAGAGAGATGGCATGGGGAGGGAGGTGGGAGGTGGGGTTCAGGATTGGGAACATGTGTACACCCATGGCAGATTCATGTTGATGTATGGCAAAACCAATACAGTATTATAAAGTAAAATAATAATAAAAAATTAAAAAACAAAACAAAACAAAAAAAGAGTAGCCTTCACTGTCCATAACTAAAGAAAATCTGTGTGCATCAAAGAAGACTCAGAACAGCCAAAAATGAATGAATAAATAAATAAATAATGTTTCATGTGTCTCACCATGGAGCTCCCTCCTTCTCAGGCTGTATGACTTGGGCTGAGAGCTTGTCATTCAAAATAAAAGAAAGTGCAATTGCATTGTCTTTTTTTATTTTTTAAATGGGAGAGTGTAGACTAAATGTTTTACTTTATGTTATGTATTAGACACAATGATTTCCATTGCCTTTACTACATTTATAGCATTTCTCCCTGCAAAAATATTAGTAAGATATTTTTAAATAGTTTTTTTTTTTTAAGATATAGGTTGCCTGAATTAAACCAAACTATCATCAATGGGAATACTTATGGCTAATAACAGGAAGGAACTATGGCTTGTAAAAGGATTTAAAGAATATTAACATGGTTCTATATATATTTTACATTCAAACTGTATGAGGATGAATTGAGGCCAATATTTTTATGTTTTATATATTTCTATAGCTTATTTGTATGAATCAAAAGACTTAGTCTTTGTATCTGCTGAAAGTCAAATATAGTTCAGTGCTATGAAGGATAAGTCAACATACCATTTATGTACCCAGAGAAAATAATTTTCTTCTCTGGAGCTAAAACATGCTGTTACTACAAGAAAACCAAAATTTCAAGGGAGGAGAAAAGATTTAAACTGAACCTATCCCTGAGAAGGGGCTGGAATTGGGAAAAAGAGTCATGGTGAAGAGTTAAGAGATTTTTGTAATAATTCAGGTGACTCTCAAAGGAAATAGCATATGTAGATGGGATAAGTTCACACAGAATCTCTGGAAGTGCCTTTTTAAACTATAACAAAGATTAGGTGGCTCAGTAGTAAAGAACCCTCCTGCAATGCAGAAGACATGGGTTCAATCTCTGGGTCAGGAAGATCCCCTGGAGAAGGAAATGGCTATCTACTCCAGTATTCTTGCCTGGGGAATCCCATGAGTAGAGGATCCTGGCAGGTTACAGTCCATGGGGTCACGAAGTGTTGAACAGGACTGAGCGACTGACCACACAGATACAAAGATTTTGGAAATTAAGTGCTGCCCTCCCACTCCTACCCATCCAGGCTGATCTCAATGATTAATGTGACCCACATGTACTCCTATGACAATGACAGGTCTACAACTCTGACTTAGACCTCTTGTTTGCTCCCAGCACTTCAGCTGCCACCCTTCGCTAAAAATATTCAAACCTCCATCTCTAACCTTGTCCCTCTCTTTTCAATACCTTGGCTGTTCACGAAATCTGGTATGCTTAGTCACTCAGTTGTGTCTGACTCTTTGACACCCCATGGACTGTAGCCCACCAGGCTCCTCTGTCCATGGGATTCTCCAGGCAAGAGTACTGGAGTAGGTTGTCATCCTCCAGAGGATCTTCCCAACCCAGGGACTGAACCCAGGTCTTCCACATTGCAGGTGGATTCTTTCACAGGGAAGCCAAACCTAGTAGTATCCTCTAATATGATCCTTACCTTTTGAAATATTCATTCATCTGCAGTACCCTTGAACATCATACTGGAATTGGTCTTTGTGATCAATAAACAGCATATGGCACAAGTGGGGCCGTATCATTTCTGAAAGGAGGTTATAGAAAAGACTGTGAGTTCTTTCTTGAGTTCTTTCTTCTTTTCTCTCTTTCTCTGATGTTTTTCTCTAGAAGAAATCATGTCATGACCAGCCTTATGGAGAGTCCTTCATGAGGCAGTAAAGCCTTCAGCCAACAGCCACATGAATCAGCTTTGAACTGATTTTCCCTAATATAAGTACAGACTTGCTCAAAATTTCACTAAGATCTCATGAGAGACTGAGCCATAACCACCCTCCAAAGCCATTTTCTGATTCCTAAGAGTGATACAAAAAAGTATGCATTAACAGATACTCATTTTAAGTTGCTAAGACTTGGAATCATTTGTTATGTAACAATAGATATTAATAGAGCACCTAACACTCACAGAAATTTGAGCTGTATTCTGCTGAACCTTGCCTGTTTTTCTTCCTGTATTCTCTACATAGGTCAGTGAGGCTACCATAAGCACAGTGGCTCACAACCATCATGACATTTTCCTTCCCCGTCAAGTCACCATATTAAACTAGGCTTCAGATATACTAAATTAATCCTCCTTTTTTTTTCCCTTAAAAATATTTATCCCCTCTGCCATTGTTTCAAGACCAATTTCTGAGCCATGTGAAATATTACTGGCTTCTCATCCCATTTATAATTCAGACTTAACTCTTTGCTGTATTAGATACCTGCATGAGATTCTATCTCCCAGTTCTACCTTTTTTTCACTTTATTTAAAATAATTACCTTTGTGAATTTAAAATACACTTTATATGAAATTTCCATGCTGCTGCTGCTGCTGCTCTCACTTCAATCGTGTTTGACTCTGTGCGAACCCATAGATGGCAGACCACCAGGTTCGTCTGTCCCTGGGATTCTCCAGGCAAGAATACTGGAGTGGGTTGCCATTTACTTCTCCAGTGCATGGAAGTGAAAAGTGAAAGTGAAGTTGCTCAGTCATGTCCGACTCTTCGAGACCCCATGGACTGCAGCCTATCAGGTTCCTCCGTCCATGGGATTTCCCAGGCAAGAGTACTGGAGTGGGGTGCCATTGCCTTCTCCAGAAATTTCCATGACTTATAAGGATAAGAAATTCTGCAAAAATGGAGCAAATGTTGTCAATTATAATTCAGTTCAGTTCAGTTCAGTCGCTCAGTCGTGTCCGACTCTTTGTGACCCCATGAATTGCAGCATGGCAGGCCTCCCTGTTCATCACCAGTTCCCAGACTCCACCCAAACTCATGTCCATCGAGTCGGTGATGCCATACAGCCATCTCATCCTCTGTCGTTCCCTTCTCCTCCTGCCCCCAATCTCTCCCAGGATCAGGATCTTTTCCAGTGAGTCAACTCTTTGCATGAGGTGGCCAAAGTATTGGAGTTTCAGCTTTAGCATCAGTCCTTCCAATGAACATCCAGCACTGATCTCATTTGGGATGGACTGGTTGGATCTCCTTGCAGTCCAAGGGACTTTCTTCTCCAACACCACAGTTCAAAAGCATCAATTCTGCTCACAGCTTTCTTGAAAGTCCAACTTTCACATCCATACATGACCACTGGAAAAACCATAGCCTTGATTAGACGGACCTTTGTTGGCAAAGTAATGTCTCTGCTTTTGAATATGCTATCTAGGTTGCTCATAACTTTCCTTCCAAGGAGTAGCATCTTTTAATTTCATGGCTGCAGTCACCATCTGCAGTGATTTTGGAGCCCCCCAAAATAAAGTCTGACACTGTTTCCACTGTTTCCCCATCTATTTCCCATGAAGTGATGGGACCAGATGCCATGATCTTCATTTTCTGAATGTTGAGGTTTAAGCCAACTTTTTCACTCTCCTCTTTCACTTTCATCAAGAGGCTTTTTAGTTCCTCTTCACTTTCTGCCATAAGGGTGGTGTCATCTGCATATCTGAGGTTATTGATATTTCTCCCAGCAATCTTGATTCCAGCTTGTGTTTCTTCCAGTCCCACATTTCTCATGATGTACTATGTATAGAAGTTAAATAAGCAGGGTGACAATATACAGCCTTGAGGTACTCCTTTTCCTATTTGGAACCTGTCTGTTCCATGTCCAGTTCTAACTGTTGCTTCCTGATCTCCATATAGGTTTCTCAAGAGGCAGGTAGGTGGTCTGTTATTCCCATGTCTTTGAAGATTTCCACAGTTTATTGTGATCCACACAGTCAAAGGCTTTGGCATAGTCAATAAAGCAGAAATAGATGTTTTTCTGGAACTCTCTTGCTTTTTCAATGATCCAGCAGATGTTGGCAATTTGATCTCTGGTTCTTCTGCCTTTTCTAAAACCAACTTGTACATCTGAAAGTTCATGGTTCACGTATTGTTGAAGCCTGGCTTGAAGAATTTTGAGCATTACTTTACTAGCGTGTGAGATGAGTGAAATTGTGCAGTAGTTTGAGTATTCTTTGGCATTGCCTTTCTTAATTCATATTAATTTCATATAAATATAATGATTCATATTAATTGTACAAGAGGAATCTTGTTAATTATAATTAATTCATACTAATTGTATATTCATATTAATTAATATTGTACTTTCTATAACATTAAAATATTTTGTGTTTATAGTGAAAACAAAATTCAATAAAGCTTCATGTTTTAAGCAAGTTATCTTAAATACACTTTATAATTCAGAATACTAAGCTTCTGAGAGTTTATAAATAGAGGTACATAAAAATAAACAATTCAGCAAACTCATGCTGAAATCCAATAATCAATCAAATTTTTTTGAAGATATATACAATGTAAGTCCCCAGACTTCTCTCTCTTATACTTGTCCATATTATTATTTCTGAAACAGAATCTGGTATAGAGAAGGAGTTAAATATTTGTTGGATGGGTAACTGCTCAATATAAAAGTTTGTGCTTAGACTAAATTTTAATTTTGGATGATAGATCTCCCTCAATACTTTTTTCTAAAAATAAATTGTGTTGAAGAACAGGATAATCAAGAAGATTATTTTGCGCATGGAGATAGCAAATTGTCTTGCTCTTGCAAATCATCATCCAGTTAGATCCTTATGTAATGCATTGACATAAGAAGAACGAAAGAAAACTCTAGGAGTCCCTTAGCAAGGGCCACTTCACTAGAGAGCTGGGTGCTTCATGGAATATAGACTACAACATAGACAATGGTGCTCAAAGAAGTTCATTTCCAAACATTTGAGTGCAAGGTCACAGAGCAAGGATGAAGGGGAAGGCAGGCAGAGTATAGAAAATAAGGTTTCCTTAGGCACTAGGTAGCCCACAGTCTTTTCCCTTTATTTTCTTCCATAAATCATCCACATGGACTATTCTCAGTTCCTCAAATATGCACTTACAATCTTTTGTGCTTCTATTTATAATTTTTATTCCTCTTGGAGTATTTTTTACCTCACATCATTTCTCTACTTATCACAGTCTTCCCTTCTTTTCATCTTTGTTAAAATCCTTACTAGACGTTCTCAATTAAAAAATCCCATTTTCTTCAGTATCCCCATGTCTTTTCTATATTGAAGAATTTATTTCATCAAGTATGCTTATATTATTATAAATTTATAGATTAACATAGATTAACACAGTACTGAGCTATAGAGATAAATAATTTGTTTAAATTTGACACAATCACAAAGGTGGCTAATCCAATTTCCTCACCAAATTTCACTGAGTGGATGAAGAGAATAGTGTATACAAGCCAGTGATATTGGATACATCAGATCCTTTCCTCTCTAGATATGACGATACCATGTGTGTGCTCAATCACTTAGTCATGTGTGATTCTTTGCAGCCCATGGCCTGCCAGATGTATTATAAGGATTATATTATAATAATTATATTGAGTATTATATGGATTGTGCTTATAGTGTAATTATTTACATCACTCTTTCCCCCATTAGAAGATAGTATTTCAAATCGAGTAGCTATAATTTCTTTATATTTTTAGTCTTTAAGTAACCATCATGGTATTTGACATAACAAAAAAAAAAAATCCAATAATTGCTGGGTTGAATGGAGTTGAATATTGAGTAACTTCCCAGTTCAGGGACCTCCTTGTTTCTAAAGAAAAAAAAGAAAAAAAAAATGAAGAAGAAGAAGAGGAAGAAGCACAATTCTTATAACAAAGCAACTTGGTTTGAAAAGTCTTCTTAAGGACAATAATGCTGACACTTTGTCTCCATCACATCCATCCTTTTATGGGAGGATGGCACTTTTCAGTGACAGCAAGGAAAAAGAGTGGCAATGTTTTGCGAATTATCTCCTCTCTCTTGTGTTCAGTTCCTACAGTGTCTCAATATAGGCAGCCAAGGAAGAACACTTGAACAAACACTAGAAGGTGGGATGGTGGAAGAGGACAGTGGTCATATTTAGAGAGGGGTTACTTTTTTGGGGTCCACACCACACACAAATACCAGACATACCTCCAGCAAAACCTATAGCACTGAAGTGGAGGGAAAAAAAAAAAAAAAACCCTCTGACTCTGCTTTGATGTTTCATAATCCAAAGAACCAATAGCAAACAAGGAAAGTTATGTCTGAAGCACATGTGTTGAGTTGCTGCATCCTACACATCAGATTTACAGTAGTGGAATGATCTGGTCACAGAAAAATTGTGAATCAAGCAAGTAGTCACTGTGCCTTCGCATTTGGATATCAGACATGTCAGCTCATGGCTACAACTCTGTCTTTCTTTAACTCTTGTTACTCTGAAGTCAGTGGTGGAAGTGGGGCATCCTTCCTCTTTGCTTTGAGAAAATCTGAATTTGTTTACAAAACCTTTTGTTTTCATTTTTCTAGATGCTAAAGCTGAAACTCCAGTACTTTGGCCACCTCATGCGAAGAGTTGACTCACTGGAAAAGACTCTGATACCGAGAGGGATTGGGGACAGGAGGAGAAGGGGACGACCGAGGATGAGATGGCTGGATGGCATCACTGACTCGATGGACGTGAGCTTGAGTGGACTCCGGGAGATGGTGATGGACAGGGAGGCCTGGTGTGCTGCGATTCATGGTGTTGCAAAGACTCGGACACGACTGCCCGACTGAACTGAACTGGACTAAGATTGTTTCTGGAGGTTCAGCTACTTTTTTTTTTTTTTTCTCCCTCGGGCTTTAAGGTTATGACAGTCTTGTCCTCTCCAAGAACCTGGCACAGTCTCCAGGTAGCTGGTCAGAAAAAATATGATTGGCCTGGGCTAAGGCCAGATCTGCACCAAAATGGCCATCTTCATACCCACAGGTTCAGCAACAAGTTTTCCTTTCTAGAAAGCTTTCTGCTTCCCATTGCCTCAAGTATTTCTCTATTAAAAAAATCAAATCTGTCCACTTCCAGCTTTCTTTTTATAGCGTTTGTGCCCTCTGCCTCAGTCAGTAGGGATTTGCTATTTTAGATGATTTCCTGTTTACCAAGACTGCCTTACTGTGCAGTTGTATAGTGGATTTGTCTGTCTTATGCTTCAAACCACTTTCCCTTTTTATAACCCAGCCTATGTTTTATCTTGAGGACCCAATGCTAATGTCAGCATCTTATCTGAAACTCCCTAATTTATATAATGTAAAGATGCTGAGCATAGCACCTTGTTACATTTAAACATGGGATTCCTTGATGCATCTGAAAGAGGCTTATGTGCACGAATTCTTTAGAAGGCTTATTTCTTTCCTCATATATGCATTCCCTGAGGATTTAATACATGGCTGATTTTCTCCAAAACTGATATCCAACCCAGAGGCCAAGTGTCATGTCTACTGTAGTCACTAATTCTCCTGGGTTGCAGGGAAAAGCTCTCACAGACTCCTGCCAAGAATAAGCACTGTGATGTTCAGAGTGTGCCCAAGTGGTAAGTAGACAGCTCCAGTAGTCATTTCATTAGGACTTCACTTTAAAGTATATACATGTGCTCACTTTCTTCATATACAATAGGTTGTATACACTAATATGTGTGCATGTGTGTGTGCCTGCTAAGTCACTTGAGTCGTGTCTGAATCTTTTTGACCCCGTGGACTGTAGCCCACCAGGCTCCTCTGTCAGTGGGATTCTCCAGGCAAGAATACTGGAGTGGGTTGACATTTCCCTCTCCAGGGGATCTTCCTGACCCAGGGGTATCAAACTGTGTCTCTTATGTCTCCTGCATTGGCAGGCAGTTTCTTTACCACTAATGTCACCTGGAAAGCCCAATACCTGTGATGAACCTATAATATAGATTTGGAACTGGATTCCCTGGTTCATTGCCCAGCTCTACCACTGTTTACTCTTGTATCGTTAGGCAAATGATTTAACTTTTCTGTGTCCATTCCAGTAACTTCTACTCTTTGACACAGAAAGGCAGAAAATCAGACATCAATCTTGATCCCTCTAGGTGAATGAAAAGATGAAGAATGATATGAAATTTACGACAGAGAAGCCTAGGCATGCCTCTGGTAATAGGGGTTAAATTACCAGAAAATAGCAAACTGCTAGGAGCTAAGAAGATCATGGTCTACAGGAAAAATATCTGAAGTATTTCTTGACATAAGCTGTGTGCTTGGAAGGAAGAGGTGGAGAAGGACATCCTTCTTTCCCACAATAAAACTTTTGTAAGACTCTAATCCCATCCATTCCAAAGGACTATCTGGACTGTTCCTAATGATTTTTGTGTGAAAGTGTAACCTGCACTGAATCTTCTAAGGCAACACCAGGAGCTGTAAGAGCTGAACTTGCATGTTTCCCTTCAACCTCCACTTCTACTTTTTCCTCCAGAATTCAGCTACAGACGTGCCTTTCCATCTCAACTCCAGAATACTACTAAGTCAGGACAGTATTCACCTTTTTCTTTTTTTTTCTTTAACTTATATAGTTTGTTAAATCTAAGCTTCTGTTTTCCTTCTTTAGTTTCACTAGAGTTGACTGTGAGAGAGGAGCCAGCAACATGTACTATTTTTTTTTTTTTTATCTTGACAAGAAATTACAGCTATCTCTCCGCAAAGAGTCGGACACAACCAAGCGACTGAACTGAACTGAAATGAACTGCCCTTCCTAGCTTATCTGACACCTTCCTCTGTTTTTCTTAGAAAATTACTGCTCATTTACAATCCTCAGGTCATTTTTATCCTAGTCTCTAAGTGTCTTTCTGTCTGAAGATAGAAAAGTCTATTCCTTTTGTGTGCAAATGTAGTACTTAGCACATGACTCCATCATTGTTTTTTGCATTATTCTGCCATCCTTTCTACACTTGGGTGGCATTAGTTCAGGGAACAGGTATTTTATCTTTGTATCATAAACTCTGAGTTATGTCTTGGTACTTTACATGTATTAAGTGCTGTTGAAATGGATTTGAAAACAAACAAACAAACAAAAAAGGACACCAAAATAATCTGTGATGTAAAAACTTGGAATAGAACCTAGGTCTCCTGATTATCCTGGCTATCATTTTTCTCAGCATAGTTTATAAAGTCTGCAATATGCAATCTTGAAACAATACCAGTTGCTTAATAGAGAATAAAACAACAATTATCATAAGAGCACTTGAGTGAATGGGCAAGCTGTGCCACATAGTATAATTAGATAAAACGTCTTTAATATAAACAAGTGTCCTGAAGAACTTTAACAACTCGTAATGAAATTACAAATGTAAATAAATTACAAGAGAATGGAGGAAGAAATTAAAGAACAGTAACCACGATGAAGAGGGTAGAGGTAAATGGCTTGATTACAAATTCAAATATAGTGGAGCAGTAGAAAGGGATCCATGGTTTTAGAAAGATCATTACAGAGTACAGTGGTTTAAAAGAAAAGGCAGGCATTCTAAGTGCAGAGAAAAAGAAATGTATTAGATGGAGAAGAGTTGAGTGCAAAGAAAAGATACAGGATGAGAAATTATTTGGGAGGCAAAACCAGGGAGCTAATTTATTCTGATTTTGATCTCTGTTTATTTTAAGGTCAAGTATAATATCAAGTATTGGGAAGCTAGTTTAAGAGGAAAAACCTTGTGTGTATTTTTTCAAGTTTCTTAGACTGTACTACAATGTAAACAAATTCCTATATACTCAGGAAAATAGGAAACAGACAATACTTTCCCTTGACTCTTATTTGGAGTAGAGGCTTGTCCCTTCTGGGCCTGGATTATTTTGCATTTACATTTAGTCATTCAAAATTTGTATACTATTAAGAATGAATTTTATGAATTCCTTGTAAATGCACTTATCAGGTGGGTCAGAGAAGGGTGTAGGGTGACTCAGATGGTAAAGAATGTGTCTGCAATAAAGGAGACCTGAGCTAAATCCCTGAGTCAGAAAGATCTCCTGGAGAAGGAAATGGCAACCAACTCCAATATTCTTGCCTGGAGAGTTCTATGGACAGAGGAGCCTGGCAGGTTATAGTCCACGTGGTCACAAAGTGTTGGATGCGACTGAGTGACTAACTTTAAATGAGTGTAGATTTTGCATAATCTTGAACATAGAAATAATTTCTATGTGACTTAGTCTGCTGATATTTTGTAATGTGTTCATTGATATAATGTAAATCTATCTTTTGGCTTATTTTGACATTGATGAAATGGAAATTCAGTGCCCTAAAACCATACCCCATTGAAGGGAATTTAGGTAGAAATGTCATCTTAAGAGGTAATTATACTGAAGTCTTTAGTTAGAGATGAGGAAACTAATTCCCCAAGATTTAAATAAGTTTTTAAAGTTTAGAATTTACAAGTAAATACATAAATAAAATGTTATAACTAGTATCAGGATCAATTTCTGGTACAGTTAGGAGTAGAATCCCAAAACAGCTGATTTCCAGTTCTGTTTTCTGTCATAGAAACAATACTACCTCCTGTTGTTCTAGTTAAATAAAGATAATCTATGTTGGGGCTTCCCATGTGGCACAGTGGTAAAGAATCTAACTGTAATACTGGAGACCTGACTTCAATCCCTGGGTAGGGAAGATTCCCTGGAGAAGGGAATGGCAACCCACTGCAGTATTCTTGTCTGGAAAATTCCATATACAGAGGAGCCTGGCAGGCTATAGTCCATGGGATCAACAGAGTTGGACACAAATGAGCAACTAGCCCTACTACTACTACTATTACTATGTTGCAACTAACCCTCATGATCCTCTAACATGACAAAGACATTATTAACCTAGGCAAACTGGTTTGTAATGAGGAGTATAAAAGGATGCTTCCACTACAAAATAGAATAAGTAATAGACAAAAAATATACAATATGATAAAATAATGATCTAGCATTTGCATGAGATTTGGTTTAAGTCTTTAAAGAACTCTTCAAAAATAGCCCCTTCAATTTTTTTTTTTTTTTCCCTAGAGAAAGAACACATTATGAACTTAGGACAAATTCATTAATCACATCTCAGTCACTGACTCCAAAAAAGACTAGGAAGATGACATTTAGCATTTCATGGAAGAGTGGAATCAAGAAATATAAGGCACTGTTGAAGAATAAGGATTTTACAGGACTGTGATAATCTCCTTCCTCTTCTCCTTTTATCTTCTTTCTCTCTATTTACTTCTCCCTTCCTATTCCTCCTGCCTCTCTTTCTTTTAGTCTGAGGAATGGAATGGCCATGTTATAAGGACCCTTACACAGTTCTGTGAGCTCTGTGAAGAGGCAGTATATAGAGGATCTGAGAATTTTATCCAACAGCCAGTGAGGAGCTGAGGACTCCATCCAACTGCTATGTGACAGTGCATCTTAAAAGTATATGCTTCCTAAGTAAAAGCTTTAGAGATATTACAGGTCTAGCCAATGACTTGACTGTAACCTCAAGAGAAGGCCTGAACCAGAACCACCCAGGTCCTGGATTCCTGCTGCTCAGGAAATGTTAATAAGTTGTGTTGTCTTAATCCACTAAGTTTGGGTTACTTTTTTAATGGAGCCATTGATATCTACTACATATGCATAGTGAGTTTTAAGAAATGATTAATATAAAAAGAATTATTTACATAAATAAATGTGGTAAAGACTGCTTGTTGGCCAATAACAGCTGTTCTATCCTTGTTCTATAGCAATTGAATTGCAGTAGGAAATCTGACTTCCCAGGAAAAGACACTATTTCCTTGACTTCCGCTTGATTTAGATTGGGATATTTGACTAAATGCTAGTCAATGGGATGCAAGCAGACTTAATATTTGTAACTTCTGATTCATCATCAGCTTAAAAGATATGAATATGGCCTCATCCATCCTCTGTTTTCTTACTTAGGAGATACAATATTTTTGAGGATAGCAGAATTATAAAATGAAGGAAAATGCACCCCCAGGTGGTGACAAGAATCAAGACTGGCCTTGGGTTTGTCTGTAAGAAAGAAACAAACTGTTCTGTAACTCACTTGTATTGTTGAGTTTACTTACAGCTCTTTAGTCTACTTTTATTAAAAGAAGTTCTTGAAGACTATCATATGGAAGGTCAGCTTTTTATATGCATAAGGAAGTGAGAGAGAGCAGAAACATGAGGAAATGTGTTTCCATGGACAATTGAGAAAGGGAAACTGAAAATAAGAATGAAATTTAAGAAAAATTGGGTACCATGGAAACCCTACTGAAATGTAGCACAAAGATAATGCAAGCACATAATTTAAGATACTTATTTATCACTTCAGACAAGGGTGGATCTTCTATTAGGTGTTTATTCAGAATATAAGCACCAACTTTCTTGCCACCAAACACAACATCAGACCCAGAGATAATTTCTAGACTCACCTCATTTAATTTGAGAAGAACCAGTTTCTCTCAAAGCTTCTCTCCTTTTCCCTCCTTTGATACTTTGTTAACTTACTGTCACCTTACCTTACACAGTATGTCCAAAATGATATTTCTTGTTGTTGTTCATCTCTCAGTTTATTCTATCAAGATTAGCTAGACTGGTGCCTGGATAGTATAGTGAGCGTAGAATGAAATTAGAAAGTACATTTTTGTCCTCATAAACCAACAATTCTATTTCTCAGTTTTATTTTTCAGTCAAGGTAGAGATAGATATAGGGGTGGGTAAAGATACTTTCATCATCTTTAATGAAAAAACAGAAAGCAACTGATAACTAAGAAATGGTGAAAGATTCAGGATAAAAAAGTGATAACAGCAGCTTGAAGTTGACACTCAAAAGCATAGATCCTATATAAAATATTAATTGGTATTTTTTCCTCAATTAATTTCTTGATTCATAAAATCTGCTTATAAAGGAATAACCCCAGGATTTGTTTAATCACCATGTGGTCAGGTAATACTGCCCTCTTCTCATTGATTGAAACAATAAGATCAAATCTATGTCTGTAACTGACAAATAAAATATACTGAGTTAATGATTTAAAAACTTTACCATCACCTGATGAACTACTATTTCTTTAGCTATTTTTCAATTCAGAAGAAGCTTCTGTCTCCTATTCAGTGTTTCTTAATATTTCAGCCTTTTCTTACCTTAACAGCAGGGTAGACACAACTGTCTCATAAAGATTGGCTTACAGTAAATAGAGGTCATGCTCACATCTGTCTCAGTTGAGCAGTGCTGTTTTAGGAGTGCCAATCAAATCAATTCAACTATAAACATCTAAGGCAATTAGCAGAATCTTTTTCTTTCTTTCCATTTTTTTTTAACTCAATTTTCTGATTTCTTAATTTCAAATTTATTTTAAGTATCTTGCATTTGTACTCTTCTCCCCTCATGATTAATCTTTTTATTTATTTATTAATTATTGAAATATACTTGTTTTATATTTATAAGTATAGTTGTTTTATACTTATAACTATAGTTGAAATAAAGTTGGAGAAGTAAATGGTAAACCACTCCAGGATTCTTACCTGGAGAATCCCATGGACAGAGATACAGTCCATGGAGTTACAGAGTCAGACATGACTGAGCAACAATCACTCACTCACTTATAGTTGTTTTACAATATTGTATTAGTTTAGATGTACATAAAATGACTCAGTTATACAAAGATATATATATATATATATATATATATATATGTTCTTTTTTTTTACATTCTCTTCCATTATAGGTTATTATAAGAAATTGAGTATAGTTCCCTAGGTTATTCAGTAGGCCCTTGCTGATTACCTATTTTATATATAATAGTGCATTAATCCCAAATTTCTAATTTGTCCCTGTCCTCTCTCCTCTATTTCTATTTTCATTTGTATCCTATTTTACAATATGACTTCACATATAATCAAAGCATATAATATTTGTCTTTCTGTCTGATTTACTCCCCTTAATATGATAATCTCTATTTATTTTTCTATCTTTATAAAAATCTTTATTGTAGGTTGTTCAAGAACCTTGACCACAATCTAATGCAGATGCTGAGTTAACATAGCTTTGTTTTTTTTTTTTTTAACGTTTTATTTTGTAGTGGAGTATAACTTCAGGTAAACAACAAAGGGACTCAGTCATACAGATCCATGTATTCATTCTCCCTCAGACTCCCCTCCCTCCATCCAGGCTGCCATATAACAGTGACCAGAGTTCCACATAGTGGGTCCTTGTTGGTTATTCATTTTAAATATAGCAGTGTATACACATCCATCACGAACTCCTTAACTGTCCCTTCCTCCTGGTAACCATAAGTTCATTCTCTAAGTCTGTGAGTCTTTTTCCACTTTGTGAGTAAGTTCATTTATATCATTTCTTTTTAGATTCTACATATAAGGGATGTCATACAATATTCCTCCTTCTCTGTCTCCTTCTCCTTCACTCAGTATGACACTCTCCAGGTCCATCCATGTTGCTGCAAATGGCATTTATTTCATTCTTTTTAATGGCTGAGTAATATTCCTTTGTATATATGTATCACATCTTCTTTATCCACTCCTTTGTTAATGGACATTTAGATTGCTTCCAAGTCTTAGCTATTGTCTACAATATTTCAACAGATAGGTGCATGTACCATTTCAAATAATGTTTTTCTCTGGATATATGCCCAGAAGGGGATTGTAGGGTCATATGATAGCTCTGGTCTTCCCTGGTGGTACAGATGGTAAAGAATCCCCCTATAATGTGGGAGATATGGGTTGATCTCTGGATTGGGAAGATCTCCTGGAGGAGGGCATGACAACTTACTGCAGTATTCTTGGCTGGAGAAACCCATGGACAGAGGATTCTGGCAAGCTACAACCCATAGTTTATAAAAGTCAGACATGACTGAGTGACTAAGCACAGCACATGGTAGCTCTATTTTTAGTTTTGTGCTTTTTTTTTTTTTTAAGTATAGTTGATTTACAATGATTCAGGTAAATTCCCTCCATCTACTCAGTGTTCATCTATTTACTTCACAGTTAGATGCAAGCTAACTCAGTGACATTTATCTCAACTTATTTTATTTCCCACTTGTATTTTTGTTGGGCTGATGACTTTTTTAAAAAATGTTTGGATGGCATAATTAATTAGCTTAAGGACACTTTTCATTTTCCTTTCACTCATTCTATGATTGAAAGTGACAATGCCTTCTCCTCACATTTAATCTTTTTTGTGACAAGCTTTGAAGACAGTTGACCAGGATGAGGAATACAAATAAGACTTTAGGATAAGATGAAGTTGATTATCTCATATTCAAGTGGGAGAAAAACAATTGTTAGAATAGCAAATTCAGGTATTGGTCTCATTGGCTCTGATTTTTAAGGAATAGCTCAACTGGTTAAGGGCTCAACTTACAAGGTGAGTACAGAAGAAGAGATTCTTAGAAACTCAAGAGAATTATTGATTCCCCCCCCCTCCTCCCACTGAGGCCTGAGTAATTCTCAAGTGAAAGAGAATGTCAATCTTCTGAGACCTCATACGCTCTCTGAGAATTGGGATGCTCACTTTTACTCTCTGACACTCTTATTTAAAACTATGAACCCTTAATGAAGAGAACTTATGGTATAGTCTCCAAGCTCATCTCATATCCACTGATAACTGCTTTAAATTGCACACCAAGTTATGGAACTGTAATGTGTGCAAGTGCATCCACCACTCTCATCTCATTCTGTTACAACCAAACATATTCATTCTAATTGAGTAGGGCAAGAGAGTCAGCCTGTGACAGTACCAACTCAGCGAGCTCTGTGGTTATTTGATAATGTGAGCTTTTCTAGCTTAATAACTGGGCCACCCAGTCATAAAGAAACAGGACTTTCCAGTTGTGAGGTTACATCAATACCTTCCATTTCTTGAGAAAATAGCATGCTACCCAAACAAGTAATTACAAGATGAGAAAATCATTTTAATTAAGAGCATATTAGCAATAAAAATAAAAATACATGTTAGGATAGCATCTCAAACACCAGAAAGGTCCATGGGTAATAGCAATGGTGCTTAGCCACCAGTCTTATCTTTGGCTATTGCTTATTTTATTTTCCAGAACCATCTCTAATTAGACTTCTGAAATGTGACTCCCACAAACAAGCTCTAAATTACATTTGACAAACTAGAGATTCAGTTCCAAATATCCAAAGATTCTGTATGTTGTGATACACAGTTGAGAGACCAGGGAAACATGTCCAGCATAGCAAGTGATGTCACGGAACATGAACAGAATGTGTAATGCAGAATTCCATACTAAGTGGTTATCTTTTTTTTGTTTTGTTTTTCTTTTCTGATGAATTAATACTTGAAAATCCTGTGAAGAAGTTGGAATAAAACCATAAATTGTTATCAAAGCAGGTAGGTACAGGTTTGACATTATCAGGCACAGGGAGAGGTGCTAAAGCATTCCACTATTTGAGATGCATCACTAATAGTTTGATTTTTCTATGTACATTTGAAAGGTCCAGATGAATCCAAGTTTTTCTTTGGATTCTACACTTGTATAATATTTTATATATCCTTGAATCATTTCAAGTTTATAGTACTTGGAGTCCCTGTTTCTAAGTTTCTGGTTCTTAAGCATCCTTGTGCTCTGACCACAAGCAGTGACTACCTTAAGATTCTGATGTTGCAGAGATTTTGAGAGATGGTGCCTCAGTTCAGTTCATTTGCTCAGTAGTGTCCGACCTTTGTGACCCCATGAATTGCAGCACGACAAGCCTCCCTGTCCATCACCAACTCCCGGAGTTCACTCAGACTCACGTCCATCGAGTCAGTGATGCCATCCAGCCATCTCATCCTCGGTCGTCCCTTTCTCCTCCTGCCCCCAATCCCTCCCAGCATCAGGGTCTTTTCTAATGAGTCAACTCTTTCCATGAGGTGGCCAAAGTACTGGAGCTTCAGCCTCAGCATCATTCCTTCCAAAGAAATCCCAGGGTTGATCTCCTTCAGGATGGTCTGATTGGATCTCCTTGCAGTCCAAGGGACTCTCAAGAGCCTTCTCCAACACCACAGTTCAAAAGCATCAATTCTTCGGTGCTCAGCCTTCTTCACAATCCAACTCACATCCATACATGACTACTGGAGAAACAATAGCCTTGACTAGATGGACCTTAGTCAGCAAAGTAATGTCTCTACTTTTGAATATACTATCTAGGTTAGTCATAACTTTTCTTCCAAGGAATAAGCGTCTTTTAATTTCATGGCTGCAGTCACCATCTGCAGTGATTTTGGAGCCCAAAAAACTGGTCTGACACTGTTTCTACTGTTTCCCGATCTACTTCCCATGAAGTGATGGGGCCAGATGCCATGATCTTCATTTTCTGAATGTTGAGCTTTAAGCCAACTTTTTCACTCTCTTCTTTCACTTTCATCAAGAGGCTTTTTAACTCCTTTTCACTTTCTGCCATAAGGATGGTGTCATCTGCATATCTGAGGTGATTGATATTTCTCCCAGCAATCTTGATTCCAGCTTGTGTTTCTTCCAGTCCCGCATTTCTCATGATGTACTATGCATAGAAGTTAAATAAGCAGGGTGACAATATACAGCCTTGATGCACTCCTTTTCCTATTTCGAACCAGTCTGTTGTTCCATGTCCAGTTCTAACTGTTGCTTCCTGACCTAGATACAGATTTCTCAAGAGGCAGGTTGGGTGGTCCGGTATTCCCATCTCTTTCAGAATTTTCCACAGTTTATTGTGATCTACACATCAAAGGCTTTGGCGTAGTGAATAATGCAGAAATAGATGTTTTTCTAGAACTCTCTTGCTTTTTCCATGATCCAGCGGATGTTGGCATTTTGATCTCTGGCTCCTCTGCCTTTTCTAAAACCAGCTTGAACATCAGGGAGTTCACGGTTCACATATTGCTGAAGCTGGCTTAGAATTTTGAGCATTACTTTACTAGCATGTGAGATGAGTTCAATTGTGCAGTAGTTTGAGCATTCTTTTGCATTACCTTTCTTTGGGATTGGAATGAAAACTGACTTTTTCCGGTCTTTTGGCCACTGCTGAGTTTTCCAAATTTGCTGGCATATGGAATGAAGCACTTTCACAGCATCATCTTTCAGGATTTGAAACAGCTCAACTGGAATTCCATCACCTCCACTAGCTTTGTTCATAGTGATGCTTTCTAAGGCCCACTTGACTTCACATTCCAAGATGTCTGGCTCTAGATTGGTCATCACATCATCATGATTATCTGGGTCATGAAGATCTTTTTTGTACAGTTCTTCCGTGTATTCTTGCCATCTCTTCTTAATATCTTCTGCTTCTGTTAGGTCCAGACCATTTCTGTCCTTTTTCAAGGCCATCTTTGCCTGAAATGTTCCCTTGGTACTTCTAATTTTCTTGAACAGAATGGGAAAGACTAGAGATCTCTTCAAGAAAATTAGAGATACCAATGGAACATTTCATGCAAAGATGGACTCGATGGTGCCTCAAGTCAACAGTAAGTGTTTTAAGCCTGGAGGTAACATGGTTGAGGTGGATCTTTCAGGATGTTTCATACTGCATCATGTAAACAAATGGATTCTTCACTGGCTCACCTGCTCTGTTCATTGAATTTGATTTTCCCATGGAAAATGAGATTTGATCAGATCAGGAAAAATCTTTCCTAGATTATGGGATTTTGTGACTCTTTGTGCACCTCACAAAGTCAGTGCATGGTGGTATATTGGTTAGAAAACTAAAATCATCAAATTTTTAAAGCTGTATTTTTGAACTTGCAACTTTCTCTTTCTTTTCACAAATGCTCAGTATATACTTACTACATGCCAGTGTTTCCTTAACCTGGGGTAAAGTAGTAAGTAAGGATGATAAAGTCTTTGTGCTCATGGAGTGTATACTATGAAAGGTAAGACAGATAGTAAGTAAGAAAGCAAGAAAAAATATATTTTTTTCTTCGTGTAATGCTATAAAGGAAAAAAAGCCTAACAAATTAAGGAAATGGAAGAAGTAGAGGTCTCTATTTTATAGAAGATATACAGATAATATGGAGAGGGAAATTCCAATCCACTCCAGTATTTTTGCCAAGAAAATCCCATGGACAAAGGAGACTGGTTGCTTACAGTCCATGGGGTTGCAAAGAGTTAGATATGACTGAGGGACTGAGCATAGGCAAGTACAGATAGTAATTTACAGAAGTGATACTTAAGAAGAGATCTATCAATTAACAAGATAAGCATGACTAATTTTATATGGCTAGTTTTTGTACTTTCTAAGCACCTTATGGCAACTCACTCCAGTGTTCTTGCCTAGAAAATCCCAGGGATGGGGGAGCCTGGTGGGCTGCCGTCTATGGGGTCACACAGAGTCGGACACGACTGAAGTGACTTAGCAGCAGCAGCAAGCACGTTACACAAATAAATCATTTAATATTTATCACAACTTTCAGAAGTAGGTGCAAAGAGTGTCCTTATTTTTCAGATATACTGAGAGTGTCAAGGGTGAGCTGACTGTTTTCCCATGGTCATGTACCTAGGATGTAAGTGTCAAAGCTAGGGCTTTAGCCAGGACATCAGACTTCACTATCTATATTCTTAACCACCTCACTGCCTTATTGACAGATGTTGCTAGACAAAAAGAACAGCAGTTTTAAGACTGTAAAGATGTCATAGCCATAGGAAGTCAGGATATTCAAAGAACAATGTGCATCTCAATGTAACTGTGTAATAAAAAATGAGGTGAAGAGAGGCATCAGAGAAAGTCAGAGAAGGAGATAGTTTATGCTGTTTATAAAATTAATATGACTATCTTATTGACACTATATATTGTATTGCTCCTGTAGACTGTATTGTGGTAAACAGTTTGGAGTTTTTTACGATCAATGAGAAAGCTTTCAGGTTTTGAGGGAGGGAAGCAACATGACTTCAGTTTTGAGACAGTCACTTTTGCTGTTTCTTTGTAGAAAGATTTTAGATTAGCATGTCTGAAAACTCAGAACAATTTGAGTACCATTGCTGTATCCTAGAGATGATGCTGGTTGTTTGGTCAGTGAAACAGTGTTAGAAGCTGGGAAATGTGATGACATTGGGATGTAATTGAAGGCTAAATGATTGTGATTGCATAGATCATATATGAGAAGGAGACAGGAAAAAAGATATCAATGTGTAGTGCTTTAGAGCCATTATGCCATATGCAAGTTGAACTTTAAGACCATGTGCTAAATTGATGCATTAATATACTGAAAAAGACACATTGAGAAACATTACAACACAAATACTAATGCATCATATTTCATTAATTCCAACATGCACACTTTTCATATTTAACATATCTAAATTGTTATGTCTCTTATATGTGATCATAACTTAAGTTAAATATTATTCATAGAATCTGATTTTCCCATGGAAGAAATTATAAGCACTTGGTGATTTGTTAAACAGTTTTATGTTATTCTTTACACCTCATTGTATGCCATGCCTTCATAAATATGCAAATTATTTTAAAGCAGGAGGTTTTCTCTGGTGTATTTTTGGTATTTCATAGAGTACTCAGCCTAGAGTTAGGAATGGAGTAACTCAAAAGTAATCTACTACAGGTGAATTTATTTTTATAATTTAAAATGTAGTTAAATATATATTTTTTCAACCTCATTTTTTGTTGCCTAATTAACTATGAGAGTAAACAGAAATATCATCTTTGTAATCAAAGTTCCAAAAGGATAGCAGGAAGCAAGGGGAAGCATACTTTAAGGAAATGATGAAAAAAGATCAAAATAGTTACAGGAGAAAGCAATATGGAGCAGAAATCCTTTAAGTAGAAGCACAAATCTTTTTATATACTGGCAGGGCAAAAATTGCTTAAATAAAGTTTATTGTTTATCTTCTTCCAGATAGGCTGTTTTCTATTTCTCTCCCTTTTAGCATTAATTTTTTGTGTAATAAGATGAAACAGAAAAAAATAACAAACATGAGGAAATTCAAAACACTCATATAAATAAGTTAAAAATACATCTGCACAGGTAAAACAAACTTAGCAAGATATTATAATGACAGTGTTCCTACAAATAAATCACATATGCATGCTAATTTAAATATATATACATGCAATTTAAATATATATTGTCCTAGCCACAATATCAGCATGATAAAATCAGCATTAGGAAGCAGAATTTTTGGAGAGGTGAATACGTGTTTTTCCCAAAGTGGCATGGCAGTCAATTAAGGTCTTTGGTGAAAGAAATTAAGATAGAAAGAAATTAATAAATCAAGAAAGAACAGAATATGGTCACAGTGAAGGAGCAGTAAAATATTTATAGGAATGAAACAACAGAGTTCATTAGGCTGCATACTTAGCAAGTTGATTTAAAAATTTAGACCCAATGACTTTGATCTGCAGTGGAGTATTCTAGCGCTAGGCATTCAAACGTAGCCACACTGTGATGTGTTCTGAGCCTGGGTAATCACAGATAGCTCAAAGTATAGTCTGTCTTTAAAACAATCAAGTTCACAGTTACCTTCACTCTGTTAAAGAACAAGACAATTATGAATTATCTTGAAATAAGGGGTGCCTTTTTTATTCATAAAATGCAAGAAATCCAAATATGACATTTTCCCACAGCCTTTCACTGTTAAACCAATAAATACATCTTTGGTTCAAAAACCACTGTGAAATTTTAAGAATACCAAATATAAACATATCTGATACTATTTAGGGTGAGATATAAAATACAGTATATTAAATAGACAAGCATATGATGTGGATATTATCAAATGGAATAATTACAATGCCTAACATAATTCAGAGCAAAAATAAAATACAGAATAAAGTAGTGAGTCACACATTTTTCTTGTTCTAATTTATGTTTCAAAAGCCTCAACAAGACACAAACTCTCTAAGTCACACAGTGTCTGGAATTTTTATTGAGTAATTATACATGTCATAGTTTATTCTGGAGATTAGTGCATGGAGCAAAATACAAAGCAAAAGCGCAGGCTTCTGTGCCTGGAGCTCTGTAAGCTCAAGAATGTCACATTCAAGGAATTTCATGACAGCTGTCTGATCTCTTGCCTCAACAATACCCAAACCAGTCAGTAATAACACAAATTTCATGCATGGATACTATCTGAGGAACCTGGACAAGAAGAACACAACTGGACAAAGTAGAAACCAAAAGACTCAGGGGGGAAAAAATGAACAACGTGCCAGAAGGACCTGCAAACCAGGGAAACAGAGGAGTGACCACATAATCAGTAGGTATAAAAGGCAGAGGATGAGATAGCATCCCCTGATGCTATCACTGACTCACTGAATTGAGCAAACTCCAGGAGCCAGTGGAGGACAGAGGAGCCTGGCATGCTGTAGTCTCTGGGGTTACAAAGAGTTGGATATGACTTAGTGACTGAACAACAACAATATACAAGGCATACTGTCTGGGAATCAATTCAAGATAAAACTCAGATATAAGATAAATTAGATAGCCACTGGAAATTTGCTATATGACATAGGGAACTTCAATCTAGTGCTTTGTGACAACCTAGAGGGCTAGCAGGTGGGAGGGAGGTTCAAAAAGGAGGGGACATACGCATACCTATGGCTGATTCATTTTTATATATGGCAGAAATGAACACAATATTGTAAAGCAATTATTCTCCAGTTAAATAGAAATAAATTTTTTTAAAGAAATAAGATGTGTAAAGAATTCAGGAAGTCACTCCTTTGAATTTAGGCCTTCCATGAAGGCCATGGAAATGGGTAAAAAATAAATAAAATCAGGCATTACCTGTACTATATAATAAATTTTCACAGTTAAAAAAATATTACCTAGCACATACAATAAAATGTAATGCAGGAATTAAAGGCATCTTTTACTTCCATGAGGCAGGGCTAGGATGTTGAGTTCACAGTTCACTAACTGCTTGACACACCAGGGACCATGAATCCTTATTTGTTGAGTGAAGGGCAGCATTATTAGATTTGGATCATCCATAGTTCCAGAACAATGCAACATTTTAAAAGTAGATGGTTTCACCTTTGAAAGGTCCTTATCAATACTTTAATTTGGGTATTAGGTATAAGATTGTTGCAAGGAAGAGTCAATTTGACCCTATTTTGGAACTGTTTGACTTGTTCTTCATTGTTTTTGTTATTATAATCATATATATTGGCCTGCCTCAGAAAACCTTGTCTGTCTGCCTGACTGTTAAACCAAAGTGCCTTTGTTTAGGACCCTGTCCACCTGTGGATGGCAGGAAGGAAGAAATGAGCACATTCCCAGCCTGAGACTTGCCATTCTAGGAGATATTTATAAGATTAACGCCCTTTTTACTTTGTTTCCTCACCCTACTCCACCCCATCTCTGTTCTTTAAAAGAATCTAGCATTCAGACCCCAATAAGATGATTATTTTGAGACATTAGTTTGCCATTTTCTTGGTCAGTCAGCTTTCCTAATAGTCATACTCCTTGCCTCCACACCTCATCTTTCAGAGATTTATTGGCCTGACTTGCATGGAGCTGAGTGAGCTCGGACTGAGTAACAAATTGAACTTAGTCAGCTTGGAACCATGCTGCTTGTGGCTAACCAGCCCCACTCAGGGAATATTGAGCCAAGGCCTCAGCAGCTGCCAGACCATTTGTCCTGAGAATCTTTCTGTCAAAATTCCCTAAAGTGGCAAAGGCTTCCCCAGCACTTGGCAGCTGAAGCAAGGAGCCAACAAATTTCTGTGAATCCATGGACTCAATTTCTTAGGGTAAGTAGCTCCATTGTGTACACAGGGAAATTATCCCCCTCCCTCCAATTTGGGCTTTAACTTTACAGAACAAGCCAATTTGTTTGGGGTAATTTGTTGGAGAGGAGAATTGTTGTTGGACTCTACCTGAGTCAAAACTGGTTCAGTGGGGAGCTAGTTCCTATGGTCATAAACCTATCCTAGTTGGAATTAGTTCATTTTTTTTTAGGGTAATTTTATTTACCTGATTGAGAACTGGTTCTTCTGTGAATCAATTCTGGAGTTTGTCTGCGCCTTTTTTTTTTTTTTTTTTGAATTTGCCTACATCTTTATGTTTTGGTATTATCACACTTATAGAAATGGGAAGTACTTCATCTAACACAAGAAACGCTCTTTAGGGTATATATTAAATATGTTAATATTAGGAGAGCAAAGGCCCCTGTATGTCTTATAATTGTTATATGATCTTGCAGTTAAAAGTATTTTGCAAGGAAAAGGAACACCCTGATAATAAGTGAAGAGGCCCATGGACTCCCTTGAACTTGAGATGTCCAATTCTAATTTACCCACAAGAGCCCATGGTAACTGTGGCAGCAGGAAACAAGTTTATTGACTTTCTAATAGAAAGCACTCTCCTTTGCAAACTAAATGCTCAAGTAACTGTTTCCCCAGAACAGTTTGACATCGAGGTCCCACCAGGGCGTTTTTGGGGAACTCTTTCTGATTTGGAGAGCTTCAGCTTTAACTTGAGGAGCTCCCCCTATGAAGGAAAACTCAATTTATAAGGTGCTTTAGAAAAAAGGTCACAGGTCTAATGGGACCAGGAAGTCACATTTGGGACACTTTTGCCATTTGACTTTGAATGTGACCTTATGGCTGGCTAGTATATTAACTGCTTGAGCTAAATGTGAACTACTTCCTCTAAGGTTCTATCTCCACCTGGGGAGCTCTTGGAAATTTTTAAATGATTAGTTGCCTCAAAAATGTGTCTAAATAGATTACCAAAATGGGAGGCCATGGATCTTGCCAAATTAACCATTTCACATGTTGGCAAGGTAACGCTCAAAATCCTTCAAGCTAAGCTTTAACTACATGAATAGAGAACTTCTAGATATATAAGCTGGATTTAGAAAAGGCAGTGGAACCAGAGATATAATTGCCAACATCTGTTGGATCATAGAAAAAGCAAGGGATTCCAGGAAAACATCTACTTCTGCTTCATTGATTGTGCTAAATCCTTTGATTGTGTGGATCACAACAAAATGTGAAAAATACTTAAAGAGATGGGAATTCCAGACCACTCTATCTTCCTCCTTTAAAACCTGTATTCAGGTAAAGAAGCAACAATTAGAACTTGATGTGAAACAATGGACTGGTTCAAAATTGTGAAAGGAATACATCAAGGTTGTATATTTTCACCCTGCTTATTTAGCTGGACTGGTTCAAAATTGTGAAAGGAATACATCAAGGTTGTATATTTTCACCCTGCTTATTTAGCTTATATGTACAGTACATCATGTGAAATGCCAGGCTGGATAAAGCACAAGCTGGAATCAAGATTTCCTGGAGAAATATCAACAACCTCAGATATGCAGATGATACCACTCTAATGGCAAAAAGTGAGTAGGAATTAAAGAGCCTTTTGTTGAAAGAGGAGATTGAAAAATAAAATAGAATAAAAAACTGGCTTAAAACTTAACATTCAAAAAACTAAGATCATGACATCTGGTCCAAGAACTTCATGGCAAATAGGAGAAAAAGTGGAAACCGTGAGAGATTTTATTTTCTTGGTCTCTGAAATCATTGTGGATTGAGATGCAGCCATAAAATTAAAAGATGCTTGCTCCTTGGAAGGAAAACTATGACAAACCTAGACAGCATATTAAAAAGCAGATACATCATTTTGCCAACAAAATTCTGCATAGTCAGAACAACGGTTTTTCCAGTAGTCATGATAAGAGAGTTGGACCATAAAGAAGGCTGAGCACTGAAGAACAGATGCTTTTGAATTGTGATTCTAGAGAAAACTCTGCCTTGGACTGCAAGGAAATCAAGCTAGTTAATCCTAAAGGAAATCAACCCTGAATATTTATTGGAAGAGCTGATGCCAAAGCTGAAGCTCCAGTACTTTGACCACCTAATGTGAAAAGCTGAGTCATTGGAAAATACCTTGATACTGGGAAAGATTGAAGGCAAAAGGAGAAGAGGGTGGCACGGACCGGAAGGTTAAATAGCATCACCTACTCTATCAACATAAGTTTGAGCAAACTTCAGGAGATAGTGAAGGACAGGAAAGCCTAGTGAGCTGCAGTCCATGGGGTGACAAAGAGTCAAACTCGACTTAGCAACTCAACAACAATAATAACAAATTAATTATAGCTGATATTGAGAGCCTAATAGGAATTTTGGATAAAGCTTTCTCCCATAAGCTAAATGAGGAAAAGTAAAACTTTCCAGTGTAGGTAACTGGGCATGTCAGTTCTTTAATATCATTGAGGTAGCCACCCAGCGCTTTCAAAAAACAAAACAAAGCTGTCTTTGGTCCAGTGTAGTCTTTATAGGAGCAGAAGTGTGTTTCCAAAATAATCTGAAGCCCACCAATCCTTTTACCACTCCACAAACCTCTGTTTATCTTAAGCAATTTGTAAGTATTAAAGTAAATTGCCTTTGTCCGTGCTTAGTCGTGTTCAACTCTTTGCAATCCCATGGACTATAGTCCAGTCCATAGATAAGCTCCTCTGTCCATGGCATTTTCCAGGCAAGAATAGTGAAGTTGGTTGCCATTTTCTACTTCAGGAGAACTTCCTGACCCATTGATTGAACCTACGTCTCTTGCATCTTCCTGAGTTGGCAGGTGGATTTTTTTTTTTTTTTTAATCAACTATGCCACCTGAGAAGCTGCAGTATTAAACAAATGGGAAATAAAGTCATCCTATGGGCTTCCCTTGTAGCTCAGATGGTAAAGAGTCTGCCTACAATGCAGGAGACCTGGGTTCAATCTCTGGGTCAGGAAGATCCCCTGGGGAAGGAAATGGCAACCTACTCCAATATGCTACAGTCCATTGCGTCACAAAGAGTTGGACACGACTGAGTGACTTCACTTCATATCACTTCTTCATGGAAAATTTACCTGTATTTTTGAGATGCAAATACCCTATCTAGTCTTCTCTGAAACCATCATCTCTACCATCCTTTAAAAATTCAGATTTTAAATAGGGTAAAGTAATTTAGATGTTGCATGTTCAGCTTATAAATAAATCCTTAATGTCTTTTCTGAAAATATTTAGCCATGTAGCCCAGTGAGTGTGACTTGTTCCATTTGTGAGAAACCCAATTCTAATCCAACTCCTTTTGTAAGCTTTGGGATTTTACATTACCTATCAGACTCAATTGAAGTGTTGAAATGAAAACAAACGAAGTGTCACTGTTTGTTTGTAAGTTTGTATGAGTCTTTGATTTTAGATAACATTGCTGAGGTTGATTTGTAAAAGAACTCTATTTAATTGGCTTAAATGAAAGTAAAAGCTTATAAACCAAACAATTCTAAATACAATAAAAATTAAGCTAAATGAGATTCAGGTTCCCATGATCTGGGTAATATTTAATATTATGTTAATACTTGATAATAAATTTATTTTTTGTCTGTCAGCAAGGATAGTAACTTGATATGAATAAACTTTTAAGGAAAGAAATTGAAAATGAGATAAGAGTTTTGGGTGAACTTTTCCCCCAGATGTTCTACATCTAGAAAGTTAAAGTTAAAATTGTGCTAAAGTAAGTGATGAAAAGTTTATAGAAAATAAGCCCCCCAAAAAGGGGGGGGTTTATACATAATAGGTCAGGATTGACTAAGATTAAAATAAATTTAATTGAGTAAATCATCCTTGAAAGTAAGCTGGTGCAAAATTCAAATTTGGCTTTTCCCTCTGTTAAAAGAGACAAAATTTTCTCAAAAAAGTCAATCTACAGATTGGGAGAAAATATTTGCAAATGATGTGACTAGTGAAGGATTAGTCTCCAAAACATACAAACAGATCATTACGCTTAACAGCCTCAAACAAACAACCCACTCAAAAAATGGGCAGCAGACTTAAATAAATATTTCTCCAAAGGAGACATACAGATGGCCAAGAGGCACATGAAAAGATGTGCATCATCATTATTTATTAGAGACATGCAAATCAAAACAGCAATGACATATCACCTCACACCAGGTAGAATGGCTATCATCAAAAAAAATCCACAAACAATAAACGCTGGAGTATATGGAGAAAAGGGAAACCCCCCACACTGTTGGTAGGGATATAACTTAGTACAGCCACTATAAAGAACAGTACTGAAGTTCCTTTAAAAAGTAACCATATGACTCTGGAATCCCACTCCTGTGCATATATCCAGAGAAAAACATGATCTGAAAGGATACATGATCCCCAATATTTATCGTAGTGCTATTTACAATAGTCAAGACATGAGAGCAACCCAAATGTCCACTGACAGATGAATGGATAGAGAAAATATGATACGTGTATAAAATGGAATTATAACTCAGCCATTAAAAAGAATGAAATAATGCCATTTGCCGCAACATGGATGGACCTTGAGAGTATGATACTAAGTTTAGTCAGACAGAGAAGGAGAAATATTGTATGAGATCCCTTATATGTGGAATCTAAAAAGAGAAATTATACAAATGTACTTACTTACATAGCAGAAAGAGACAGACTAAGAGAATGAAATTATAGTTTCCAAAGGGAAGGGATACTTAGGAATTTGAGGATGAACATGGACACATGGCCATATTTAAAAGGATAACCAATAAAGACCTACTGTGTAACACATGGGACTCTGCTCAGTGCTATATGGCAACCTGATGGCATGAAGGTCTGGGGAGAATGGATACATGTATATGTATGGCTGAGTCTTCACTGTTCACCTGAAACTATCACAACATTGTTAATTGGGTATAAAAAATAGTATCAGTCACTCAGTCATGTCCAACTTTTCGTGACCCCATGGACTGTAGCTTGCCAGGCTCTGCTGTCCATGAAATTCTCTAGGCAGGAATACTGGAGTGGGTATCCATTCCCTTCTTCAGGGGGATCTTCCTCCAGGAATCAAATCAGGTCTCCCACACTGCTATATCCCAGTACAAAATAAAAAGTTAAATAAACAGTGTCTCATTGTTAAAAAGAAAAAGCAAATTTTCTAAATACTTTAAACTGTCTTTGATAACAGATTTTAACTTTCTTTACCTTTTAAATGATCTGTTCCATATTTTCCTTGAAATCATTTGTTACTTTGCCTAAGTTAATAACTAGTGCTTCACAATGACCTATAATCCTGTTATATTTTAAAAGCTATTTTTTATGTTCTTTTGGCAAAACGTCCCAAATGAAATTATAATAAATTTCCCTTTACCTCTAGCTAAGTTGGTGATGCTTCAAAGGGCCCCTAAAGCACCCCAAAGGGAGATATTAAATTAATTAGGTTCACTTGGTCTGTTAAATTACATAGAAATTGTTATCAAATGAGTAATAAATATTCAGATTATATTATAGAGTAAAGGATATAGATATTCTAGAGATTATATGGAATTCTGATATTTCCTGGTGATATATTATCAGTTTTAATTCTAGTTATTATCTGAAAGTTATATGTGATAGTAGTGATCGAATTGCTTTGTCAATTGCATTGTAATCAAATTTAAACATGCATTCTTTAGTCTTTTGTTATTATGCTCAGTTATGGTTTCACTCTAATGCCTTTGAAAAAATGCTTCCTCTTCAAAAAGATTTATAAAAAGGATTTTTAGATAAAATACAAGTTTCTTACTTTTGATCATAAAATTAAAATGGGTAACATGCTGAAAAAAATGTAATTGGAAACCTAACGACTTCATAAAGCTGTTGACATAAAGGATTAGTTATATAGGACTGAGTAAACTGGTAAATATGGCTATGAATTTTATGGGTTTTAAATAAAAAAGATTATTGGTTTAAAACTGTGTCTTCCAGGTATAAGAAAGACCTCCTTAAACTAATTATAACCTATAGTAACTAGGTAAATTATACCTTTTGTAAGCAGAATTAAAACATTTACGTTTTTCTCTTTATGTTTATCCTGCCAGTAACATATGCTTGTCTCTAAGATTGAGTCAGGCATAAGCTGTGTATACTAAGTTGCTCCAATGATGTGCGACCCCATAGAAGGAAGCCCACCAGGCTCCCCCCATCCCTGGGATTTTTCCAGGCAAGAACACTGGAGTGGGTTGCCACTTCCATCTCCAGTGCATGAAAGTGAAAATGAAAGTAAAGTCGGTCAGTTGTGTCCAACTCTTCACGACCCCACAGACTGCAGCCTACCAGGTTCCTCCACCCATGGAATTTTCCAGGCAAGAGTACTGGAGTGGGGTGCCATTGCCTTCTCCAACAATATAGGCTGTACAAAAAAAAGAAAAAGAAAACTGTGGATAGCTCATTAAATCAGTTATGGCTCTTTGGTCACTAGATTATTGCAACTGGATTACAACTAATTATACTAATCAGTGTTTAATTTCTTCTTTGTTTTGAAATTAAGCTTTGTGTCTCTATCCTGCACTATGTCACTGTCAGTGTTACTGTCTTCATTACCTAATACCCTCTATGAGACTGTTGTTTCTTACAGTATCCTTTGTGTAACCAGTTCAGTTCAGTTCAGTCATTCAGTTGTGTCCAACTCTTTGCGACACCATGAATCCTAGCACACCAGGCCTCTGTGTCCATCACCAACTCCTGGAGTTCACTCAGATTCACATCCATCGAGTCAGTGATGCCATCCAGCCATCTCATCCTTGGTCATCCCCTTCTCCTCCTGCCCCCAATCCCTCCCAGCATCAGTCTTTTCCAATGAGTCAACTCTTTGCATGAGGTGGCCAAAGTACTGGAGCTTCAGCTTCAGCATCATTCCTTCCAAAGAAATCCCAGGGCTGATCTCCTTCAGAATGGACTGGTTGGATCTCCTTGTGGTCCAAGAGACTCTCAGAGTCTTCTCCAACACCACAGTTCAAAAGCATCAATTCTTCGGTGCTCAGCCTTCTTCACAGTCCAACTCTCCCATCCATACATGACCACAGGAAAAACTATAGCCTTCACTAGATGGACCTTTGTTGGCAAAGTAATGTCTCTGCTTGTTAATATGATGTATAGGTTGGTCATAACTTTTCTTCCAAGGAGTAATCGTCTTTTGATTTCGTGGCTGCAGTCACCATCTGCAGTGATTTTGGAGCCCCAAAAATAAAGTCTGACACTCTTTCCACTATTTTCCCATCTATTTGCCATGAAGTGATGGACCAGATGCCATGATCTTCGTTTTCTGAATGTTGAGCTTTAAGCCAACTTTTTCACTCTCCTCTTTCACTTTCATCAAGAGGCTTTTTAGTTCCTCCTCACTTTCTGCCATAAGGGTGGTGTCATCTGCATATCTAAGGTTATTGATATTTCTTCCAGCAATCTTGATTCCAGCTTGTGTTTCTTCCAGCCCAGCGTTTCTCATGATGTACTCTGCATAGAAGTTAAATAAGCAGGGTGACATACAGCCTTGATGTACTCCTTCTCCTACTTGGAACCAGTCTGTTGTTCCATGTCCAGGTCTAACTGTTGCTTCCTGACCTGCATATAGGTTTCTCAAGAGGCAGGTCAGGTGGTCTGGTATTCCCATCTCTTTCAGAATTTTCCACAGTTTATTGTGATCTACCCAGTCAAAAGCTTTGGCATAGTCAATAAACCAGAAATAGATGTTTTTCTGGAACTCTCTTGCTTTTTTGATGATACAGAAGATGTTGGCATTTTGATCTCTGGTTCCTCTGCCTTTTCTAAAACAAGCTTGAATATCTGGAAGTTCATGGTTCATGGATTGCTGAAGCCTGGCTTGGAGAATTTTGAGCATTACTTTACTAGCATGTGAGATGAGTGCAATTGTGCAATAGTTGGAGCATTCTTTGGCATTGCCTTTCTTTAGTATTGGAATGAAAACTGACCTTTTCCAGTCCTGTGGCCACTGCTGAGCTTTCCAAATTTGCTGGCATATTGAGTGCAGCATTTTCACAGCATCATCTTTCAGGATTATAAATAGCTCAACTGGAATTCCATCACCACCACTAGCTTTGTTCATAGTGATGATTTCCAAGGCTCACTTGACTTCACATATGTAACCAAGTCTCTAACAAAACTTCTTTGGCTGAAGTGCTTAAGGAAATAGATCACATTTATAACACAAAATAATTGTAATAATGTGATTCTAAGGACAGGAAAAGGAACAAGAGAAAATGTCTCCTGGATCACAATCAGAGGATCTAGAGAATCTTTATTGAGGGGCCAAGTCCAAAATTTAACACTTGGAGTGGAGTATCAAGAATTTCCACCTGACTGAGGATGAGCCTCCCAGCACCATGAGACACAATTTGATCACAAAATATCTCCCAAATATTGGTTAAATTCCTGACCATGAAGGAAGGACCTGAGAAATTTAATCAGTGATTACAGGCCTCTAATATGAGCTACTCCCTATGGTAAGCCTTGACAAAACTTGGGATATGAAAATATAAGCTTATAGGCCCCAGAAAACTGAGGTCATATCAAGGAAATGATTTAAACAAACCTTGACTCTTGCATCTTCCCATACATAGAAAAGTACTAATTCCTTAACTTGAGATGCTTCCTCCTAGATTTGAAGTCCTTAAAAAAAAAAAAAAGGTCCTGCTGAATAAGACAGAACTCTTAATTTTCAGATTATAAATACGTTTTAAGTATACAGGTGTAAAGTAGAAATTTTCAGGGTAACAAAGGAATACAAATCTCAACCTTTGCACTGGCACTGATGGTGGATACACCCAGAAAGAAACATCTGATGAAGTAGTTAGAAAGGTTGTCTCCCTTTTTACCAAAAGACTGTGGAATGGACAGTAACAGTGGGGAATAATTGCCTGAAAGAGCCGATTCTGACTCCATGTTGGTACTGTTTCTTTGACTTGCTTTTGTTATTATAATCATACATAATGGCCAGATTCAGAAAATCCTCCCCCTCTGCTTGACTGTTAAACAAAAGTGCCTTTATTCAGGACCCTGTCCACCCTTGCATGGCAGGAAGAAAGAAATGAACACATCCCCTACCTGAAGCTTGCCATTCTAGGAGATATTTACAAGATTAACGGCCTTTTTACTTTATTTCCTCATTTCCTCCCATCTCTATATTTTAAAAGAACCTTTCATCTGCAGATTCATGTGATTATCACCATTATAATGACTAAAATAGGAATAGAAACTATTCCCATTTTATTTTTTAAACAAAAATGTACCATTCAAAAAACTATCTAAAAAACTATCTGAAATTTTCAAAAACTATCTAAAAAACTATCTAAATTTTTTCTACTCATTTTTAATGAAAAATAATATAGTGACTCTTTAGTGTTGGTTTTGGCATGGTGAAGGGGATAATATGTGGTGGTTGTGAATCTTTCTATAAAAAAACACTTCTTGGGGATAAAAATTTATTTTCATTGGAGTGGGATAAGATGCATTAGCATCAAAGTCTGGTAAAAATATGCATAGTCATTAATATTATCTAGCATTATTTTTGAAGTACTGCTGCTACTGCTGCTGCTAAGTCGCTCCAGTCGTGTCCGACTCTGTGCGACCCCATAGTCAGCAGCCCACCAGGCTCCCCCGTCCCCGGGATTCTCCAGGCAAGAACACTGGAGTGGGTTGCCATTTCCTTCTCCTTTGAAGTACTATTAATGGAAAATTATAATTTTGAAAAAAAGTATAATTTGTTGATGACTACATATGCATCCTTAGAAAACCCAAGAGTATTTACTAAGATTCTATTCATAAAATTAATATGAGTATCAATATTGTTGCTATATATATTGTTCTGTTCCTAAAGTTATTTTTGTACTTTCAACAATGATAAAACATACCTAATATCAAATTTAAGTACACCTCTTCTCTGGCCATAAGAAAGAAATTGAAATAAATGAAAAGCCAGACTTTGTTCTTGAAAATGATTTATATTTCAAAGGATTTTATAATTTGCAATTTTCCCTAAACTTATTTATTCTTTCAGAAATATTCACCACAAAATCCTACAGTGTGTAAGGAAGAGTATTTTGGAGGTACAGAGGAATAATTAATGAAATAATTATCTTATATCTAAATTACAAGTAAAATATGTCTATGTTCAAAAGTCATATAATACAGTTATTCTATAATTTAAAGGGACAAGTTTTGTCCCTGTATTTCCAAGGCTGTTTCCCAGAGACAATTACCTCCCAAATAATTACTTTTATAATTACTGAGTTAAAATAAACCATCATTCTTACACAATGGACTTGTATTATTGTAAATTGATCTATCTTCTACAACTATTGACCTCTTACAATGATGACTGAGAGGGTTTTGGTTTTTTACCTTTCCCAATATTGCTAAAATCTTAGCTTTACTTATTATATTGATTATCGTTGTGTTGCAGATATGACTAGTTTCATAGCCAACATCAATTTTTATTTCTTCCCTAAAAATAAATAAATAAACTGCAGTAGTAATGTGACCAGAAAAAAAAAAAATGAATTTTTAGCTTGATGAGGGATAAAGAAATGTGAGCTGAAATTGTCATAAAGAGCTTAGGACAGTCTCTTAAGTGAGGCGGGCAACAGATACCCGTTTTATTGTTATGCCTCCCTCCTACTCCAGGCTCAGTTGATTGCTAGAGAGTCAGTGGTCAACCTGTGACTGGTCTGAAAGTAGTCCTGAGGATAGTCATAAAAAAAGCAGAACAGAGAGAAAGAAGGACTCTGAACATTAACAACATTCTGATCCACATTAACTGTGTGTGTGTGTTTGCTCAGTCACACGAACTAATCCTGGATCATTATCTTCGGGATTTAGTGGATGTAAGAGAGAAGAAGCATCAACAGTGTGTTGCCAAAAATATTCTGGATTTCTGTTTCAGTAGACTAACACAGTTAACAATATTATGCAACTTTTGATAATGCACTTATAGCCTTACATCTGGTTCATTCATCCATACTTGGTATTCCTTCAACTCCCAGTTTTTAAGCAAAGAGATAGTTGTGGTGGTGTCTTTTCTGAGACCTCTCATCCTGTCTGGCTTTAAGCCTCCTAACTTCTATAAAACTCTATAGTTATTCTCATATTTCAAGGTCAATTATATCTATATACTGTCTGTAACCACAGTTGATTATGTTATGTTTCATCTATATTTTGAATTTAAGTGAAAAAATCAATAATTAGTATTTATATTTTATAAATCTACTAACACTGTTCACTACAGTCAAGTAGAACACTAAATTTATCTATCATTTTTTTTTGTGTGTAGTTATTTTGTATTTTTTCCTTGCACAATTGTTGACTCTTTTTTCTTTTCCCATTGTTTCCTAATCATAACCCAAAATTCTTCAAAATTCTTAAAAATCCCCTCTAGGTTATTTAATCCCTTTTTTTGTTTGTTTCCCAAGACATCATCTTTGAAGTCCCTCTCAGTGTCTGGATGTACTGCTGTCAAGGCCAGCCGTGCAGATGGCATCTTGTGTTTGCTAATTTAGATTTATACCAGTAATTCTCTCATGGGACTCTTGTAAAAATTAAATGAGCTAGTATTTGTAAATTCTTTCTAATACTGTCTGGAATATAACTGATACTATATAATTGTTTGCTATTATTATATTTTAATTAAATTCCCCATCTTTTTCCCTATTTATGCACAATATTTTTATGTTTTTTTTGGTTATTTTGCTCTTTTCTCCTTCTTACCATTTATTGATTCATTAAGCAATTTTAATCACATTTTATTTGCTTTATTATCTTTTAAAAACTCCATCATAATTTTCCCAGAAAACAGTAAAAAGCTATTCAAAAATTAAATATTTCCATAGATGAAATAAGCAACTCTAACAGAACCCACAGCTAACAAATATCTTGTCTAGTAATTTCCAAAAACTAAGAATTTGTGTTTCTATTTTAGCAAAAAGAATCCTTTCCATTTTTCTAAAATTCAATATAAATATTCTATCAACCGAATACTAGTGTATCTAAAATAGGTGCTAGGAAATTGGGGAAAAGGAAAATACTTGCATGGTAAAGGAAGATACAATTATTTGGGCTGAAATTGACAGATGAATTTTAAAGAGAACTTCAGGCAATCTATTAGAGGTTGTTTTTCAATTGAAAAATTTAAATTTTATAATTTTTAAAAGCATTAAACTAAGGCAAAATAAAAGGCTAACTGGTAGCCTTCTGGTGATTGACATCTTGCGCTCTTTGATTTTAAGATCAAAGAGTTTTCTTTTTCTGATTTTTCACATGCCGATAGTACATTCTATTCTGTGAATCACTTCATCCTCTGTGAGGTCTCTATGCTAACTATTTCCCATGATTTAGTTCACACTAAGCATAATAGGCTACTCTCTATAAGTTTCTCCACATCCACATTCTCTGGGTGAAAATAAATTTACTTTCAATCTGCAAGTCCAAATGCTGAATCTATGCAGATTCAGGCTTAAAATTAGTATATTCTACATCTCAAAATGGAGAAACAGATTGGCAAGCAGCATCCCTGTGGATAAAATCTAAAGGCAGAAATGACTTTACCTGAGTGCATTTTCTAATTTTGAATTACAGTTTCCCAGAATTTGTGGGAACCTTGGATATTATATCTGTGGTTCAATCTCCTCATTTTACAAATATAGAACCTGAGATTCCAGGAAAGAGTAAGTAATTTGTCTACTACATTAAAGATCTAAGTCTCTGTTCAGAGAAACACTGATTCCACGCTATTTCTCCTTTAGCTACCTTACCAGTTGGACATATTTGCATATATCAATTACTGTTCTATTTTTTTGAGGGGGAGGGTTTATAGTTTCGCTTTCCAACTAGATTGTAAACTATTGAGGAGGAGAGCTATCCCTTGTTAAAATCTTTACTGTATCCCCAAATCCCTTCTTCAATTGAAGCCTAATCCCAGGTCTCACACTTACTAGGAATTCAATAAATTGTTCAATAATTTATTACTGGAGGAACAATTGTAGAAGCTTTCCTTTTTGTAAACCGAAAAACAATAGAAATGGACAGTAATTTTACAAATGCTTGAGAGAGAGATGAGAGACTAGAAATACTATCTCAGAGAATACTGTAGAAATCACCCATAAAATCATTTGGTATGTGGGTGACATCTCTAAAGACTTATATTAAGAGGCATCAGTTCAGTTGCTTAGTTGTGTCTGACTCTTTGCAACCCCATGGACTGCAGCAAGCCAGGCCTACCTATCCATAATCCCAGAGCTTGCTTAAATTCATGGCCATCAAGTCAGTGATGTCATCCAACCATCTCATCCTTGTTGCCCCATTCTCCTCCTGCCTTCCATCTTTCCCAGCATCAGGGTCTTTTCAAATGAGTCAGTTCTTTGCTCAGGTAGACAAAGTGTTGAAGTTTCAGCTTTAGCATCAATCCTTCCAATGAATATTCAGGACTGATTCCCTTTAGGATGGGCTAGTTGGATATCCCTGCAGTTCAAGGGATTCTCAAGAGTTTTCTCCAATACTACAATTGAAAAGAATCATTTTTTTGGCTCTCAGCTTTCTTTATAGTCCAACTCTTTTTTTTTTTAATTAATTTTTATTTTTTTAGTTTGTTTTGCTTTACAATACTGTATTCATTTTGCTACACATCGACATGGATCTATAGTCCAACTCTCACATTCACTTCCCTGATGGTTCAGAGGATAAAGCATCTGCCTGCAATGCAGGAGACCTGGGTTCAATCTCTGGGTTGGGAAGATCCCATGGAGAAGGAAATGGCAACCTACTCCAGTATTCTTGCCTGGAGAATCCCATGGACAGAGGAGTCTGGAGGGCCACAATCCATGCGGTCGCAAAGAGTCGGACACGACTGAGCGACTTCACTTTCACTTTCTCACATTCATACATGACTACTGGAGAAACCATAGCTTTGACTAGACGGATATCTGTTGGCAAAGTAATGTCTCTGCTTTTTAATATGCTGGCTAGGTTTGTCATAGCTTTTCTTCCAAGGAGCAAGTATCTTTTAATTTCATGGCTGCAGTCACCATCTGCAGTGATTTTGGAACCCAAGAAAATAAAGTCTGTCACTGTTTCCATTTTTTCCCCATCTATTTGTCATAAACTGATGGGACCAGATACCATACACCAAAATTTAGGAAGCGAGCATGTTTGATCCATATTATGTATTATAAACAGAATTCTAGCTAAGGAAATCTGAGGCTTCAGTTAAGTAATTTTCTGGTAAAAGCATATTAAACACCAACTCTGTGTTTTTAACAATAATCCTTTAAAAAGAAAGTCTTCTTATAAACCAGCTCTTTTAGAACAATAGAATATAGAAGGGAAAAGAACAATTAGATCCACTTAGTTTGAAAGGCTTAATGCAAGGAGGTCATCAATCATCCTTTTTGAAGAAAGACTATAGGTAAGAGGAGGATAACTCTGGAAACTGCTGGAGAAAGGGAATACATGTCAGGCAGTTTACCTGTACATAGAAACAAGCCACCTTCAAAATTGTGGTGACTCAAAAACAATAGTTTATTTCTTTGTTCATGCTAGTTGTTCAGGGTGACTGTGCATTCAGCCATCTGTCCAGGGAGGCTCTCCTGCAGGAGAAGATACAGCAGTTCACCTCCACATCAATACACACTTCCTTAATCCCAGTGGCCCTTTCACTAAATGCAAGAAGTAACACAGGCACATTTCCATTCACATTTCACTGGTTGAACCAAGTCAAGACTACACCTATTTTAAAGGTAGAAGGAAGTATCTTTATTCCTGTGCACTGAAAGAGAAGAAAACACTTATCAATGAATAATGTATTATCTGTGAAGAAATGCATGTTGATCACTGATTTTATATTTGCTCATACTCAAGGCAAAAGAAAGTGACATTTATTATACTCCTTAAAGGTAACTAAGGCCTTCACATAAATAAATAAGAACTTTACCTTCACAGCCACCTGAAATTTATTTTGAAATAAAGAAGATAGCCTTTTTATTTGGAAATAAAGAAGATAGCCTTTTGGTCCTTGGTCTCAGTTTAAGCATGGCTATAATTTTGTGACATTTCCCGTGATGTTAAAAGTTACTCATTGCACATCAAAGACAGGGACTCTTAGTACTCCTCTGCTCTGGACACTCTGAACAAATTAGAAAATGACAAAAGTAACTTCTTCTGCAATGTTTTAAAAACTAAGTTTCTTAGATTTTCTAATACAAGGCCAGTAGAGCTAGAAATAAGTATACTGCTAGACATCAAATGAAGAAGTGGTAGTTTCATAGTATGTGTGTATGTGTATGTTTTTATGTGTATGTGTGTACAACCCTGCTTTAAAAAAAAGGCAAAAAATTGGAAAAAAAAAGAGAGAGAGAGAGAGAGGAGGGCTTCTTTTTTCACTTTTGGAAGTTTTTTTTTTTTTTTTTTTTTTCGTGCTTGTCTGACTGACTGACTCGAATGGAATCAATATTTACAATGAACTACTGAGAAATGGAGCCTATGGTGCACCTATAACTTTCAATTTCTTATTTTTGCTATGGTTTTTCTCCTATCACTCTGTCAGTTTTTGTCTTTATACGGCACTGAATACTTTCTACGTTCTCAAATACAAGTGCATTATCCATAGCTATAATAGGGTGATCCAGCGTTTCTCTCATTTGAGTCTCAGCTCATGGTCTAAAGTAATGCGAACAATCAGTGAAGTATTAACAAAACACTATGTTAAATTTGAGTCTTTGAGGAATTAAACAATGTCACAAAAGAGCATAGAAAGGAAGTTACAGATTTAGAATTCAAAGTCAGTTTCCTCATATAACTTTCAATTTCTTATTTTTGCTATGGTTTTCTCCTATCACTCTGTCAGTTTTTGTCTTTATACGGCACTGAATACTTTCTACGTTCTCAAATCAAGTGCATTATCCACAGCTATAATAGGGTGATCCAGCGTTTCTCTCATTTGAGTCTCAGCTCATGGTATAAAGTAATGCGAACAATCAGTGAAGTATTAACAAAACACTATGTTAAATTTGAGTCTTTGAGGAATTAAACAATGTCACAAAAGAGCATAGAAAGGAAGTTACAGATTTAGAATTCAAAGTCAGTTTCCTCAGTCAGAATCTGGGAAATGTATCTTCAAGGAATAACCATTTAAACTTGTTTTAAACTTTTTTTTATTTTTTTGGTTATTTCTCTAACAAAAAACTGATACTTTCCTTCTTTAAAATAAAAATGATATATTTAAGAATCTATAAAAGATATTTCCTTTGTAGAATTGGATGGTTATGTTTTTGGGCTGCATCATTTCAGATCTCTTATGTATATAATAAAAGTAATTTTATTTCATTTTATACTAAGAATAAATGACTCCAAAAACTATGTAGAAAAAATATACATGATGTGAATGTCTTCAAATTCCTTACTGATAGTCACCAGGGAGTTTTAAATTTGAAGAATAAAAGCATCTTGAATTACTAAAATTTTTTATCCAATTGAACGATTGTCCTAAAGAAGCATAATCATGTCTTTTGAATATTACACTTGCTTCAATTAAGGAAAAATGGAACACTAAATATGCTTACATACCCCTACTTCAATCATTATTTAATAAAGTAATTAAAAGAGATCTGAATTAAATTTTTAGGTTATTTAATTAAAAAAATATTATGGCTATTTTTGAGCAGCAAAAAAAAAAAAAATTGACAAGCTAAAGGAACACTGCTTCATAGTTATTTTGTATGTTCTTCTCTGAGTTAAAAAAAAAAATAACACTTTGCAATGTATTTAAAATCGCATCTTATTTCTCACCTCAGGTGTCTCTCCATAGGTGCCAACAATATCAATAGCTGAACAGCTCACTGCCCTAAAGTGTTCCTGCACATGCCTGACTGAGCTATTGAAAAGGCTGCTCAGATTTTAAACTCTTGTAGATCCTGGCTCTGGCAGATGTTATTAGTTTGATTTCTTCTCAACTCCTGCTTTCTTCCATCAAAGGGCCACTATCAGAGAGTTCAATAAAAACTAGTGAATCAGACAACTAATAGTCTTACAGTCTGAACAGAGTAAAAAAAAAAAAACCCTTTTTTAATAGGAATTATTATTACTCCAGAGCAAAAATACTTTACCATTCATTTGAACTGAGTGATTGAAGATCTTTGATAAGTTATAGTATGTTATTTCTGAAGGAAAGCAGTGTTATACTACCCTTAATTTCTGACCTGAAACCTTGTTGCCTCAGAAAAGACTGTAAAATCTCCTAGGATTTTGTGGCAGTTTCCCCTGTGTGTGACAGTTCTTTGTGCTCATTATCATATATTTCCAGGCATTATATCATTTTGAGGGTAAGCATGACCATATGACTTCCTTTGGCCAACAAAAGTGACATATATGTTGATTACCATGTATTTCCAGGCATCACAACATTTCATTTCTCTGCTCCCTTTGAAGGTAAGCATGACCAACCACACGACTTTGGCCAGTAGAAGCAGTGGTGTATCTTGCTCTGGAATGGAATCTGTTATGCAGTTTTCCAAATTATTTCCTCCTGTTTCAATCTAATTTTGGAAATAAATATTTAAATGAAGACTGGTTTCCTTGATTCTAGAGAAACTATGATGAGCAAAATCCTCAACTGGTTGTGTATGTGTGTAGAAAATATGTTTTTGTTATATTCAAGCACTAATTTTTTTTTCCCCTTTACCCAGCTTAACCTACTGTCTTGACAGATACATTCTGTTCTCCCAGAGATAGCTCAATTGCAAATGAATTAAAGAGTCAGAAAGATGCACTGGAACTCTACTGAAATGTAGCACTGCATGTGGCTTGGCTTTTATTTATGTAAAATTAAACTCAGAGAAATTGGTTGTTGCTACTAGCAACCTGCTTCTTTATTAACCACTGAAATGATGTTAAGAACCCAAATCATGCTCACTAGATAGAACCAGTCTGTTAAATAGCCTGCTGCTCCTGTCTTCTCCAAGTCCTCCCATATCTCTGACTACTCTCTCTCATTGAAAGCTTCATACCTCCAGAGCCTGTATGCACACTTTTCAAGCAGCATTGGTCTTTTTTTGATGGTTTCTTGTGAATTCTGACCCTACTTTTTAAAATTCACTTTTTCATAATTCTAAGTGGCATTTTAATCAGCATGTTTTCCTGTTTTTGGGGGTAGTTTTCTTTTGACCGCTTATTAACACACTTCCTTTGACCCAGAAATGAATTCAAATGCAATTTTAAAATAGCTGACTCTGGAGTCACATGTGTTAGGTCCAGATGATGGTTGTGCTATTTGATAACTTTAGGGCACTGGGAAATTTAAGAAAACATTGCTCTTTTTCATCTTTCCATGAGAAAAAGGGAATGCTACTCTAAAGGCTACACTGAAGATTGAGATAGTCAGCATTAACAGTTTTAACCATTGTGTGCTGTGCTCTGTTCAGTCATTCAGTTGTGTCCTACGCTCTTTGGCCCTATGGACTGTAGCCCACCAGGTTCCTCTGTTCATGGAATTTTCCAGGCAAGAATACTGGAGCAGATTACCATTTTCTACTCTAGGAGATTGTCCTGACTCAGAGATGGAACTTGCATCTCTCACATCTCCTGTATTGGCAGGCAGATTTTTTGCCACTAGCACTACCTGGGAAGCCTGTTTTACACATTAAGTTTTATAATTACCACCCACACCAACACTGGCAATTCCTCTCATCAGCTACTAGGTCCTATGATTACATTCTGAGAACACTCCATCTTACAAAATTTAAACAATTGCAAATATGCATTAATTTGTCTCTTTTATAAACCTTTGAGTGAGTGTTCCTTAATATACCAAATAAGGCTTTTTTCAATTCTGCTTCACAACTTTCATTACACAGGCCCTTTCTCATAGTTACTAAATGACAGAACAGACTAGCGTAGGCTTCTTTTATTCTAAAAACTCAGACCTAGTGGTGTTATTGTATATAAACAATCACTAAAGAATAAACAAATTAATAAATTATTTTATTATGATTAGCATCTCTGCTTATGACAAAATAGTATCTCCAATTTTTGGTTTTCTAATCACTGTTAATTTCAGTGGAGTAAGCCAGTCCACATCACTGCAGTGATAGTTAAGAAATCTAATAGGATATCCTAAAAAGGAAATCAATTTTTTTCTGGTTTTATTTTTGCAATTCCTAATTCATAAATTTAAAAAAAAATTGGAAAAATAATTTTTTATTTATAAGTATTATTTTTCCCAATTAAATAACATTCAAGTCACTGTTCTGGAATGAGATAAATAAAAGTTCAAATAAAGATTGTGCATAAATCTCATATACTTTGATCTTTAAAGATATAATTCCCTAAATGGACTAATTTTAAAATTTTTATGTGACTGATGTACATATAATAGCTCCATTAATTTTAACAAATTTTGAGTTTTATAACTATAGCATAAAATTTTCTAAGATGTAAAAAAATAAGAGACATTAGCAGCACACAGGAATCTGACATAAATTGTAGAAGTCCTTTGTCTGTATAAGAAAGGACACTGTGATATAGCAGATATTTTTAAAACAAAATTCTACTTTCCTTTCAGAGGCAAAATCGTAATGAAATTACATTAACACCCTTTTGTCAAAACCATAGTGGCAACATTAGAATGCTTCTTCCATGACTCATTATCTTTTCAAGAGATATTACATCTCCACTTGGAGATGCAATAGGTAGTAAAATCTATCTGAAATAAAAGCATCCACTTGAATATTTTCATCATCAAGTAGGTCATATGCTTGAAAGGTTTTAGATTATAATTACTGTGGGAAAGACTGGGAAGGGTGTGATCATTGATAATGCCTTTTTCCTAGCTATAGACGTTATAAAGGTATCCCATAATTCAGCATAATTTGCTCATCAGCCAGCATAATTTCATGCAATTTGTGCTCCAGGTACAGAGTGAACATGGTTTAGCAGAATTATGCCTAAGTTTTTGTTTTGTTTTAGTTAAATTTCCAATATTATATGTCATAATTAAATGGAAAGCAAAAGACAAGCTTCCAGATTACTGAAACATGCTTTTGGAGCTGTTGTTTCTCTGTGATAATTTGCTAATGCAGAAGGGTTGAGAGGATTACTTTTGACCTCATGTGATTAGGGAATAAAAAATTGGAGTCTAATATCACTTAAATGTGGTCTTTATGCTGTTGTCAAGTCACTCAGTCGTGTCCAACTTATTGCAACCCATGGACTGCAGCACACTATTCCTTTCCTTCACTATCTCCCAGAGTTTGTTCCAACTCATTCAATGTTCCATTCAATTGGTGATGCCATCCAGCCTCTGTTGCCCTTTTCTCCTCCTGCCCTCAATCTTTCCCTGCATCAGAGTTTTTTTCTGGTAAGTTGGCTTTTCACATCAGGTGATCAAAGAATTGGAGCTTCAGCTTCAGCATCAGTCCTTCCAATGAATATTCAGGACTGATTTCCTTTAGGATTGACTAGTTTGATCTCCTTGCAGTCCAAGAGAGAGAGTCTTCTTCAGCACGACAATTTGAAAGCATAAGTTCTTGACACTCAGCCTCCTTTATGGTTCATGTACATCTATATGTGACTACTGGATAAACAATGCTTTGACTCTATAGACCTCTGCATGTTAAAAAGCAGAGACCTCTCTTTGTGTAGGTGTAGGTCTGTCAGAGCTTTCCTTCTAAGGAGAGATTGACTTTTAATTCCATGGTTGCAGTCACTGTCCATAGTGATTTTGGAGCCCAAGAAAATAAATTATATCACTGTTTCCATTCCACGCCCCCTCCATTTATTTGCCACAAAGTGATGGGACTGCATGCAAATGTGGTCTTGGTAGAACACAAATAGTTTGGGTTCAGAGTCAAAGCACTGCATTCTTGAAAATAGGATTAAATGATAATAAACCAGCACTTGCACAAATTAGAGCTTAGTACTGAATAACCTAGAGCACCCTGGAAACATCTAAATTTCCCAAATTGAGGTACACTATAAGTTCTTAGTATATCTGGGTATAAGAAAGAACAAGAATACTCAGTGGGATAGATAATATCGTTGGTCACAATTTTTTATTACATTTTTCAAACTTAACCAAAAATAACCAGGGACACAAGGCGACAAACTGACATGAGTAAAAATCATACACAATTAGGTGGCTCAGAGGTTAAAGCATCTGCCTGCAATGCGGGAGATGGAAACGGCAACACACTCCAGTATTCTTGCCCGGAGAATCCCACAGATGGAGACAATAACTACAGGAAATCAGAAGTTGGAGCTACTCTACCCAGAATTTTTAACAACTCTGATTACTATGCTTGCAAAGTAAAAATATAATATCAAAGTGATGTTTAAGATTTCTCTAAATTAGTTTAAAAGCTGCACAGTGAATTTTAAAGAAAAACAAATCAGAAAATACATAAGTATATACTAGTTGATTAAAAGCAATCAGTTAGACAGCCATGAAAAGGGAACTAGCAAGCTGAATTACAGGTAAGGTGAAAATATACAAAATAAATCTGAAAGAAACAAACACATATAAGGGAGAAAAGTTAAGAGAATATAGTATATATTAGAAATGTTAAACTTTTAATTATTTGGAGTGCTACAATGAGAAGAGAGCATGAATTAAAAAAGATTTAAAGATGTAACATCCAAAATTTTTCCAAGATTTATTATAGAAATTCTAAGCACAGACTTAAGAAAATTTATAAAGCCCTCAAAGATGATAACTAAAAAGGAAATCACATGCATAGACACATTGCTAAAAAACTTCAGAATATCTGAAAGAAGGAGCAGGTTTTAACCTCAAGAAAGCTAGAAAGAAATATAGACTCTCTTCAAAGAAAAAATATTGAACTGCCAAATTAATTTTATAACAGAGAAACTAAAACTCAACTTGAAAATGTGTTGATAGAAAATGACTGCCAACCTAGAATTATATTTAGGAAAGGCATCCTTCAATATAAGGGTGACAAAAACTAATGGGACCTTGCCACAAGAAGAGTTTCATTATAGGAAATGATAAAAGGTTCACTTAAATAGAAAGATAACACAATATGTAAGTTTAGGAATGGACAAAGACATTGAGAATGGAAATATATATATGAATGCATGTGTATAAGTATTTATATATGTGTATACATAACTGATACTTGCATACATATACTTATATATGTGTGCATATTCACATTTGTAGAGTTTTGTATAGATATCACTGAAACTATAAAAATAATATTTTGTGAAATTAATATGTATATAATTCTTATATGCATATACATTCATATAATTTAGGAACAAAGTAGTACATGGATTTAAAGTTTCTGAAGTACTTTATATCAACAGTGAGTAAACAAAAGGAACTAAATAGTGCTAAACTTTATATGTAAAGGATTCAGTTTGCAATTTCTATGCTATTCCTTCCAATACTGTAGGCACTATCTATTTAAACTTCCCTGGTGGCTCAGTGGTAAAGAATCTGCCTGAAAAGCAGAAAATGTAGGTTCAATCCCTGAGTCAGGAAAGTTCCCTATAAAAGGATATGGTAACCCACTGCAGTATTCTTTCCTGGGAAATCTCATGGGCAGAGGAGCCTGGCGAACTACAGTCCATGGGGTCACAAGAGTCAGGCATAACTTAGCAACTAAACAACAACAAATCTATTTATAACTATAATTAATAAGAATTATTTAAAATTGATTTAAAAGGCAGTGCTTTAGTCACACTAGCCAACATTCCAAGGGCTTAATAGTCATAAGTGGCTAATAGACATCTAGATGGACAACACAGATACAAAATACTTTCAAGCTCTATTGAAAAGCCTTGCATGCAAAGCAACATATAAAATAACAGATTATGTGATGATACAAATAAATGACAAAAATGTAGTTATTTTAAAGATGTACAATCCATAGAGGTCAAGAAATTAAAGTGTATGTAGAAGTGAAAGTAGAAGTAAAAATCATACATTAAAGTAGTAAATTTAAAATCATAATATTTAGAATAATTTTAATATACATGGATTAAGGTCTAATTAAAACACAAAATAGTAGTTTGAATATAAACAAAGCCAATAATATATTAGTGTTTCTTACAAGATAGCCATCTAAAACATTGGCATATGAAACCTTGAAAATAAAGGTTAATTCTATTATACTAACCGGAAAAAGAAAGCAGATGTGGCTATACTAACATCTAAAAAAATAAATATAAAGGGATAAAGCAGAGATGTCAGAGATGAAGAGGGACTCTTCTTAATCATAAAACAAAGTTTTATGTCACTAGCGAAAAGAATTTTAAATGCGTATGTATTTTATAACCTAAAATAAAATAGAAAGCATAATTTCACAGAACTATAAAAATAATTTTAAAGATAACTTCTAAATTATAATGGAGAATTTTAATGTCTCACTAATTTATAGAATATCAGAGATAGTAAAGTAAAAATGATAAATTTGAACTATGAAATTAACACATTTAACTTAGTGAAAAATGCAGAGGACTTCTCCCTACAGCTATAGAAGATAAATAATTTCTGGAAAACATAGAAAATTTATTAAAAAAAAACTATATAATAGAGTATAAAATAAAATCTCAATGTGTTTCAAGGATTTAAGCCAGAGAGAACTTTTCCTGACCTAATTCCATTAAACCAAATATCAGATTGCAAGTATCCCTATGACCCTTATGTAATTTAAAGTTAAGAAATATACACTTCAAGAAAATCCCTCTACCAAAGGAGATATGATATTGAAAAAACATCAATAGATACATACATATAGATCATTACCTTAAAGGTAAATGGATTAAAGGCTTCAAACAAAACACACAGACTGACTGAAAGGATACAAAAACAAGACCCCGAAATATACTATCTACAAAAGACCTACTTCTGACCTACAGATGCATACAAACTGGAAGTGAGGAGGTGGAAAAATATATTCCATGCAAATGGAAATCAAAAGAAAGCTGGAGTAACAATACTCATATCAAACAGAATAGACTTTACAATAAAGACTGCTACAAGAGACAAAGAAGGACATTACATAATGATCAAGTATCAATCCAAGAAGATATAACAGTTTTAAATACAATGTACCCAACACAGGAGCATCCCAACATATATGGCAAATACTAACAATCAAAAGAGGAGAAATTAACAGCAGCACAATAATAGTGGGGCAATTTAACCTCCATTTCTATCAATGGACAGATTGAAAAGACAAAATATCAGTAAGGAAACTCAGGCCTTAAGTGACACATTAAGTAAGTAAGTAAGTAAAGTCACTCAGTCGTGTCTGACTCTTTGTGACCCCATGGACTGCAGCCCACCAGGCTCCTCAGTCCATGAGATTCTCCAAGCAAGAATACTGGAGTGGGTTGCCATTTCCTTCTCCAGGGGATCTTCCCAACCCAGGGATCGAACCTGGGTCTCCCGCACTGGAGGCAGACGCTTTAACCTCTGAGCCACCAGGGAAGTGACACATTAGACCAGGTAGAATTAATTGATATTTACACAGTATTCCTTTCAAAAGCAGCAGACTACACATTCTTCTTAAGTGTATATGGACTATTCTCCAGGATTGACCACATACTAGGCCACAATATTTCAGTGTAGGCTTCAACAGTATATGAACTTGCAGATGTACAAGCTGGATTTAGAAATGGCAGAGGAATCAGAGAACAAATTGTCAACATCCATTGGATCATAGAAAAAGGAAGGGAATTCCAAAAAAGAAAAAACATCTACTTCTGCTTCACTGACTAGATAAAGCCTTTGACTGTGTAGATCTCAACAAACTGTGGAAGATTCTTGAGGAGAAGGGAACATCAGACCACTGTATCTGCCTCCTGAGAAACCTGCATGCAGGTCAACAAGCAATAGCTAGAACTGGAAATAGAGCAATAGACCATTCAAAATTGGGAAAGGAGTATGTCAAGGCTTAATATTGTCACACTACTTATTTAATTTATATGCAGAGTGCATTTTGCGAAATGCCGGGCTGGATGAAGCACAAGCTGGAATCAAGACTGCCAGGAGAAACATCAATAACTTCAAATATGCAGATAACATTACCCTAATGGCAGAAAGCAAAGAGGAACTAAAGAATCTCGTCATGAAGGCAAAAGAGGAAAGTGAAAAACTGACTTAAACCTCAACATTCAAAAAACGAAGATCATAGCATCTAGTCCCATCACTTCATGACAAATAAATGGGGGGAAATAAATGGAAACAGTGACAGACTTTATTTTCTTGGTCTCCATAATCACTGCAGATTGTGACTGCAGCCGTGAAATGAAGATGCTTGCTTCTTGGAAGAAAAGTTATGATAAACCTAGACAGCATATTAAAAAGCAGAGACATTACTTTGCAGACAATGGTCCATATAGTCAAAGTATGGTTTTTCCAATAGTTGTGTAAGGATTTGAGTGTTGGTTGCTCAAACTCAGGTCCCTTGAGTCGGTGATGCCATCTAACCATCTTATCCTCTGTTGTCCCCTTCTCCTCCTGCCTTTAATCTTTCCCAGGATCTGTAACATGCTATGCAGAAAATAAAAGGAAGAAATTACATGTACATGCAATAACCCTATTGAAACTAAAGTTATATTAATAACATAGAGAAAAGAAAACTCAATGCAAGAATTGTTTACCCTTTGATTGCATTTGTATGTTTTAAAATAGACAAATGTAAATGAGAACATTTAGAAAGATGTAATTATGCAAACACTATTAATAAAAGCAAAGATTGAATTACCATAAAAATCAATATAATCATTAACACTAGAAAACATACAAGAGTTCTGTTATGCTATCGGAACTTTCTAGTTATTAGTGTGTTTGCCTACAGTGGTATTAGCCTTATAAAAGATATTTAGTTGAATATTTATGCTTTGTACATTTTTCACGGTGTTTCTTATGTTCCACAATAAAAATATTTTTAAAAAAGGCAAAAATCCATGAGAGCAAGCATGTTATCCTATGCATTCACTGATCAACTATTTCCTATTAAATGTCCATGATATGCTAGTCTCTCTAGGTGGTGTAATTACAATAAACAATAATGAAAAAAATGTTCATGTGAAGTTCTACAGCCTAGTAATAAGATACTGATGGGTTTCTCTCAATTTACCTCTGAGTTTAAAGCATCAGACTTAAAATAATCATAGTAAAACTATTAAAGGGTGAGATATTAATTTCACTACCATCTAACGTTACTTTTCTATCATAGTATTTCACCAAGATTTGGAGCTTGATGTGATAAACAAATAGGAAAACAATCTGGGAATACTTCCAGCTAAATCCATTGTGAGGTTGAGATAAACAATAATGAAAAAAATGTTCATGTGAAGTTCTACAGCCTAGTAATAAGATACTGATGGGTTTCTCTCAATTTACCTCTGAGTTTAAAGCATCAGACTTAAAATAATCATAGTAAAACTATTAAAGGGTGAGATATTAATTTCACTACCATCTAACGTTACTTTTCTATCATAGTATTTCACCAAGATTTGGAGCTTGATGTGATAAACAAATAGGAAAACAATCTGGGAATACTTCCAGCTAAATCCATTGTGAGGTTGAGCAGTGGGAAAGGGACTGAGAGAGCAAATACTCTGCTGCTGCTGATGCTGCTGCTGCTAAGTCGCTTCAGTCGTGTCCGACTCTGTGCGACCCCCATAGATGGCAGCCCACCCGGCTCCTCCGTCTCTGGGGTTCTCCAGGCAAGAACACTGGAGTGGGTTGCCATTTCCTTCTCCAGTGCATGAAAGTGAAAAGTGAAAGTGAAGTTGCTCAGTCGTGTCCGACTCTTAGCGACCCCATGGACTGTATCCCACCAGGCTCCTCCATCCATGGGATTTTCCAGGCAAGAGTACTGGAGTGGGGTGCCATTGCCTTCTCCACAAATACTCTGGGCAGTAATAAAAGCAAAAGGGCAGTTGACCTAGTCAGGGACTAGCAGGCTTATAGACAAATGCCTCTGTTTATCACACCTGTTGGTCCTAATTGGTTTCCAGGCAACCACAACTTTAATTTGGTTGGAAAAAATGCAGAGGAAAAGATCTATTTATTCAAGTACTGCCATGTTAAAAGAAGAAAAAGTCATGGAGTGTTTATTGAACCACTCTAAATCTTGACTTTTAAAAAATTGATAAGTATGTATTATTTAATATAAAATTTATGGTAAAAAGTTTTAGCTTTTAGAAATCATTTTGAAGCAAAATGTTTGTATCACCACAAGTTACATGAATATATACATACATTTAAATATGCCTGTATATATATGGGCTTTCCTGGTGTTTCAGTGGTAAAGAATCTGCCTGTAGCGGAGGAGCTGCAGGAGATGTAGGTTGGATCCCTGTTTTGGGAAGATTCCCTGGAAGAGGAAATGGCAAGGCACTGCAGTATTCTTGCCTGGATAATCCCATAACAGAGGAGCCTGGCAGGCTACAGGCCATGGTGTTGCAAGAGTTGGACACGGTTGAGCTACTGAGTACACACACACACACACACACACACACACACATTAACACTTACACATATTTATACTGAAAAAAAGTGTTGACTGGTGAGAAATAGAATAAAAACACTACGTCTAATCATAGTTAAAGGCTATCGGAAAGGAAATATTTGATGAATCATTAGGAAAGCTTTACTTCTTTATAGGAAAAGATATAACAGAATTTACCTTGGAATTCACTGAAACAACCTTCTTTCCACATAGTTTACTGATCCAGAATTCATAATTGACTTTCATTAATTATCATGCAAGCATTTGCCATATATAGCCCCCAATATAGGTATATGAATACATGTATACACATATACATACATAAGTTTTTACTATATACATGTACAAATATATATGCATTGCATGTACATACAAACATATATATACTATATACATGGTACAATGTACTGTATATCCACATCCATACATACATTCTAAAAATAGTATTAAATATCAATATAGTTAATTAATTTGTTTATTTAATAATTATTTGTGACAGTATGCTGCATACAGAGAATGTTTCTATAATTAAAAGAATCATGGCTCCTTCCCTTATGGAAAAAGCCAGTAAGTAAACAAATGATTATTAAATAATTAAGTAGCTACTTCTGTGATGAGAGTTAAGAGGGAGAAATACAGAATTATATTAAGTTATAGAATCTCTTTGAAGAAAACAAATAGAAACTTAGAAGTATTAATCACAAAAATGTTCATCTCAGGGAAACGGCAGTGGCAAAAAAAAAAGAAATAACAGACATTAGTATAATAATAAATATAATAAAAATATCAATTATCCAAAGCTTTAATAATATAATTATATTACATAAAATTTGAATAAAGTAATAAATACATATGATATTTACCTCAGCTACATAGAAATATATAGCAATTTTAAAGCTATCATCAATGGTGAAATATAAATACTGTAAGAAAATGTAAATTATAACCAAGCTGACATCCTGGGCTATTATATATCTCAGGTAGAAATACAAGTTGGAAAACTCATCATATATTATTTGTTGCTTCTCAATTTTTTTCATCATTGGAGTTTAAGCACCATTAACTCCACAGTGTGCTCAGTCGCTCAGTCATGTCCAGCTCTTTGCAACCCCATGGACTGGGGCCCACCAGGCTTCTCTGTCCGTGGAATTTTTCAGGCAAGCATACTGGAGTGAGTTGCCATTTCCTTCTCCAACTCCACAGTAGATAATAGCCAAGACCTCCTGAAATGTTTTATCTCCAAACCTTTCCACCTTCCTTCACCTGGACATTCTCCACATTGCTGATTTTGAAATTCTTAAGATGCAAATGCAATATTTATTTTTCTCCCAGACTTTTAGTGGACCTTATTAATTGTAGATTCTTCATTTCCTCTCTATGTTGCTGCTGCTAAGTCACTTCAGTCGTGTCCGACTCTGTGCGACCCCATAGAAGGCAGCCAACCAGGCTCCTCTGTTCCTGGGATTCTCCAGGCAAGAATACTGGAAGGCATTGCCATTTCCTTCTCCAAAGCATGCATGCATGCTAAGTCGCTTCAGTCATGTCTGACTCTGTGTAACCCCATGGACAGCAGCTCACCAGGCTCCTCTGTCCACAGGACTCTCCAGGCAAAAATACTGGAATGGGTTGCCACTTCCTTCTCCAAGATAAAGACCGCTGCTGCTGCTGCTGCTAAGTCGCTTCAGTCGTGTCCAACTCTGTGCAGCCTCATAGACAGCAGCCCACCAGGCTACCCTGTCCTTAGGATTCTACAGGCAAGAATACTGGAGTGGGTTGCCATTTCCTTCTCCAATGCATGAAAGCGAAAATTTAAACTGAAGTCGCTCAGTTGTGGCTGACTCTTAGCGACCTTATGGACTGCAGCCTACCAGGCTCCTCCATCCATGGGATTTTCCAGACAAGAGTACTGGAGTGGGTTGCCATTCCTCTCTATAGCATAAGGCTAATGGAGACATTTTCCTCAGTACTTTACTTGTCAATAAAGAGGTTGACTTGATTGATCTAAGATTAATTGTATTCCCTTTATGATTAATCACTAGTTTCCTAAGATTTGGCTTATAAACACAGTGTTTTTTGGTAAAGGGATCAGCTCAGGAGATGGAACCAGCTTCAGTCGTGTCCGACTCTGTGCGACCCCACAGAAGGCAGCTAACCAGGCTCCTCTGTTCCTGGGATTCTCCAGGCAAGAATACTGGAGGGCATTGCCATTTCCTTCTCCAAAGCATGCATGCATGCTAAGTCGCTTCAGTCATGTCCAACTCTGTGTGACCCCATGGACAGCAGCTCACCAGGCTCCTCTGTCCACAGGACTCTCCAGGCAAAAATACTGGAATGGGCTGCCACTTCCTTCTCCAAGATAAAGACTGCTGCTGCTGCTGCTGCTGCTGCTGCTAAGTCGCTTCAGTCGTGTCCAACTCTGTGCAACCTCATAGACAGCAGCCCACCAGGCTACCCCTCCTTAGGATTCTACAGGCAGGAATACTGGAGTGGGTTGCCATTTCCTTCTCCAATGCATGAAAGTGAAAATTTAAACTGAAGTCGCTCAGTCGTGGCTGACTCTTAGCGACCTTATGGACTGCAGCCTACCAGGCTCCTCCATCCATGGGATTTTCCAGACAAGAGTACTGAGAGATGGGGGTTGGGATTGGGAGTTCATGTACACTCGTGGCTGATTCATGTCAATGTATAGTAAAACGAATACAGTATTGTAAAACAAAACAAACTGAAAAATAAAAATTAATTAAAAAAAAAGAAATTACTGATAAAGATATTGTTGATATTTTCAAAATCTTGTCATTTATTTTGTAGACTATCCCTCAGTATGGCTTGGTTATTTTCTCATGATCAGATTTAGGCTAAACTTTTATTTTTCCTGAACATTACAAACATAGGTGATGTGTTCTCCGTGTCCCACACTGAGAAGCTGTTGATACTGACTTGTTTAATTCTTTGGCCTATAAGGGAGAGTTTGGAATTCTGCAGCGGCAAAACCAACCTCAGTTCCCTGTGGTATGTCTATTTGTAGCACACATTTTGACATCCTGCAGTAGCAATCAAAAGGTAACTATTTTCATGATGCTGCTCTGATTTCATTCAACTAAAATTCATAATGTATATCCAATCACTCAATCCTGGATGGATGGCTCCTCCAAGAAATAGTGAAAAATAATCTTTTTATTAAAGGCTTTTATATGCAAGACTGGAGATTATATCTGTATGAGAGTTTTGACATATGACTCAGTTATAGTATCTCCAAAGAGGGTTTTTCTTGGGAGTTTGGGGGTACCTTTGGAAATTAAAAATACCAAGTTTAGGATGAATCAGGAAATTTCACTTTCTGCAGAGGCTGCAAACTTGTAAAGTATGTTGCTTTAATTGAATGATTATAGACCAATGTCTTGACTTTTTCAGGTATAGTTGACTTATTTTAAAATGAAAGAAATAGAGAATTTCTAAATTCTCTTCCTTTTTCTGTCTAATTTCTGTCTAATTTTCTTTCTAATATCTTATGATAAAGTTTAGATAAATTAATTGAAAACTAATTTATAATGGGTTAATAAGGAAACTAGGATGCTTGAAAATCCCTAAAGTCTTAATTAGACATCACAGAAGAATCACCACAGCAGGCTCAGCATTACCACTTACCCTGACTGCTTTTGTTCACTTCATAGTTTGGTATGGATCTCTATGACTTTTCAACACTTGATCACTTCTGCACATAGGGTTTTCCTTTATCCTCCTTTTTATTACTTCACCAACTTGTTCTTTGGCTTTTGATCCTTATCATGTTTTAAATTTGCTCTTTGAGTTTGCTGCTGCTGGGTGACATAGTTAAACATTTCACCTAATCAACTTCTCTCAGGGTCATACAGAAAATAAGAAATGAGGACAAGAATAGTTTTAGTTGACTGTAAGTGGGTCCTAGACGGCAAGATCAGTCTGATCTGATACACCAACCTTATATTCTTAATTGTTAAACACAGAGGTGCAGACACACTGACATTTTCAGTGCTAGCATCTCATTCCATGTGATTAATTTCCACTTCCTGGTATGTTCATGAGAATATACCAAAAGCAGCAGCAACACAAAAAGTTGCTACAGAGAAAAGGAGATAGAACTGGTAAATTTAAATTATTCTGGATTTAAGAACAGGACATATAGACTCCTTTTCTGAATATGTTTAAGTGATAAAGTTTATTCATTCATGTACTCTCATGATATTGTGATAAGAAAGAGAACAGATTCTGGAGCTTGACTTCTTGAGTCCCATCTCTGTCACAGACCAATAGGGTAAGTCATTTAACCTCTGTGTGCCTCAGCTTCCTTGTCTGCAAAAATGGGAATGATAATGGTAACTTTCTCAAATGATTAATCAGTTAATGGATATGAAACCTATTAGAACACTATTTGGCATGTAGCAAGTTTTATATGCATACACACACACACACACACACACACACACTTATATGCCATTTACTATTAATCTATAGTTATTGATTACCTATTACATATCTAATATAACATGAGGAATCCCATATGCATTAAGTAATTGTTGTTCAGTTGCTAAGTTGTGTCTGATTCTTTGCGATCCCATGGACTACAGCAAGTGAGGCTCCCCTGTCCTTCAGTATCTTCACATCTAGAAGTTAGTGGAGGCTATGAAGGATCTGAACCTTTCCACGGGATTTCTTCCTAATGTCATCACTATCATCACCATGGCTAAATGTTTTAGTGTTTCGTTGTGTCTGGCACTCTTGGGTATCTTTCATGATTTTTCTTAGTTTTTCTTTAGTTTTCATTTTATAGAAAGGTTAACTATTTGCCAAAGGTCATATAATTTGAAAATGGTAAAGCCAAGATTGGATACAGGCAGTCTGACTCCAATATTCTATGCTGCTAAGAACACTGTATGTCTATAGACTATATGACGATATGCCGCATGCAGAGTCTCCATTCAACATACACATATAGCACGTTATCAGGGGCAGAGACAAGTCAGATCTTGCCATCAGATAGCGCTTGCCATCAAGAAGATCAGAGGATCAAAGTGAGAATACGAAGATGAAAATGACAAGGTGCGCAGTGTGCTCTGACGGTGATAGTCACCCGTCAAGCAGAATGCCCAGCATCTCAGTCTGAGGGAAGGTCAAGGAGGTGTGGGAAAGCATGACAGTCCTCAGCAGTGGCTAGTATGATAAGGTAGCAGATAAATGATTGTGAAGGGGCCTTCAAGGCAGAAAGACAATATGTAATAAAAGGCTTGACGCACGTGGGGCACGGTGAGACTTTGTGGCTGGCGAGGACTAAATGAGGGCGTGTCACTCCCTGGAGGCTCGGACGGGAAAGAATCTGCCCACAGTGGGGGAGACCTGGGTTTGATCCCTGAAGTGGGAAGATCTCCTGAAGAAGGCCATGGCAACCCATTCCAGTATTCTTGCCTGGAGAATCCCCACGGACAGAGGACCTGATGGACTACAATCCATGGGGCCGCAAAGATGCGGCCATGACTCAGCAACTAATACTTTCATTTTCTTTCACAATACAGGAACTACAGAGGAAAATGAGGGCATGGCCGGGGAACCTTTATTCACTCAGGTGAAGAGTTTGACATTTAATGAGAAAGCTTCAGGAGTCTTTGAAAATATTTAACCAGCAAGAAAGCAGGTTCAACTTTGCTTGGCAAAGATCATTGCCAAAAAGTATTAAGGAGTGTTTTTATCATGTTTTCAAATTAATGGCATGTTTTATTAGAACCTATCTGTATTAAGCGCCTCTTGTTTTTGTGGATTTACATTAGTGAATTTCAATAGGCAGCATTATTAACACTGTTTACGACTAATACCTACTTCTTCCCCAATTCTTCAGTTTATAGCATGCTTTTAACTCCATTAGCGCCCATAACGTTTAACTACCTTATTTTTTGTATTACTATTTCCATTACAGAGGATGAAACCAAGGCTGAGCAATGTTAACCTTCACAGGCTTGCCTCAGACTCAAAATCCTGGGAATAAACGTGAACACAGAAGCCTTAAGTGTGACTACGTGAGCATCCTCCTCTCCCCTGTGACATCATACAAAGGACCCCTCTCCCAAATCACAGGTGCAACTTGGACATGCCTCTATTTCACCAGGGTCAGTTCTGACCCAACCTACCTGTCTCAGCCCATTTTGGCTTAGATCTATAGACACAAGCTTAAACACCAAATGATTATTTTTCACAGCTCTTGAGGTTGGAAAATCCAAGATCAAGGTGCTGGCAGAGTCAATGTCTAGTGATCTCTTGCTTCCTGGTTTAAAGAAACTATCTTCTAGCTGGTCTTCACACGCAGATGGTAAGCTAGCACTGTGGGGTCTCTTTTATAAAGGCTCCACTCTCATGGACAAGTGAAAGTTTCTCAGTTGTGTCTGACTCTTTGCTCATGGACTGTATAGTCCATGGAATTCTCCAGGCCAGAATACTGGAGTGGGTAGCCTTTCTCTTCTCCAGAGGATCTTCCCAACCCAGGGATCGAACACAGGTCTCCCACAATACAGGCAGATTCTTTGCCAGCTGATCCACAAGGGAAGCCCAAGAATACTGGAGTGGATAGCCTATCCCTTCTCCAAGGGATCTTCCTGACCCAGGAATCAAACCTGGGTCTCCTGCATTGCAGGCGGATTCTTTACCAACTGAGCTAAAACCACCTCCCAAAGGCTTTACCTCCAAATACCATCTGTAGGGCATGGAGAAGGAAATGGCAACCCACTCCAGTATTCTTACCTGGAGAAACCCATGAACAGAAGAGCCTGGAGGGCCAGAGTCCATGGGGTCACAGAGAGTCGGACACGACTGAGTTACTGACACAGGGCATTAATACACGAACTTTGGAGGACACAAATACTCAGTCTATAACACTATAAAATTCCATTTTCCTTTCTTCCTGGATAATGAATGTTGATTGCGTTCTGGAAGTATTTTTTGGCCAGTGAAATATAGGGGAAATTCTTCTGGTAGGCCATTAAGAAAGATTTTTCTCTGGTAAAAGGATAGTGTAAGATGATGGTCCCTTTGCTTCCTGTTTTTGTGTGCTCTTGTGTGGAAATGTCATATTTGGAGCTGGGTAGATATCTCATCAACTTTGAAATTTTTGAGGACAAAAGGCAACATGCTGAGGATGGAGGAAGGGAAGGGCGCAGTGTTCAGGTCTCCACGGTGGATGCTGGGAAATGTTGCTCAGATCTCAAGGCAAGACTGAAGGACAGTTGCCTCTGTTACTGGGATGGCCGCTGACAGGTGGCCCTCAGTGGTCAGCTCCTTTGAGATGTGCCAAGTGCACAGTTACCTTGCCTAAATCCACAGCCCTTTCCTAGGGTGGCCAGCACTCCTTGACTGATGGGCCCAGAGGCTGTGCAATCCCAGCCTTATCATTGCAATAGAAGATAACTATGAGAGGTCACTCAACCGACAGACCCCTCATGGGGTCAGCGGAGAGTGCTCTTGGGCCTCTATGACAGCTTGGCTTCACCGTCTGCTCAGTGGTGCCTCTTTACTTTCCTCTGCACAACATTGATCTCAAAGATAATTTCTTTAATAATCTCTGATAAATTAAAAATAATCTGAGTCTGCTTTCTGGGGAAACCAACCTTAAATAGTCCCTATGGCTCTTTTGGCTGACTGAACAAATCATGAACCATCTATATTTTAGTAGGCTAAAATTTATCCCATGGCTTCAACTATGATTATTTGGCATTCATCAATTGTTTTGTCCCTCTAGTCAAAGCGAGAAAAAACTACTGGTTTTTCCAGTAGTCATGCATGGATGTGAGAGTTGGACTATAAAGAAACCTGAGTGCTGAAGAATGGATGCTTTTGAACTGTGGTGTTGGAGAAGACTCTTGAGAGTCCCTTGGGCCACAAGAAGATCCAACTAGTCCATCCTAAAGGAAATCAGTCCTGAATATTCATTGGAAGGGCTTATGCTGAAGCTGAAGCTTCAAGACTTTGGCTAACTGATCCCCCCCGAAAAAAACTGTCTCATTGGAAAAGATCCTGAGGATGGGAGAGATTGAAGGCTGGAGGAGAAGGGGATGACAGAGGATAAGATGGTTGGATGGCATCACTGACTCAATGGCCATGAGTTTGAACAAGCTCCAGGTGATGGTGATGGACAGGGAAGCTTGGTGTGCTGCAGCCCATGGGGCTGCAAAGAGTTGGACACAACTGAGCAACTGAACTGAACACTGTTTTGCACATATACTCCAATGTCTTCAAAAGTGTTCATTGTGTTTTATTTCTCGCCATGTCTGTGTCTCCTCTCAGATTCATAATAATAATTGCAGCTTAACGGACACTCAATATGTGCTTGTTAAAACCTATATCTATTTTCACGGGCCTCCCTGGTAGCTCAGCTGGTAAAGAACCTGCCTGCAATGCAGTAGTCCCAGGTTCGATTCCTGGGTCAGGAAGATCCCAGGAGAAGGGATCGGGTATGCACTCCAGTATTCTTCGGCTTCCCTGGTGGCTTAGGCAGTAAAGAACTTGCCTGCAGTGTAGAAGACTTGGGTTTGATCCCTCAGTTGGGAAGATCTCCTGGAAGAGGGCATGGCAACCCACTGCAATATTCTTGCCTGAGGAATCCCCATGAACAGTGGAGCCTGATGGGCTACAATCCATGGGGTTGCAAAGAATCAGACATGACTGAGCAACTAAGCACAGCACATAGCTATTTTAATACCTGATGGTCATGACCATGTTCTAGTAGGTGAACTATTTTTGCAGCCTACATTTTATATTTGGTCATTTATCTAAATCACATTTTCTTTTCCTTTTTTTTTTAAAGGAATTTCACTAAATACACTGAAATCCACCCCATACTTAAGTTTTCTAACAATGACCCATCCCAAATTGAAAATTAGCATTTAGATGTTTAGAAAATAATTCTATTGCTGGTCCAAGATGACATATTTCACTATATCAGGGTTCTTAATGAAAGGTAAACCAACACTCAATGTCATTCCCTAATAAAACCTAGTTCTCTCAAAACTAATACAAACACACATACACACACACACACACACGCATGCATGCATACTAAGCCACTTCAGTTGTGTCAGACTCTTTGGGACCCCATGGACTGTGTAGCCCACCAGGTTTCTCTGTCCATGAGATTTCCAGGCAAGAACGCTGAAGCGGGTTGCCATGCTCTCCTGAAAGGGATCTTCCTGAGCCAGGGATTGATCCCGCATCTCTTATGTTTCCTGAATTGGCAGGTGCATTCTTAGCACTAGTGCCCCCTGGGAAGCCCTCTATATATACATGCATGTACATATCAATAATTTTATATATTTAATACATATATATGTATTTCTGGAAATAATATAAAAGATAAAAAGAAACAAAATGCATAAAAAAGTGATAAAAAACAGTCCTAGGACAAAGTTCCATTGCTGCCACTTATAGCAGTATAATCTTGAGCATATTACTTAAGCTTTTGAGACTCAGTACTTTCAGCTATAAAATGGGCAAAATCAAATGCTATAAGGCTGCTTCAGGTTTCTTATGAAGTTGTAGTTCAGTCATTTACTCCTAAGGTTTTCTGTGCTCTCTCTCTGTTTCACGATCTAATGCTAATTTTGGTCCAGAATATTTTATCAGGATGTTTTCTCTCTTTGTTACTATACTCTCCTTCTGTTATTTTCTGAGACCCATGATTATTGCCCTGCCTGCCTGGAAGCTGATCTGTATTTGACAGCTAATGCTTCCTGTTAGAATACTTCTCCTCTCATTCATAGATATTCTGTTCATTGTTTTCATATGGTCTGCACTGAGTAACTGTTTGCCTGCAAAAAAGGTCTTCTGGCAAGCAAGTAGGTGTTCACATTTTCATGTAAAATTTAATATATGCAAATATTTTTTAAGACCTTACCATTTATTAATTGTCTTCTATGAGCAAGGTAAGGGGCTTCTCCTGTGGCTCAGTGGTAAAGAATCTTCCTGCAATATAGTAGATGTGGGTTCGATTCCTGGGTCAGGAAGATTCCCTGGAGGTGGTCATAGTGACCCACTTCAGTATTCCTGCCTGGAGAATCCCATGGATAGAGAGGAACCTGGTGGCTACAGTCCATAGAGTCACAAGGAGTCAGACACGACTGAAGCGACTTAGCACAGCACAGCACGGAGCGAGGTACTTTAGATACTCCATAAGCTTTAGTCTTTGCAGCAGCCTTACAAAGTAAGGAATCATTTATTCATTTTCCAGATGGAGAAAGTAAGGCTTAGGGCAATCAAGTAAGTACCCAGTGTAGCTCACTTGAGTAGTGAGTCAGTATCACAGCCAGAACTCCATGACCCCCAAGGCTGTATCATTCCCTCGACACTACTTGGCAAATGGAAAGAGAGAGAAACACAAACTGTGAGCAAAAAGATAACTGTTTGTAATTCCTCATTCAGAGATAAGCTAGACATAGGTTTTTTGTTTTGTTGTGCTTGTTTTTTATGAGAATCAAGGTCTGCAAGAGGCTTAAATAACAGTGATATATTTTGAAAATCATTTAACATAAACTTAATAGAATAATGATGGGCGATGTTTATATTGCAACCTCATTTTGAAAAGGAATTAGTCATCCCCATGACCTTCCTAACAACTGGAAAATATGCAGCGCTTGATAATAATTTAAATGTAGAGAAAACTTGGAGTGATTGGACAGTCAAAGATTTGCTGTGTTTTGTTCTTTCAGAAGAATCAGATCTAGGGAAGAAGTATAGAAACATAGCATTTCATTTTCCCCAATTGATTGATCAGATAACATGTCAACCACATGGAGGCATTTATATTTGGAATATTTTTAAGAAGAGCATACTGCTAGCAACACAGGACCTTAATAAATAAAATTTGATAAAAAGACACCAAAGTTCAGCTTTTGCTCCTAAGAGTATAATATAACCCAGCTTTATTTGGTAAAGAATCATTCATGCAGACTGGAGCCTCGATTTACAGTTCATAAAGGAACAAAAACTATTGAATATGAGAAGAAAGATTTATTTTCTAGTGAGATATTAAAGTGATGACACAGGCTGAATGATCAGGGAGGAAGGAGGTTTTAGAGGAGAAAGATGAAGGAATAGTTTCCAGCGTGAAGAAACATATCATTTTTTAAACAGTGTTTTTAAACTAAAAGGGACATGTGAAGTGGTGAAGTGAAGTGAAGTGGCTCAGTCGTGCCTGACTCTTTGTGACCCCGTGGACAGTAGCCTGCACCAAGCTCCTCCATCCATAGGATTTTCTAGGCAAGAGTACTGGAGTGGGTTGCCATTTCCTTCTTTCAGGGAATCTTCCCAACCCAGGGATCGAACCCAGGTCTCCCGCATTGTAGACAGATGCTTTACCGTCTGAACCACCAGGGAAGTCCCAAAAAGGACATGGTGATCACTAATACGCAAAAATGTGTGTGTGGGGGGGCACATTTAGAATTTACTAATTGTTGGCTCTATCCTGTGATGTAAATATTATTCTCTTTTTACTGGTGAGGAAACTGAAGCACCTCTGGGTTAAGTGACACACACAGGAATTCCACAGCTGATGAATGATGGATGTAGGCATTAAGCCAAGAAACCCAGCTTCAGAGTCTGTGCTCCTAACCACTTCCTTGTCTGCCATTCATAGAACCTTCCCTGAGATTCCTGAATGTGGCAGGAAAGTTAAAGTGGTTTCTAAGTGTCTGATAGACCCTTTACCTATATTTTCTTTGATTCCTATCATGACTCTGAGAAGTAGCTAATATCACCCATGTTTGAAAGAGGAAGAAGGAGAGAACCAGATAGGATGACCATCTTGTACACCCAAATATAAATTATATAGCTGAGATTCAAGCTCAGGCTGCGTCAAACATTGACACTATACACTTGCTACCTTTGCTTTGACTCTCTAAGTACCCATCATTTTTATGTTAAAGTGGTAAAGACAAAGAAGAGGAGATTTAAACACCTTTGTCTCTATACACAAAAGAGGGATAAGAATAAGTTGAACATATGAGGAAAGTCAACTCAGCTGAACAGCTTACCTCTAAGCATATATGGTGAACAAGAAACACACTGCTTGGTGCTTAATAAGTTGTCTTCTTACAGAGAAATTCTCTGTCTGGTAGGCATCCTAGGCGAATATCCAATGACTGTAGAACTGTGAGCGCGAATAAGAAATGGTGCCAAGAAGGAGGTGGTAAGCAGTATCCTCAGAAGAGGCCATGAGATTAAAAAAAAAAATCTGTATCTCTATCTCCACTATTACTCTGTGCCAGGTGCTGTGCTAGGCCTTCACATGTATTATTTTTCATATGTATTATAATTTTATTTTCATTGCAGTGTAGCTGATTTACAAAGTTGTGTTAGTTTCTGCTTTATAGCAAAGAGAATAAGCTATAGATTTTATAGATTCTTTTCCCATATAGGTCGTTGCAGAGGACTGCGTAGCGTTTCCTCTGCTACACAGTAGGTCCTTATTGGTTATATATTTTATATATAGTATTGTGAATATGTCAATCCCAATCTCCCAATTTATCCCTTCCCTGTTCCCATTCCCACCCCCTTGCCCCAGGTAATTATTCTATGCATGTTCACATGAGTCTTGTGAAGTAGGGACTGTTACTGCTTCATTTTACAAACGGGGAAACAAAATTTCCCAAGCTCAAAGAGTTAGAATGCATTATGCATAGTCACACACCTAGGAAGTCATGGAATTCAAACCCGTCTTGACTCCAGGGCTAGAGGGAAAAGCCACTATTTTCTATTAGGTAGATTCCAAAATCTCACTACAGGCTTAAGGTACCTAAATACAGTCTCCTTACAGTACCCTGGGTTGACAGAAATGTAACAATATGTACAGAATATACAGTCAGTGTTGGAATCAGAAAGTTAATTTCTTCAATTATTCAACATTAAATAAACATGCACAGAAACCTCTTGATGTGCAAAGCACTGTTTCAAGAATTAGGGACACAGTGGTAAACCGTAAGCTATGTTAGTCTTAAACCATAATGAAAGGGTAAAAGCACAAAGTAGGTACTATATGTGTGTGTGCTGTGTGTGTTCAGTCATGTCCAACTCTTTGTGACCTCACGGACAGTAGCCTAGGAGGCTCCTCTGTCCATGGGAGTATCTCAGCAAGAATACTGCAGTGGGTTGTCATTTCATCCTCCAGGGGGTCTTCCCGATTCAGGGATTGAAACTCCATCTCCTGTGGCTCCTGCATTGGCAAGTGGATTCTTTACCACTCGGCTGGCTGGAAAGCCCATGTAATGCATGATGCAATGATGCTTTGAAGAAGAAGAAAACAGGATATTGTGTTCCAAAGCATCAGGGAACCAGAGCCTTGTTAGAAAACAAAGACGAGACGACACTGGGGGAAACACCTGAATGAAGGACAAGGGAGAACATTCGGGAAAGGCCAAGTCTCTGAGGCCACGAGGAGCCCGGTGCGGGGGTGACATGGTGCAGATGACGTAGGAGAGGATGAGGGCGACCGAAAGGCAGAGAGAAGGATGTGGGGATGGGCAGGGGCCAAACCTAAAGGTCCTTGTGGGCTGTGAATTTATTTTGAGTGTGAACCATTTAGGAGCATTTTGAGCAGGAGGGTAACATGATCTGAGTCAAGCTTCAAAATTTCAGCTTGGCTCAGCTGCACCTTGGGACAGGAGGCCATGCAGGTCTCTAGGCGAAGGTTGGTGGGACTGGTGCCGAAGCATGGACTGGTGCCATAGCCGTGGGAATGGAGAGGAGTTGGAGAGGTAATACTCTGAGATTAGGAAGTTTGCACTGGCATCATCATCAAAGTCTCTCCCTGGAATCAAGCTACACAGGAAGCAAAATCATCATCAGGGACCACTTCCATGTGTGCGTGCTAAGTCACTTCAGTCGTGTCCAGCTCTTGGTGACCCCCTGGACTGTAGCCCTCCAGATTCCTCTGTTCATGGGATTCTCCAGGCAAGAATACTGAAGTGGATTGACATTCCCTTCTCCAGGGGATCTTCCCAACCCAGGGATCAAACCAATGTCTCCAGCATTGCAGGCAGATTCTTTACTGCTGAGCCACCAGGGAAGTCCCTCCCTAGTTTACTAGGAATGATTACATTGATGTGATCTGAACTTCCTGTGACTGGAACATGACTTCCTGACATCAAACATGATGAGCCTGGAGATAATCTAGAAGGTGGGTTTGTGGGCATAAAATCTGGAGTGAGTGAAAGGAACTGGATGCTGGGCACCATCAGGAGACAGCCTGCTTCAGCATGTTCTCAGTAAGGGTGGTCTTGCCAAGGAAGTACATGAAGTTCAGGGGCCACATTGCTAAGCATCCATCGCCACACCAGGAATCAAACTGCCTTTCAGATCACTGCTCAGATTGGCCCAGCATGTTTGCAATTTAAAACGTTGTTTTGCTGTACTCCCAGAGCTAATAATCTCTCATTATTACTACAATTTGATGATTATATGATTGTGCAGTGGGGCCTAAATTTACCCATTATTCCCTAGGTGTGCAAAAGAATGGAGCTTTTTTTTTTTCTATAAATGATCAAAATATTCTTACAAGCTTTTATTCTCAGAAGTGGAGGGGGTGAAAGGGTGAGACCAATAATCACTACTTTCTTATTTGAGATAAGATTTTTTTTTCCACTAAACTTACTTTCTTTGGAGAGATAAAAGGATGAAATGCAAACAATCCAATTGGGCTTTTTTTTTTTTTCCTCCAAAGGATCTCCTCTCTCCCTCTCCCTGGGATGACATTTTGGTGCAAGAGAAACTCACATAATGTCAATCAAAAGAGGCATTCTGGCTGGCACCATGCCCTCACTGGTTTCTTACTAGCGTGGTTGGTTTGGTCTTTATGCACCTCTTTTGCTTTGGAAATTTTGTCTTTAAATTAAAAGAAAATATATATGTCTACAGATGACTGAATTTCATTCATTTTACAGCTGAGTAATATTTCATTATATATATACATTATGTATATATATATATGACAGCTTCTTTATCCATTCCTCTGTCAATGGATATTTTAGCTGCTTCCATGTCCCTCCTGGCTATTGTAAATAATACGCAATGAACACTGGGATGCATGTGTTTTCTTTTTGAATTATGATGTTCTCAGGGTCTATGTCCAGGAGTGAGAGTGCTGGGTCATGTGGTAATTCTATTTTCATGTTTTTAAGGAACCTCCATGACATATATACACCACCACAGGTAAAACAGATAGCTAGTGGGAAGCTGCTGTATAGTACAGGAAGCTCAGCTCTACACTCTGTGATGACCTAGATGGGCAGGATGGGGGCGGTTGGAGGTCTAAGGAGGAGGAGATATATGTATGCCTATAGCTGATTCACTTTGTTGTACAGCAGAAACTAAGACAACCTTGTAAAGCAACTATATCCCAGTTTTAAAAGAAGTGTGTCTGTAGGCATGTCCTCATTTTAAGCACAATGTTGGCACCTACTATTGAAATCTGTCATGCTAGACTGCTGCATGGCACCTTATCTTGAGGTGCCCCAGAATAAGTAGACTCATTCTGGCCACAGATTTGTGAGCGTCCACCCTGTGGTTAGCACCTCTGGTGGTCCCTGCCCATTTGGAAACCCCTAGGCTTTTGCAATTTATGCAGAGACTTTTCTCTGCATGCTTCTCATCTGCTTGCTGCTCTCCAGCCCTGTCCCACCCCTAGACCATCCAGATGGAGCAGGGAGGGCAGAAGACACGTCTTCTATTCTCCCACCACCTCTCTTGGGTTTCTTTGCTGTTTTCTCTTTCTAGCCTCCTTTTTGCTCAGAACTCTTTGAGGAAGGTGGGCAGCATATCTCATTCACCCGAAGAACCTCCAACTGTTTCTCCTTTTGACACCACGAGGAGTGGTATTCTAGTCCTCCTCCCCACTAGCCTCCATCTCTTCTCTTTGTGGCTCTAGTTTTCACCTTGCTTCTGGAATTAATGGCATAAGGGATGACTGGAACAAAGCCCATTTACAGATATAGAAAAACATGTGACGAGGTGCCCTTTGGATATGATGGCCTTTCATCAGGCAGTCATGGAAACAAGCAAGTGCCTCCTGCTTATCTCTGCTCTGAACTATGTGTGGTTGGTCTCATGGTTTCATTCCTAGGAGGCAGTCTGCTTCCCGTCTGTCAAAGTTCTTAGGGGTTATGTGCAGCCCCAGAGGACACTTAAAAAGTACAGAGCACTCTGAGCATGTAAAAGAACAAGACAGGGATAACTAATATCTTAGAAGAATTTATGTGCTAGAGACTGCTAGGAGATTTACATACATTTTCCAAATTAATGCAACTAAATGCAGTCTCTCCATCAGTAATTCAGTAATGGAGACTTCCAGAGTCTCAGTTCAATCTAGTTATACATTTACTGAAGTCCCACAGATACTTCAAACCCCAAATGTCTACTCTTCTCTGTACAGAATATTCTCATTCGTCATCCCCATTTTAGTGGATGTCAAATTATAGGCTTAGATTATTGTCAATCCAATCATAGGCTTAGAAAGTTTGTAACCATACTGCACTGCTCCTTCCACCTAAGCAGATATTATCTTAAAGTTTCTGCCACCTTAATATATTTTACCTCTTCATCTTCATTCCTCCATCTATTCTGTCACAGGCTTGATTTAGACATTTATCAACTCCCATTCTGAAAACTCTAATAGAAGCCTAATTGGTCTGTTTCATTTCCTGCTCCACACACCGTAAAGCTAGCTTTCGAACACATAGATTTGATGCTATCATCTGTTCACACTTAATACTCTTTAGTGGTCCTCTGTTCCTCCTTTGTAAAGTTCATCCCCTTAGCATGGCTTGAGAAGCCCCTGACTTACTCTCTGTAGCCTTACTGCAATGCTTTCTGGCGTTTCACACTTGCTTTTCCCTTGGCTTAAAATCTCTTTTACTTATGTCTCTTTCCCTGTCATCTACTTATCTGCCACAATGAATCCAACAGTAAAGGCTTTCTGATGTTCCAATTAAGGTCAACCTATCTTCCTTTGTGCTCCTACAAATCCATGTATCACAGGATGTTGCATCCATAGTTATCCAGTGATATTTGTGTTTGGATCACTAATGCCTAGAAAAGTCTCTGCCTCTTAGCTGGACCCAATAGATATTCAACATCCACACTGAAAGAAAGACAAAGAAGGAGAGAAAAGGAAAGAAGAGACAAAGGAAAAATCTAGAAAGTGATGGGAAAGGAGGAGAGACAGAGGAGAAAGCGGTAGAAGTGGAGGAAGAGAGAAAGGAAAGTTGAGGAAGAGGAAAGACAGGCAGACTATAGGATTATTAGCCAAGATCGCTATGCCTACATTATAAGAATGCCACTCTTGTTCTGAGAGTAAGAGGAAGGCAAGCATGAGATCTGAAAAGCACGTTTGAGTAGTTATCAACCCTGGAGCACCTCCAGTTCATTTCTCTGGTTTTCCCACTTAAGCCAAACCAAGGCTTGCTGGGCATCCTCTGTACAAACCACAGTGAGAGAGCAGCTGCAGTAAATGTGCTTGGTTCTATTACTGTTATTTTCAAGAGAGATGAATCAAAATACCTGCTATCCACATCCAAGACCAGTTATCAGTCCTGGCAGCTCCCGGAAGTGTTGCCTGACCTCCTGGATTGCCATCTGGGTGCTTGCCACACATTCAGCTAAAGTAGGCTCCCTGCCTGACCATTGAATTCATTAGACTGGAGAGCCAAGCACTGAGCTACTCAGAAGCCAGGCACCATTCATCACAAGCTTAAACAAGAGCTGGAAGTCAGATGCTATGGTAGATGTGTGACTGCAAGGAAGCGGAACTATGTGAACAAAATAAGGCTATTGATTTGATTTATGGAAATAAGACATTACTTTGAGATTCTAGAGCTGCTCTTGTGCCATATTGACCTTGTCTCTTCTGCAACCCCTCTCCCTTACAAATATTCATCCTGGAACTAACATAGATCAGATATAACGATAATGTGACAGTGTCAACCACAGCAGCAATGGCAGTCAATAATAGAGAGGGCACCTCATCAGGGGTCAAATACTAAAGACATTGTACAGAAGAGAGAATGAGGTTGTCAATGTAAGTTTTCAGGCTAGGCCTTACTATGTCCAATTTATAGAAGACGCAATCTTGGAGAAGTGGGACCCATCTCTGTGCTTCCAGTTTTGTTCAAGGTCACATCAGAAGTAAACATGTTGGGTTCAACTCCTCTGTGGGTTCCCATTCCCTTAGAGTAAATCCCCTCATTCACAAATGGCTCTGGGGGCCTCCACGACTTTACCTGTAGCTGCTTTCATGACTCATCACCGTGCTCTCATTCCGCCAGTGACAAGCTTTTGGCTTTTCATTTGTGCCTTGCTCATAAGTGTCTTGTAGATCTTTGTGCTTGCTGATCTTCTTGCCTAGAGCATCCTCAGTCCTTTCCATGGCTGACTACTTCAGTTCTGTTCACATCATAGTCTCAGAGATGGCTTCTTGGCCATTCAGTCTGGGATAATCTCATGACAGTCTGCCCACCCTCCTCCCCACCCAAATGGCAGATATCACCATCAGCTCTGCCGTTTTGATATCAGATTTTAAAACATACACTAGATTGTGACTTTTTATAATCACTTAGAAAATAGAAGGAACAGGCATTATCCCTATTTTAGTGATGAGGAAAGTGAGGTTAACAGAATGTTTTAGCAATCAATATAGAAAATTAGTAACTGTAGACCAATACGGGCTCAAAATTCCTGCTGGGCACTTCCACTGCCTCACCATGTACAATTTGTCATCTCCGTTATAGGACCTCACACCTAAGTTTTTAATTTCATGTCTAACAATAATTCCACCCATCTTCTCCTATGGTGCCAAAATAATTACACAAAATTTTAAGTTTTCAAAATATCACTCATCTTGGCTGGTTTATGCACAGTCAGAAAATAAAGGAACTATACACACACACACACACACACACACACACACTTATGGATAAATATATGTCTCTCCATACATACATACATACACACACACATAAACTATTCCATTACTGCAAATATTTAAGTTGATGCTTAAATAAACTCTTTTTTAAAATATATATATCCTCGTTGCTCGTTTATTTGTTGGCATCATCACATGGCCTGTGGAATTTTAGTTCCCCAAACAGGGATTGAGCTCAGGCACTCAGCAGTGACAACAAGGAATGCTATACTGAACCACCAGGGAATTCCAGAAAACTCTCTTTTTGCTTGAAGAAGGCAGCTCATAGATTTCTGCATAATGTTAAAGCTGATCTTTGTCTGTTAGCTTTTGAAATTCCTTCTAGCTTTTCATGATAATTGAATGAGATCTTAGATTCATATCTGCATCTATATATCTATACATACACATGTATTTGATGTAGACGATTCAAGTGATCGGTTGAGAGTGACAGGCTAGCAAAAAGGGAGAGAAAGATAACAAGTCTAGTTTATTTCTGTGTTGTCTTGTTAGTTTCTCAGAAAGCTTTCCATTGACTTGATTTTAATTAAGATTTCTTTAAGCCTAAGAGTTCTGGGAAGCTGAGTGAGTGTGGGTGCCAGGTGGGACTATGCCAGGAACTCCCAGATCTAATTTTTAAAATTCTTCTTCATAGCAAACATTCGCTACACAGATCCTATTGACAAATGACCTGGATCCAGCTGAGAGTGTTGGTTGATCATTTGTGTTTGGTGTTGTCAAAGGTGTCATTGTTAGCAGGAATGCTGAACTGTCACTTGGCCCCTGGGTCAGAAAGGCAGCCTGATGTGAAGCAGAGAGGGCTGGACCGGGGGTTAGTAGAGGTGAGTTTTGCTACTAACAACCTGTGTGACCTTCAGGAGGCTGGTGCAGTTTCCTAAATTTCACTTCTGTCAGTTGTCAAGTGAACTAAATAAACTGTGTTATAGACAAAATGAAAGGAATGAAAGCTCTGTGCTTCTGGAGTTTTATTTAAAGCAGGCAATAAGCTTCATGCATCTCTGTGGTTTTGTTGTTGTTTAGTCGCTAAGCATGTCCGATTCTTCGTGACCCCATGAACTGCAGCACGCCAGGCTTCCCTGTCCTTCACCGTCTCTCTGAGTTTGCTCAAATCCACGTCCATTTGGTTGGTGCTGCCATCCAACCACCTTATCCTCTGTTGCCCCCTTCTCCTCTTACCCTCTTTCCCAGCATCAGGGTCTTTTCTAATGAGTCAGCTCTTTGCTTTAAACAAAGCGAAATAATAAAAGTAAGATTTGTTGTAAACACACAGCCCTTCCTCCTGTCTGGAATCTATTTCACTCTTAACTGTCTGGGTAATTTCTACTCAACTCTCAAGACTCACCTCGGAAAGCATTTATTAACTGCCTCACTAATGCTTTCACTTTCTTCACGTTGCCCTAGTCGGCCCCGTCTCTGTGCTCACAGTTTTCTATGTCTTATCTGAGACTGTCAATTACTTGAGGTCAGGGATTATGCCCTTTGCTATTTCTGTAAGCCTGGTCCATTGTGCAAAATCACCTCTCGAGTCGATGAACTTTTGATATGTGTAAATAAATCAATGTAGGGATAAATGAATGCTAGATAGGAACAGTAAGGAATAGAAACAGGTGTCTTACATTTTCACAATGGTTTAAATTTTCCATATTGTGAAATTATTTGTTGGTTTGTTTTGGTTCCTTACACAGATAAGAACAGGGAGGATCAGAGACAATCTAAGACACCCAAGGACAAAGTCATATCCCAGGTCACCGGCAAAGGTGGTGGACAATTCTGGTCATCCGGGACAGGATCTGCTCTCTTTTCTAACACCAGGCCTCAGGCCATCCACAGTGGTTCTCAACATCTCCTGATGCAGGTAGCATTCCACCTTTCAGGAAAGGACAGGTAGGGGCCCTGAAAATGGTGAAGGCCTGACCACTGGGCTTGACATTATATTGGGCTGGCCAAATCTTTGTTCTGGTTTTTCTTTATGCTTTTATGGAAAAACCTGAATTAACTTTTTGGTCAACCCAATGCAATCTATTAAACTAAAATAGACTCAGGCTGCTTGCTGGCTCATGCATGAATTTCCGTAGGAAAGGCTCCTTTAGTATTTCAGAGTGTTCAAAATGTATTAACAAGTCTGTTTTTGCTTTGTTTTGTCATTGTGAAGCCCAGAGAAACAAGCCCTGAGTGAAAAGTGTGGTCAGGGCCGCACACTGATCAATAGCCGGACCCTGAGCCCACACATCTCCTGGCTCCTGACCTTACTTCTTGGTGGGCACAAAAAGTGCCTGAGAGTGAACTTACGTCTCCATTCACCAGGAATGACCTTGCTGAATATGCGGTGTAAGTGTCCTGGTGTGGGTGACGGATTATTTGGTCACCTGCCTATCCCAGCAGACATGACTTTTGTGAGTTCTTCCTAACTTGTAGGAGGAGTGGTGGACAGGTCCGAGTGGCCTAGAGACACAACTCCCAAACTTCAGGAAGCAGTTTCCAGCCTCCTCCTGTGGAGCACATGGTCCAGGAAAACGCTTTCACACAAAGCTGTGGAAACAATCTTATGTTTAGCCAGTGGTTGGCTTCAGTGGTCAGTAAAGGCTTGTGAACAGAGAAGGAGCTTGACCTGATCTGAACTCTACAACTTCCTTCAGATTGTTCAGAAAAAAATAAAAGAAAAAGTTTGTTTGTGTTTATGTGCGTTGTGTGTGGATAGAAAGAGAAATGAGAGAGAAGAATGTTTAAAGCAAGCATGTCAGGATGTTTATAATGAGTGAAACAAGTGAAAACAAAAGTACTATTTTTTTCAATATTTTTTATAGATTTGAATACTGTCAAAATACAAACCAAAAAGTAAAAAAAAAAACACTGAAAACTAAACATGGATATAATTACTTGGGGTTGGGCTGTGAAGTCACCCATTCTTGTGTGGGCAATTAGAAGTTAAAGAGACAGCCCTTTATGCTCACAGGCAGGTGGGCCCATGTGCCAGTCACATCTGAAAGTGGCAGGCCCACAAGAACTAGCACCTCAGAAGGGTGTGCCTGCTCCCGGTGTCACCAGCTGGCCTCTGATGACTTCTGCACAGCCTCACCACTCTGCAGGCTCAAATCCACCTCTCCACTTTCTCAGCCTGCTGTCCCTGATGTATATAACAGTGGAACTCATTTTGTCTGACTCCAAAGCCCATTGCATCCCACTGGATTAGGCTTTCCAATAAAGACACACTGGGTAACTACTTGGGGGAAAAATGCTAAGTGGCGAACACAATATACAGATTCCAGTGTTGGAGAAATGTGGGTGAGGTTGAGGTTGGTCATGCTTGGAGATCAAAGTGAGTGCCCAGAGCTTGACTCTATTATCCCTGACTGCAGATCTGGTCACAGCAGATGGAACCAGGGTGAGGATTTGGGGAGCCACACAGGATAACCAGGCAGGTTGGGAGTCCCAGACAAGTCATTCTTGCTCAAAGGCAGCAGCAGGACTGAACCTTCTTTTAAGTAGGGATGGTGAGGTGTCAAGGGGCCAGGAGAAGAATTCATGGGAAGGAAGGATGCAGAGTGAGTCTGGCTGACGCTAGCTGCATTGAATATGAACCCATCTGAAATGAAGTGGTTGGCTTTGCCAGCAAGAACATTTGCGTTGAGATTCCTCCGTCCCCCCTCTGTTACTCTATTATGAGAGAATGGAACGCAGAGTGACACCGAGCTGACAACAGCCAACCTATCTAAATGTTAATGATGCTAATTACTGGCCTGGAGAAAATCTTTTAGTTCAAGTGAAATATTTCACAAACATCATTGGCAGAATTTGTGTGGGGTTAGCAGTTCTGTTACCAATCAAGGGCCTTTTTCATTCCAAGAAAATTAACACTCTGCAGGCAGTCTGCAGATTTGGTAGCACAAGATAGTCTAAGCATGGCTGCAGAAGAGAGAAGGGAGGTCCTGTGAAGGTCAGGGTGTCACAGGCTGAGACAGGCAAGGCTGGGTAGCTCTGTAGGGTGTGATTAACCAGACTGTGTCCTTGACTTTTATCAGCCCATTTCCACTTAAGTGCAAGGCTCACTCAGCTGACAAACCATTAACTCATTTGGGGATGCTTTTACTGATGGTAAATGGTTAGAGTGCAGAGACAAGGAAAGGATGGGGCCTGTGGGCAAGGAGACTGGTACACAGCTAGCCAGTCTGGGGCTGAGAAAGTGCCTGGAAGATAGTGAGAGGAAAGACTTTGCAGGAGATTTCTACAACAAAGCCTCTCAAAGTGTAATCTCCAGACCACCACCAGTAGCAGCGTCACCTGGGAACTTTTTGAAATACATATTCCCAGGCCCTTTACCAATATCTATTGAATCAGGAACTCTAAGAGTAAGGCCCAGCCATCTGTATTTTAACAAGCCCATTCAGTGTTTTTGATGTGTTCTAAAGAAAGAGAACCATGGGTGACACTCAACTTCTAAGTTCCTACAAAAGTCCAGAGATGGCATCAGACGCTGAGGTTCAGGGAGGCCAAAAGAAGACCCAGGGACTAATAACAAATAATGTTGTTCAAAAGAGCTGGAAGAAATGGGCCAGAAAAATTGGGAAAGGAGTACATCAAGGCTGATATATTGCTACCCTGCTTATTTAACTTATATGCAGAGTACATCATGAGAAACACTGGGCTGGATGAAGCACAGGCTGGAATCAAGGTTGCTCGGAGAAATACAAATAACCTCAGATATGCAGATGACACCACCTTTATGGCAGAAAGTGAAGAGGAACTCAAAAGCCTCTTGATGAAAGTGAAAGAGGAGAGTGAAAAAGTTGGCTTAAAACTCAACATTCAGAAAACTAATATCCTGGCATCTGGTCCCATCACTTCATGGGAAATAGATGGGGAAACAGTGGAAACAGTGTCAGACTTTATTTTTCTGGGCTCCAAAATCACTGCAGATGGTGACTGCAGCCATGAAATTAAAAGGCGCTTGCTCCTTGGGAGAAAAGTTATGAAGACAGCTTATTAAAAAGCAGAGACATTACTTTGCCCACAAAGGTCCATCTAGTCAAAGCTATGGTTTTTCTAGTGGTCACGTACGGATGTGAGAGTTGCACTGTGAAGAAAGCTCAGCACCAAAGAATTGATAATTTTGAACTGTGTGTTGGAAAAGACTCTTGAGAGTCCCTTGGACTGCAAGGAGATCCAACCGGTCCTTCCCAAGGAAATCAGTCCTGAATGTTCATTGGAAGGACTGATGCCAAAGCTGGAACTCCAATACTTTGGCCACCTGATGTGAAGAGCTGACTCATTTGAAAAGACTTTGATGCTGGGAAAGATTGAAGGCAGGAGGAGAAGAGGAAGACAGAGGATAAGATGGTTAGAGGCATCACCAACTCAATGGACATGAGTTTGAGTAACCTCTGGGAGTTGTTGATGGACAGGGAGGCCCGGTTTGCTGCAGTCCATGGGGTAGGAAAGAGTCGGACATGACTGAGTGCCTGAAATGAACTGAACTGAGGGGTAATCATGGATAGAAAGTAGAAGAATCCTGAGAAAGAACTCTAAAACATTCCAACTTTTAAAGAGCTGGAGCACTGTGATGGGCCAGCAAAGAAGGAAGTAAATAAAAAAGAGAGGAAAGAATGGTGTCTTGAGAAGAAGCAGTGAATGGGATGTTCCATGGAACAGAGAGGAATGACCTGGGTTAAATGTTGCTGATAGATCAAGTCAAAATAGGACCAAAGAGGGACCTCTGGGTTTAGAACATGCAGTTACTGGTGACACTGGTAGGACCTATCTTATTGAAAGATATCCATTCAGTAAGATGGATATCTAATTGAAATTGGTCAAGAGACAATGTGAAGAAGGAACTGGCGACCGTATCTTAATCATCTTTTCTTGGAGCTGTGATATGTTGTAGACCTTCCCTGGTGGCTCAGTAGTAAAGAATCCACCTTTCAATGCAGGAGACCTGGGTTCAATATCTGGTTGGGGAAGATTCCCTGGAGAAGGAAACGGCAACCCATTCTAGTATTCTTGCCTGGAAAATCCCATGGACAAAGAAGGCTGACAGGCTAAGGTTCATAGGGTCATGAAAGTTGAACATAATTTAGTGACTAAAGCAACAATATGGTATGTTGTATTCAATATGCAAAACAATGCAAGGAGTATGAGTTGTATTGACCTATGAATTCATCTTAGAGACAAAGAACTTATTTCTAAGATGCCATAATTCACTCCATCCTTCTCTGAACTCTAATATATTCAGGAACTTAAAAAGCATATTTTCTCCCCATTTCAATATTCATTTATTTCACATACATTATGTTTTTAACCATAGCCTTATAAGAAAGTACTGATAAAACAAGAAACCAAGAGCGGAGGTAACTTGCCCAAGGTCGCATAATGAAGAAGTACCACCACCTTCTAAAGGAGGATGAGCATTTGGAAAAATCTGGGGTTTCTATTTCTTTGTCCCTTGGGGCTACAACTTCATCTTCACCAACTTTCCTCTGATAGTGGGTTCAGAAGTAGGATAGCTTTCATTAGAGATCAAGAGATTTTCTGAGCAGTTTCTGCAGAGATGAAAACCTTGGCTACAGCTGCAAAATAAAATATATGGTGTGTGCTCCTGCATTTGCCTGCCCCTGGATTTCCTCTAGGTTGGCAAATAATTTTTTTCTCAGTCTTTCACATACACCATTATTTTAAAAAGCTGGAAGAGAAAGCTGTTTTTTAAGTAAAAAAAAGTGGTATCTTTTTTATAAGGAATCTGTGTGTGTACACATAATGTTTCATGGTAAAGTAAATAAAATAGCAACAAAGAGAATATTGAGGGAATGCAAAATATTTAGTCTTCTGCATTTGATTTCAACATTTTCTGTCCCAGGAGATATGCTTTATTTCATTTCTTATTCACTAGTATTAAACACTGTAATGCAAATTATTTGCCTTTTCACCAGCTCCATGTTCTTTATATGATCATAAATAATAAAATAGACATTATCTCAGACCTATCCTGGTCCATAGGATGGGATAAAACTTGTAATCAGGCAGCCTGGATTTAAGTTTCAGCTCAACCTTTGCTTTCATATCTCAGTTGTTTTTCTCTGGCCTATTATAATGAGCTACTTACACAAAATCAAATAAGACTAAAGAAGAGAGTTTGTGCTATTCTGTCTCCTTATTATTCATTCTCATTACCCAGATCCCATCCTCTTTTTTTCTGAGATACTGAAATTGCCTCTAAATTATTTTCCTACATCACACTTGCCCTCCTTCAATCCATTTTTCCACACTATGGTGCAAGTGACTTTACAAAACACAAAACCTGATCATGTCATTCTTTCAATTTAAATATTTTAAAGGTGGATATTCATTGAATTTCAAGAACAATGTATTTAAATCATTCTGATTCTAGCCCTTTCTAATTATATATCTTTCACTGCATCTTCTCTTTAGGACTGTCTACACTGGCCATGTCGCTTTTTCTGACTTCTCATGATGTCCCATCTGTCTGGAAAGCTGGTGGACCTATCCCTCATTTATTAATTAATTGCTACCTAGTTTTTGATGCTTGCTCATTGGAAGGAGAGCTATAACAAACCTAGATAGCACATTAAAAAGCAGAGACATCACTCTGATGGCAAAGGTGTGTATAGTCAAAGCTATGGTTTTTCCAGTAGTCATGTACAGATGTGAAAGCTGGATCATGAAGAAGGCTGAGTGCCAAGGAATTGATGTTTTTGAACTGTGGTGTTGGAGAAGACTCTTGAGAGTCTCTTGGACAGCAAGGAGATCAAACCAGTTAATCCTAAAGGACATCAACTCTGTCTATTCATTGGAAGGACTGATGCTGAAGCTGAAGCTCCAATACTTTGGTCACCTGACTGAAGAGGTGATTCACTGGAAAAGACTCTGATGATGGGAAAGATTGAAGGGAAAAAGAAGGGGCATCAGAGGATGAGACAGTTAGATCACATCATTGACTCAACGGACATGAATTTTAGCAAACTCTGGGTAGGTCCATCCCCCGTCTTATATGTTTTCATAGACCCTGACCTTATTTGCAGCCCTTGTAAAAACTAAGATAACATATTTGCTGTGTGATGATTTACCTGATGACTATAATCTCTGGTAGAAAATAATCTTTACAAGCTAAAAACTGTCATTTTCTGTCCCTTAGCTCCATGTCTGGCACTGAGTCAGCACTCAATGAGTGTTAAGAATGAAATCAAGACTGTCATTACACACATCTGTGAAATGGGAAGTGATTTCTACTTTGCTGCCTTTCAGGGGTCTTGTGACATCTGGACATGCCATATGCCCTTTCAAGGTGCACAATCAGGACACAGTAACACATCCTCCTATTTTTCAAATTATCCCTCTTGTCTCTTGATGAAATGTTTTCAGGGAGGTCCATTTTCAGTAGTCATTTTTGTACGCAGATCACTGTTGGGTGAACCCCAAACTGGGCCAATCAGGAGCCATTCATCAGGAGTTTGGAATTAAGCCTAAGAGATGCCAATTCTTTCTAGACTCATTTTTGAATATAGGGTATATCTATATCTATAAACACAACAGCAGAAACAAAAGCCAAAACTAAAATTAGAGAACTAGAGAAGTGGACATTTTCCAGAGATTGGAGCCAATAGTGGAGAAAGTTGATATGCAGAAAAAATAAAACAATGGCACAGATATGGAGAGAGGAGTTGAGATGAGAGAGAAAAGTCCCTGGATTCCTTCTGACTCTCCCCTCTTCTAGTTCTGTTTCCTTTGTACATCTTGGCTGCCTGCCTGCCCTTGAGCTGGTTCTGTGAGATAGTTCTGTATCCTTTATAATAAGTTCTCTTCCCTGCAGAAACTAGCTTTTCTGTGTCTATTGTTTATAAGGAAAGGATTCTAACTAAAAGTATATTTTGAAATACTAATAGAACATAAACATAGTAGGCACACTGTAAATGGAGATTGATATAATTATGCTTACCTCAAATACCATTGCCCAAATGATACTTGTATTGGTTGAGTTTTTTTTATTAATTTTTATTTTTTAGTTTGTTTTGCTTTACAATACTGTATTCGTTTTGCGAGATTTTTTGAGTATTTCCTACTTGATTGGTGCAAGAGCCTTATAATATCTTAAATCATTGTAAAATTCTTGTAAGGCAGACTGATCAATGCTTTTTATGTTATATTAGAATCTGTCCTACTTGTTCCGCTGCCCTTTAACACAGGCAACCATGGCAAAAGAGAGACTCTGTCATTCTTTTTTAACACTGACACCTTGGACAACTCCTCATATATTAATATGCATGAAGTACCTGCTTGTTGAGTGAATAACTGATAACATTTTTTAAGTTTCTAAATCTCTCTAAGTCATTGTTTCCTTAAGTTTAATTAGGGGTTTATATCTGCCACAAACAATTGCTTTGAACATTAGATGACAGATGTGAAAGTTACCTGAAAACATTGAAATAAAGCATCAATTGCTGTTAACATTCTTAGTATTTTGGCAGGAAAGACACCATCAACCATGTATTACAAATGAGAATCCTGAGGCCAGAGAGGTCAAATGGCATGTCCAAAACTCACCAGTGTTAAATATTAAGTACAGCATTAAAAAGCTATCTACCAGATTTAAATACATCAAGTATGGTTTAAACAAGGTAAGTCTGAAGGAAATTTTACTTTAGAGGGAGGGAAGATGTACATTTATTAGTAAGAAACAAAATGTATTCAACTTGTGATGTTGAGGTAAATAGATAAAATAAAAATGAAAGAGGATGTGACAGAATGAGGTAAACCAAAAGCAGAGGAGAGATTTGACAAGTAAGACTGAGTTATACCAGTACCACTTCAAGATACTTCAATTATGGGACTCCAGCTCATTATAATATTACCCCAAGATAAGCCACTATCACGTGGTCTCAGCCTGTTCAGCTTGAGAGAAAGTATGGAAATAAACTGAGGTGGATTTCATGCACAGGACAAATGATGCTTTGATGAGAGAGTGTACACTTAAGTTGTTAAGCCTATGAAAATGGAGAGCATTGTGGCTCTGAAGACTTGTTCAGTGGCCCACAAATGTGTTTTCAGTCAATAAAGATTATTTGACACTTGAGGCCTCATCTCTTCTATCTGGTGGTCAGCCATTGGCCAATAGTTATCTCTTCTTGACTACAAGTATAATATCTAACATTTAATGTGACAAATACATATTTCTTGACCACCATTATACTCACCAAAACAAAAATGAACCACTCTGCTCCCCTGCAGTCCTACTCATGTCAACTACTTATATAACTACAAAAATAAAAGTGTGGGATTTTTATATTTCTCTCCTATTGTAGTCGTTCAATCGCTGGGTCCTGTTCAACTCTTTGCAACCCCATGGACTGCAGCATGACAGGCTTCCCTGTCCTTTGCTATCTCCTGCAGCTTGTTCAAATTCATGTCCATTGAGTTGGTGATTCTCTCTAACCATCTCATCCTCTGCTCTTCTCTTCTCTGTTTGCCCTCGGTCTTTCTCAGTTTCAGGGACTTTTCTAGTGAATATGGTCTTCGTGTCAGGTGGCCAAATTATTGGAGCTTTGGGCTCAGTATCAGTCCTTCTCTCCTACCCACAGTCAATTTATAAGCAAATTCTGTTGGCTTAATCTTTAAAATATGACAAATTCCCAGTAATCCAGTCCTAACACTCTGACTCGAGTCACCATCAACCCTTGGCTATAGTCAATAGCCCCGTCCTGATCTTCTGGTATCTTTCCTTGCCTTCTTTAAATTATACATTTAGAGGACCCTCGTTCTTCAATAGGTTTTCATCTCATCTAGAGAAACTGCCAAAATTCTTACAATGGCTAATAAGACATGGCATATTCTATTCAAACACAGTCTATACATGTATACTGGAACAATAGTTTAGGTTTCCATTTATTGAACTGAAAGGATATCTTCAACATAGTTATTTTTACTTAAAAAATAACAGATTAAGAAAATAGCAGCAGATGAATGGATAAGAAAGCTGTAGTACATATGCACAATGGAGTATTACTCAGCTATTAAAAAGAATACATTTGAATCCATTCTAATGAGGTGGATGACGCTGGAGCCAATTATACAGAGTGAAGTAAGCCAGAAAGAAAAACACCAATACAGTATACTTACACATATATATGGAATTTAGAATGATGGTAATGATAAACCTGTACGCAAGACAGCAAAAGAGACACAGATGTATAGAATGGCCTTTTGGACTCTGTGGGAGAGGGAGAGGGTGGGATGGGTTGGCAGAGTGGCAGTGTAACATGTGTGATATCATAAGTGAAACGAATCGCCAGTCCAGGTTTGATGCAGGATGCAGGATGCTTGGGACTGATGCACGGGGATAATCCAGAGAGAGGGTGTGGGGCGGGAGGGGGGAGGTGGGGGTCGGGATTGGGAGTTCATGTACATTCGTGGCTGATCCATGTCGATGTGTAGCAAAACGAATGCAGTATTGTAAAGCAAAACAAACTGAGAGAATAAAAATTAATAAAAAAAAAAGAAAGAAAAAGAAAATAGCATGGGACTGTGCATAAGATAATAAAGTTAATAAAGTTGTTTCACACAGAGTTGGGGGGAAGAGTTATAAAAACACTATACATGTAAACTAAAACTGAACAATTAAGTAAATGGATAGGGTAAAGTTGCAGTGATTGTTAGAGTGGGAGGGTAAGAGATAAGCAAGAGGATGAGGCAGCCCTGAGATGTACCTGGTAATGAATTAGAGTTGGAGACATCAATGTAACATCATTTAGTTTAGTATACATGAGATAGATAGCTACATATAGAAATATATATATATATAATGGCTTATTTTATATATATGTATATGGGAATGGCAATCCACTCCAGTACTATTGCCTGGAAAATCCCATGGACAGAGCAGCCTGGTAGGCTATAGTCCATGAGGTCGCAAAGAGTCGGACACGACTGAGTGACTTTATTTACTTACTTATATTATATATATAAACACATATATTTGGTTGGGCACAAATTTCATTCGGATTTTCTGTAACATTTTATAGAAAAACCTGAATGAACTTTGTGGCTAACCTAAAATTTTCTTGTTATTTTAACAGGGAGGTCCTGGAAGCGATGACACTCTAGTAGCAAAAACCATACCTATTATCCAGTCATGGTTCATAGCATCATTCAATAAGTGGAATCAGGGTTCATTGGAGAAATGGCTAATTCTCAGAGAACTGGTTAATTCTAGGACAACCACTAGAAATATACAAGATATGCTTGGTGTATCTTATAGTGCCAGTAAGGGGGAAGTGCTAAAATACACACACATGTGCATGTGTGCACGCACGCACACACACACACACACTGATGGGGGTGTGTCAAAAGGACACAGAAGCAACTAACAGACATAGTTTCTCAGTGACCAAAGCTGGGACAATCTGAGCAAGAAAAAAAAGAAATAGTATTATAAAAATAAAGTAGATCTATAAAATAAATATTCACAATTCCATACAAAAAACTGACTTGAAAATACAAAATCTCATACAAAAACCTTGAAAAAAGCTGGCTTGAAATTCAATAGTAAAAACTAAATAAATAAATAATATTTTGGCATCTGGTTCCATCACTTCATGGGAAATAGAAGGGAAAATAATGGAAACAGTGACAGGTTTTGTTGTCTTGGTCTCCAGATTCACTAGAGATGGTGATTGCAGCCACGGAATTAAAAGACACTTGCTCCTTGGAAGGAAACTATGGCAAACCTAGACAGTGTATTTAAAAGCAGAGGTATCACTTTGCCGAAAAAGGTCCATAGAGTCAAAGCTATGGTTTTTCCAGTAGTTATACATGGATGTGAGTTGGACCATACAGAAGGCTGAGAACACCAATGAATTTATGCTTTCAAACTATGGTGTTTGAAAAGACTCTTGAGAGTCCCTTGGACTATAAGGAGATCAAATCAGTCAAGTCTAAGGGAAATCAACCCTGAATATTCATTGGAAGGACTGATACTGAAACTGAAGCTCCAATACTTTGGTCACCTGATGTGAAGAACTGATTCAGTGGGTAAAAAAACTCTGATGGTGGGAAAGATTGAAGACCAAAGGAAAAGGGGACAGCAAAGGATGAGGTGGCTAGATAGCATCACCAACTCTAGGGACATAAATCTGAGCAAACTCGGAGACAGTGGAGGACAGAGGAGCCTGATATGCTGCAGACCATGGGGTCACAAAGAGTTGGACATGACAGTGAGTGAACAACCACACAACAATCCTATAGGATAAATGATAATTGAGGAAGAAGAAACAAAGTTCCTATGCAGAGGAGTCTCAGATAATTCATATAGATACCCTACTCTCAAGAGGTGGAGCATTACTCCACATTCCTTAACTGTGTGGGCTATGCCATAACTTCCATTCAAGAGGACAATACACAAAGAGGGAGGGAGAAATAATAGCTTTATAGTGGTGGTTTAGCGGCTTAGTTGTGTCCTACTCTTTGTGATCCAGTGGACTGTAACCTGCCTGGCTCCTCTGTCCATGGGATTTCCCAGGCATACCAGAATGTGTTGCCATTTCCTTCTCCAGGAGATCTTCCCAACCCAGGGATCAAACATGGGTCTCCTGCATTGCAGAATAATTCACGTTTTCCTAATGCATGGCTTCCTCGGTACTTTATAGTTGTTGCATTAGTGGCGTACTCATGCCCTGCCCTTTGTGACCCCATGGACTGTAACCCACCAGACTCCTCTGTCCATGGCATTCTCCAGGCAACAATCCTGGAGTGGGTTGCCATTTCCTCCTTCAACTTTATAGTAGAGAAACTCAGTAAATACTATTCCCACCAGGTTATCACTTTTAACATCAATAATCATGCCATGTTGATATTATGTACTCTGGATGTCCTGTGAGATTATGAAAATGCATTTAACTTCTGTGGTCTTCCTTCTCAAAACTCATAACTCCAGTCTAAGCATGATAAAATGTGAGACAGATGGCAATTAAGAGGCATTCTACAAAATACCTTAGAAGAACTCCTCAAAGCTATCAATGTTTCCCAAGCCTAAGAAACTATCATAGCCAAAATAAGATTTAAAAAGTATAATGAGTAAACACAATGGACACTGGACAGCAAAGAGTTGGACATGACTGAGTGGCTGAACTGAACTGGTACTGGATAGCTTTCTGGAATAGAAACATATAAGACGTTAACTATGGAAAAAACAACAACGAAAGAACAAAACGAAGAACAACTGAGCAGAAAACCGATACTAAGTCAATCCGAATAAAAGAAGGACTTTAGTTAACAGTAATCTATCAATATTGCTGCATTCATTGTGACAAATATATCATATTAGCAATAAGATTTTAATAATGGGAGAGACTAGGGGTGGGGTATATAGGAACTCCGTTTGGTTTTTTTTTTTTTTTGTTGTAAATTAAACTAAAATAACAAGGTTTATTTTTAAAATATACAAATGTGGCTCTATTTACACAAAATAATATGTTATTGTTATATACCCATAGATGTCTTAGAGGATATTTTTGAAAACATTAGCCTTGATATGATTTAAGAAAGTATTTCACTTATTTTTATTCTGCTTGATTATTTTTAAATGTTATTAAAACATATATTATTACATTAAAAAGCTATTCTATCTATCAGCTACCTATCCATCTAATTCTTGGAGACAACCTGTCACTTTCCTCTTACAGTGTATTTTCTTAATTATTAAAAAGAATCAGTCCCTTCTTTCTTTGCAGAAAGGTGCATTGGCAACTCCAACAAGCAACTGTTTTTAGTCTGGTAGCATACCCTAGCTTTAATTGTTTTCATTCCATCAGGATAGATTTTAACAGTTTAAGAGAGTAATTGCTGAATCTTAATGACCAGAGCTTCACATGCCAAGCATTTTCTCCCAAACTGGGTTATTTAGAGTCCAATGAAGCTGGGGATAAATATATAAAGCTAAGTAATTTGGGGAGATTGAAGAATTTTCAGAAAATGTCTTTCACTTGGAAGCATGAAATTACATGCACTATAGCGGAATGAAGTCAAATCAATCAGCAGCTTGGAATCTCTCAGGCTCTGCAATCAGCAGGAGTTCAGAAGCCTCTCACTGGGAAAGCAGCTGAGGTTTGTGCAAAAGAACTGGGCACTAAAATGCAAAGAGACTGAGCCCTTGTCCTCTGGGAGACTCTATTTTGGTAGCTGATGAGGGGTGTGGACAGGATGAAGGTTAATCAGATAAAAAGTGGAGAAGTTGGAGTGATTGCCCTAATGTCCAACTTTCTAGCCTACACTTCCCTGCCAGATTCATTCACTGGCTCCTCGTTTCCTTTGGTTAAAGTCCAAACTCCTTAGAGTAGAATATAATTTTCTTGATCATCTTATCCTTACTTCCCTCTTGAGCCTATTTCCATCACTTCTCCTATTACCCCCAAGTTCAGCCTTATCAGCCAATATATCTTCCTGTGAATTTTTGAATGGCAATGCTCTCATGGGCCTCTGCCTTTCCACCAGCTTGCCCAGAACACTCAGAATGCTTGTCCTTGCCTTATAGCCTGGCAAACTCAAATTTCACTTGCAGTCTCAATGCATTCATTCAAAGATAGGTGACCAGGTCTTTGCTCTCAAATAGGCCACACTTTATCCATTATAGTACACAGCTTATCAGGTTTTCTTGTCTCTCTTTACCCAGGACTGTAGGTCTTTTGAAAATAAGTCTCTACCCTCTGTCAGGGCATCCTGAGCATATAGCAAAATCTAGCACTTAGTGCTGCCTGTGGAATGATAAATAGACAAATGCAACCGTTTATAGGAAAATGTTAAAATTTAGAATGCACTACTTAGTTTAAAAAATACTGGGTAAGGATTTCAAACATTCATAAAACTTTGCTAAAAGGCATCTACAAATGCACTGAACACTGCAGCCTGAAATGAATATAAAACCTAACTAGAAAGGAAAACAGGAGACATTTCTAAAATTAACCTATTACAAATGCCAGCTTTTCTAATACTTTTTTCATGATTTGCTAACAATGTCCCCAATGCATCAAGGAAGAAAGAGAGGCAGAGGACATTCACAAACACTGTAAATCAGCTTGAGTCTCTGATAATCAGGTGCTTATCTGTCTGAGAGAATGTCTCCTAGAATGCATCAGTAATTAGGGAGCTAATGGAAAATTACAGACCAACAAAATCTACGACTGTTCTGAGGACAGTGGAATCACAAGTCAAGAGTACCCCAGGTTTAGTAAGAATAGATCATACCCAAACATTTTGATAGCTTTTTTTGATATTGGCTGCCCCATTCCTATCATAGGAGAAGGCAATGGCACCCCACTCCAGTCCTCTTGCCTGGAAAATCCCATGGATGGAGGAGCCTGGTAGGATGCAGTCCATGAGGTCGCTGAGAGTCGGGCACGACTGAGCGACTTCACTTTCATTTTTCACTTTCCACTTTCATGCATCGGAGAAGGAGTGGCAACCCACTCCAGTGTTCTTGCCTGGAGAATCCCAGGGACGGAGGAGCCTGGTAGGAGGCCGTCTATGGGGTCGCACAGAGTCGGACACAACTGAAGTGACTTAGCAGCAGCGTTCCTGTCATACTTGCTCCATTGGCTCTGCTGCTGCTGCTAAGTCTCTTCAGTCGTGTCCGACTCTGTGTGACCCCATAGACAGCAGCCCACCAGGCTCCCCCGTCCCTGGGATTCTCCAGGCAAGAACACTGGAGTTGCCATTTCCTTCTCCAATGCATGAAAGTGAAAAGTGAAAGTGAAGTCGCTCAGTTGTGTCTGACCCTCAGCAACCCCATGTACTGCAGCCTTCCAGGCTCCTCCATCCATGGGATTTGCCAGGCAAGAGTACTGGAGTGGGGTGCCACTGCCTTCTCGACCATTGGCTCCACATTGCTTCTAAATCAATTTAAAATGCCTCTATTGAGTTGACCTTCAAGGCCTTCCATTACTTGGTTTATTACATTTCTTCTCTCCCCTTTCCCCCTCATTCTTCCCTGTGGGTTCCCTCTCTTTTCTTATCTAATCTTCCTGGCTTTGTCTTGGATCACCTGCTCTGATTTTGTGCAGACTCTCTTGCAACTATGCCTTTACACTTGGTACTGGCTCTACAACAAAACCCATTCCCTGTCTAGTCTATCTACTAAAGTTCTGTACATCTTTCAAAACTCAGCTTGAGGGTACCATCTTCAGGGGCTAATACTGTTCTTCCCGGCTTCCAACATTAGAGTTAATCTCTCACAGTTTGTTATTCCCTCCTATATGCACCTATTATTTATCTATAATGTAATTTTCTTGTGCTTATATCTTTCTCCTATTAGGCTATAAATATAGATAGTAGAATGAGAATTCCAGTAGGATGGGGGATTATTGTCTGTTAACTGATGCTGCTCAAGCGCTGAGAACACATCTCCCTCAGTATACACATACATAAGCACACACACATACTGTGATAAATAAGTAAGTCCCCTCACAGTGAGTCTTATGTACATCATAGCACATGAGCTGACATAAAAGATCTGCTTAATACATGAACTGTTTTATTACTGAAGTGGTGTAGAATGAAAAGGAACAAAAATAAACAGTCCTCCAAACAGCATTTACCAAGTAGTATAATACAAACTCTCTATCCCACAAAATTTGAATAATTATGGTTTATAGGAAATACTCTGGGTGCTCTTAGTTATTTCATGTGTCCATTCCTTGATTTATTAAGCTACATAAAAACAAACAAACAAACAAACAAACAATTGAGAACAGTTGAAAGCTACTACCTAGCAGGGATGTTAGTGCACCTCATCACAGCCTCAAAATGATAAAGGTTTAGACTCCCCATTTGATTTTTGCTGGTGTGGGTAAATCTAGGATCCGCTGTTTTTTCTGTGGTATTTGTCTGGAGCAGAGCAGTTATGGTCTAAAAGCATTCTAAGCTGCACCTTTCCCGGTCCTTTGCTAAGGGAGAGCAGGCTGTGTTTCCCTAGTTGGTCTTCATTGCTGAGAATTTGAGATTGCCAGCTCCTTCCATTCTGTCTTGATATATGAGATAAAATTAAAACCCAGGGACCTCACCATTGTGTTGTTCTTTTCTATCCCAAAATGCCTAGCTAGCCTCCCTTCTCCCCATCCTTTAGAGTCTCTTTGTTTGTTTTACATATATTGTCTGGAGTTTTTAGTTTTGCTTACCAGAAGTGCTCAGGTAAAGTATGTTTATATCATTTTTTCAGGAGCAGAAATTCCCCTGAAGTAGATGTTACTATAATTATTTAAAATAACTATAATTATTATAGTGTGTTATTATTATTAATATTATAAGATATTTAACCTCTCTATACATATTGTATTGGTGTCATCATCTGTAAGAATGCACATAAGCTTGTTCTTAATTATTTTCCAAAAGCTCCATATGGTCAGCTGAAGTTTTCCCATTTGGAGGATGTCCATAGCAAGTGAAATGATAAAGCTAGTTAGTGACCACTAGAATATAAATTCCATGCAGATGGAGGCTTTGAGACTTTACTATCTCTGTTACATAGAATACAGTCAATGTGTACCAATTGCTAAGATATCTTTACTGAATAAAAGAACAAAGTGATATATTGATTCTCAAATGATATTCAGCATTGCATGAGCATAAAGGCCTGTCACTGCCTGTGTTATGCCATCATTGTTCTATCTCTAACAGTTTTCTCCTAGTAATATTATTGAGGGAGTCCTTTATCCAAAGGGAATGTCTATAATCTCTAATTTGCTCTAATAAATTTTTAGCCTTTACGAGATGCATGACAACTGTTCTGTACTGTGGTGTGAATTCCAGTTATGTAATATGACAGATGTCTGCCCTTTCCCATAAAGCTCAAATCTTTATGAACTCTCAATGTAAACTGCATTGCAGGTCCATAAGTAGACATTTTATTAAGTGTGTGTATGTGTGTTTTTAAATCACTCAGTGAGTTGGGTATTACTTAGACTTCTGAGTTGGACTACATAGAAAATGGATACATATTCAATTATATTTAATACAATTGTATAACTCTATAATCTGACAATCATCAAACCAGGAGCCAAATTACAATAATAAAACTTGGATTTTGTCATTTGGCAATGACTGCCAAATATAAGTCATTTATTAACCAGGAAGCCAGATTTTTTAAGATGAAGCTCTGTGTAAAAAACATTTAACCCTATGATTAGCTAGATTCAGAATTAAACCGTGTCTCCACTATGATTATTATGTGATCTTGAGCAAATTATTTACTGTGTCTTCCTTTGTTCAAATGAAAATTCGGAATAACGATGATGATAATTATATATCAACTACCACACCCATGGTACTTACTTATGAAGCCAGACACTGCTAAGTCATTTCAGGTAGAATTAATGTTTCTATACGAAATTATTACTAACATCAACTCTTTGAAAAAGACATTTTTCTGCACAGTTTAAAGATGTCTTCTTCACAGGTGGAATTAAATGCCTTATTCATGGAAAATTCTATGCAATTATTGATGTGCTGTACATTAATTATTTCTTTGAGCATCATGGGCAATGATATTTTTTATACAAAATTATACAGACAGACTTGGTTTAAGTTCAGGTGCCACCACTCATTATCTTTTGACCTTGTAAATATACTTAAAACATTCCTAGTCTCAGATTTCTTATCTGTAAAATGGGCATGATACAACGCCTACTCATAGACTATTATGAGGACTTAACGGAGATAATGCCTGACACATTTGCTCAGTAATTGTTAGTTATAATGACTGATAGAGCTGAGGGTAAGGATGGATGCATCAGTGAGAGAGCAGAGTGGAATATGCGAAATGGTGTTACCCTCTTGGATGACTTGGATGACACTGACGCTATTTCAGTGCATGGAAGTTTTGATGTACTAATCCTACCAGCCTAACTGCAGGGCCACAGTGCTAAGTGGTTGCATCCTACGTTTATTTCTTTTAGCCCTAAGTCCACTCAGCTCTGTTTCATCTTGTTTTCCATTAGATCCCTGAAGCCTAGCAAGGTTAATTTTTGCATCAGTGTGATATATGTGAATCTGTTTAAATGATAAGTTTCTAAATTCTAAGAGAGCTGAAGTATTCACTAGAAATATCTGCAAATAAATAAATGCAAATATTTAAGGCATTGATAATATGTTTTATAAGTCTTCCAGTATGGAAGATTTATTAGACACAAATAATTGCATCTTCAACATAGCAAAAAAAGAATGCAATAATTTAAATTGGAGTGAGAAACCAGAGATATTTAACCCTCTCCTTTTGGAGGTGTTTTCAAATGTTTGAAAACAGAACTCATTATCTTTCTACCCAAACTCACCTAAGAGTCACCTAACTTCCTATGTCTTGCACCTCACAACATGATTCTTATGGACTGAACCAGAAATGTCAGTGCCATGTTTGAACGGGACCTCTTTCTAATGCCACACTTCTAAAGAGACCGCACATGCCTCCTTCTTGCAGACGCTTCTCTTCATTCTCATCACTCTGCTCCTCAGCATGGCCTTCTGGTGTCTTACCTGTGCTTCTGCAACAGCACCCAGCTGAGCATTAACCCCTCCACCCATTTAACATCCTATAACTAGAGGGCTCTTTAAAAAGAAAACAAACAACAAACAAATCAACAAATCTTGATAAGATATTCTTCAGTTCAGTTCAGTCACTCAGTCCTGTCGGACTCTTTGCGACCCCATGAATTGCAGCACACCAGGCCTCCCTGTCCATCACCACCTCTCGGAGTTCACTCAAATTCATGTCCATTGAGTCGGTGATGCCATCCAGCCATCTCATCCTCGGTCGTTCCCTTCTCTTCCTGCTCCCAATCCCTCCCAGCATCAGAGTCTTTTCCGAGTCAGCTCTTTGCATGAAGTGGCCAAAGTACTGGAGTTTCAGCTTTAGCATAATTCCTTCCAAAGAACACCCAGGGCTGATCTCCTTTAGGATGGACTGGTTGGATCTCCTTGCAGAACAAGGGACTCTCAAGAGTCTTCTCCAGCACCACAGTTCAAAAGCATCAATTCTTTGGCGCTCAGCCTTCTTCACAGTCCAACTCTCACATCCATACATGACCACAGGAAAAACCATAGCCTTGACTAGAGGGACCTTTGTTGGCAAAGTAATGTCTCTGCTTTTCAATATGCTATCTAGGTTGGTCATAACTTTCCTTCCAAGGAGTAAGCATATTTTAATTTCATGGCTGCAATCACCATCTGCAGTGATTTTGGAGCCCTCAAAAATAAAGTCACCCACTGTTTCCCCATCTATTTGCCATGAAATGATGGGACCAGATGCCATGATCTTCGTTTCCTGAATGTTGAGCTTTAAGCCAACTTTTTCACTCTCCTCTTTCACTTTCATCAAGAGGCTTTTGAGTTCCTCTTCACTTTCTGCCATCAGGGTGATGTCATCTGCATATCTGAGGTTTTTCATATTTCTCTCGGGAATCTTGATTCCAGATGTGTTTCTTCCAGTCCACCATTTCTCATGGTGTACTCTGCATAGAAGTTAAATAAGCAGGGTGACAATATACAGCCTTGATGTATTACTTTTCCTATTTGGAACCGTCTGTTGTTCCATGTCCAGTTCTAACTGTTGCTTCCTGACCTGCATATAGGTTTCTTAAGAGGCAGGTCAGGTGGTCTGGTATTCCCATCTCTTTTAGAACTTTCCACAGTTTATCATGATCCACGCAGTCAAAGTCTTTGGCATAGTCAAGAAAGCAGAAATAGATGTTTTTCTGGAACTCTCTTGCTTTTTTGAGGACTTCCCCGGTGGCTCAGAGGTTAAAGCGTCTGCCTCCAATGCGGGAGACCCGGGTTCGATCCCTTGGTTGGGAAGATCCCCTGGAGAAGGAAATGGCAACCCACTCCAGTATTCTTGCTTGGAGAATCTCATGGACTGAGGAGCCTGGTGGGCTGCAGTCCATGGGGTCACAAAGAGTCGGACACGACTGAGTGACTTTACTTACTTACTTGCTTGCTTTTTTGATGATCCAGCGGATGTTGGCAATTTGATCTCTGGTGCCTCTGCCTTTTCTAAAACCAGTTTGAACATCTGGAAGTTCATGGATCATGTATTGCTGAAGCCTGGGGAATTTTGGGCATTACATTACTAGCATGTGAGATGAGTGCAATTGTGCAGTAGTTTGAGCATTCTTTGGCATTGCCTTTCTTTGGGATTGGAATGAAAACTGACCTTTTCCAGTCCTGTGGCCACTGCTGAGTTTTCCAAATTTGTTGGCATATTGAGTGCAGCACTTTCACAGCATCATCTTTCAGGATTTGAAATAGCTCCACTGGAATTCCATCACCTCTGCTAGCTTTGTTCATAGTGATGCTTTCTAAGGCCCATTTGACTTCACATTCCAGGATGTCTGGCTCTAGATGAGTGATCACACCATCGTGATTATCTTGGTCATGAAGATCTTTTTTGTACAGTTCTTCTATGTATTCTTGCCACCTCTTTTCAATACCTTCTGCTTCTGTTAGGTCCATACCATTTCTGTCCTTTATCGAGCCCATCTTTGCATGAAATGTTCCCTTGGTATTTCTAATTTTCTTGAAGAGTTCTCTAGTCTTTCCCCTTTGTTCTTTCCCTCTATTTCTTTGCATTGATTGCTGAGGAAGGCTTTCTTATCTCTTCTTGCTATTCTTTGGAACTCTGCATTCAGATGCTTATATCTTTCCTTTTCTCCTCTGCTTTTTGAAGGCTTTTGCAAGATCTTCTTAAAACTCTTCAAACTATGGCCCCTGCAATAATGTCAAATTTGCCATCATGGTCTATGGTCTGCCCCTTGCTTGCATTTCAAACCGTATGAAATTACTTTCCTTTGCATTACCTCCTTCCCCCTTGAAAATACAACATTCTAGATTCTATATATATTCATTAATATATGATATTTGTTTTTCCTTTTCTGGCTTACTTCACTCTATACTTGGCTCTATGAGACAGACTCTAGGTCCATCCTTGTCTCCGCAAATGATCCAGTATCACTCCCTTTAATGGCTGAGTAGTATCCCATTGTATGCACGTGCCACGTCATCTTTATCCCATCATCTGTCAGTTACATTCAGGTTGCTTCCATGTGCTGGCTGTTGTAAATAGCGCTCGAGTGAACACTGGGGTGCATGTGGAATCTGGGAAAATGATACACATGATCCTATTTGCAGGGCAAGAATAGAGATGCAGACATAGAGAACACAAGCGTAGCCATGGTGAGGGGGATAAACTGGGGGATTGGAATTGACGAATGTGCACTGTCAAGTGTAAAACAGGTAACTGGTGGCAACCTGTACAGCTCGGGGAGTGCAGCGTGGTGCTCTGAGGTGATGCAGATGGGTGGGATGGAAGGTGAGGTGGGAGAAAACACAGGGGAGCATTATGTATACATTTAGCTGATTGACTTCACTGTACAGCAGAAACTAACACAACACTGTAGAGCAACGATACTCTAATTAAAAACAAAATCAACATTTTAGCCATGAAGTGAAGTGAAGTGAAGTCGCTCAGTTGTGTCCGACTCTTTGTGACCCCATGGACTGTAGTCTACCAGGCTTCTCCGTCCATGTGATTTTCCAGGCAAAAGTACTAGAGTGAGTTGCCATTTCTCCTCCAGGGTATCTTCCTGACCCAGGGATCGAACCCAAGTCTCCCACATTGTAGGCAGATGCTTTACCTTCTGACACTCTTCAAAAGTGCCAATGCTCCCTTTCCTCCACTGTATCTTGAACCAGGTCTTGATTTTGCCCAGAGAAGTGTACTTCTCATCGTTCACTTTGGTAATTCCTACTCAACCTTAACTTTAGAGAAGGACAGAGGAACCAGAGATCAAATTGCCAACATCTGTTGGATCATCAAAAAAGCAAGAGAGTTCCAGAAAAATATCTACTTCTGCTTTATTGACTATGCCAAAGCCTTTGACTGTGTGGATCACAACAAACTCTGGAAAATTATTAAAGAGATGGGAATACCAGACCACCTGACCTGCCTCTTGAGAAATCTGTACAGGTCAGGAAGCAACAGTTAGAAATGGACACGGAACATCAGCCTGGTTCCAAATAGGGAAAGAAATATGTCAAGACTGTACATTGTCACCCTGCTTATTTAACTTATATGCAGAGTACACCATGAGAAATGCTGGGCTGGATGAAGCACAAGCTGGAATCAAGATTGCCAGGAGAAATATCAATAACCTCAGATATGCAGATGACACCACCCTTATGGCAGAAAGTGAAGAAGAACTAAAGAGCCTCCTGATGAAAGAGGAGAGTGAAAAAGTTGGCTTAAAACTCAACACTCAGAAAAATAAGATCATGGCATCTGGTCTTATCACTTCATGGCAAATAGATGGGGAAACAGTGGAAACAGTGTCAGACTTCATTTTCTGGGGCTCCAAAATCACTACAGATGGTTGCAGTCATGAAATGAACAGATGCTTGCTCCTTGGAAGAAAAGTTATGACCAACTTAGGCAGCTTATTAAAAAGCAGAGATATTGATTTGCCAACAAAGTTCGGTCTAGTCAAAGCTATGGTTTATCTAGTGGTCATGTATGGATATGAGAGTTGGACTATAAAGGAGGCTGAGTGCCGAAGAATTGATGCTTTTGAACTGTGGTGTTGGAGAAGACTTTGAGAGTCCCTTGGACTGCAAGGAGATCCAACCAGTCCATCCTAAAGGAGATCAGTACTGAATATTCATTGGAAGGATTGATGCTAAAGCTGAAACTCCAAAACTTTGGCCACCTAATGCAAAGAACTGACTCATTGGAAAAGACCCTGATGCTGAGAAAGATTGAGGGCAGGAGGAGAAGGGAACAACAGAGGATGAGATAGTTGGATGACATCACCTACTCAAGGGACATGGGTCTGAGTAAACTCCAGGAGTTGGTGACAGACAGGGAGGCCTGACGTGCTGAGGTCCATGGGGTCGCAAAGAGTCGGACATGACTGAGCGACTGAACTGAACTGAACTGAACTCAACCTTAAAGGATCAGTTTAACAATCACTCTGTAGGAAGCCTTCCTCAAATCTTCAGCCAGATTGTGTGATTCCTTTATTTATTCCATAGCACTCCTTGTCCACTCCCATCGTAATGCTTAAATTACTGAACTGCAGGTCCCTTTCATTTCTATATTCTCTATTCAGATTTTTAAGGACAGTTCCTCTGCCTCATTTATTTATTATTACCTCCACAGGACCCCTCTCAAAACAAGGCACAGATTAGAAACAACACAAATTTGTTAAATGCATGAATAATTAATAATAAAAATGATTCATGAACAAAAATAAAGCTGTGCCAAAGGGTAAAGTGAGGAGGAACTTTAGATAAAGTGATCCGGAATGAAACTTATAAGGAAGTGTCATTTGAGCAATGACCTCAAAGCAGGGAAAAGTGAGCCATGTAGATACCAGGGAACAGAGTTGTCCAGCCAGAGGGATTAGGTGGAGCTTCTGAGGTTGGAGAAAGCAATAGACAGGCTGACATAACTGGAGAAAAATGAGCAGCATTTTCTAGGCTATGATATGAGCTTAGATTTTGTTCTGAGTACACAGTTAGCACTTGGAGGGTTTTAAGTAAAGAATGCCAAGATTCTAATATTTATTTCTTGAATACACTTCTTAACAAACCATACTGGAAACTTATTCTGAAATTCCAAGTGAACAAATTTGAAATGAATGATATGCAAAGACTAGGTATAAAGGTATAAAATCACAGATTGTTTCATAGTCAGGTAATTTAATCCAAGGGAGACTGATTATTTGACCAAGATGATGCTGGAAATATATGGCTAGTTGAGATGGGAAGCCATGACTTTTGCTTCCCTGCCTAGCTCACTTTTACATGGATGAAGAGATACATGAGTTACTTGAGACCATGTATCTGTGCTCCTAAATGGCCACCATAAATACGAAAATTATCTTGAGTTAGCATTGAACTTTTCACATTCCACAGACCTGTTTTATTGTTAGTTTCTGACTAGAGTAAGCATTTTCAAGGCAAGTGCATAGTTACACTCATTCTATGTCTTATAGCATGTGCCGCAAAGAATGGTTTATCATGGTGCATCAACAAGGAAGCTCATTGAATGCATGCTTCACTTGATCTGAATTCCTCCTAAAATGATACAAATTTTATGTTTCAAGTATTTCAGAGGCACTATTTTGTGCAAACTACCATGTTAGGTACTGATGTGACAAAGATGAATATAACATGGCACCTGTCCTCAATGAACTTGCATCTTTGCTAGGATGACAGACAAGGAAGCAAATCACCATTTGATGTGATACAAGAAGAGTAATACTGGAGTAGGAAATGGCAACATGCTCCAGTATTCTTGCCTGGAAAATTCCATGGACAGAGGAGCCTGGTGGGTAACAGTCCTTGGGGTCGCAAAGAGTTGGACAGGACTGAGTGACTGAGCATGCCTGAAAGCATGCAAGGTTCATAATGAAACCAATACAGTTTATCAGATCAGTTATAACAGTCCTTCATAGTCACCATCCACTTACTAATGTGCATTATCTCATGTAACATTCTTAACACTCTTTTAAATATCATATGGGTTATAAAACTTGCTCCCCTCCTTTATTTATTTGTTTTTTCATACGAGAAAACTGACTACAGAAAGGTTAGGTAGCTTGCTCAAGGTAAGTCAGGTGGTCAGTGGTGAAGCAAGAGTCAAATATTGGCCATTTGACTCCAGAGTCTCTACTTTCAATCACTCACATCATTCTGAGAGATATCGGCTTATTTTTAATTCTCACAGAAAATTTGTGAACCTGGTTTCATTTCATTATCACTTCATAGGCAAATATACTGGCTCAAAGAGGTTCAGGAACATTTCAAATTTACTCTCAAACCCAAAGTGAAAAAGTGAAAGTGAAGTTGCTCAGTTGTGTCTAACTCTGCAACCCCATAGACCGACTAGGCTTCTCTGTCCATGAGATTTTCCAGGCAAGAGTACTGGAGTTGGTTGCCATTTACTTCTCCAAGGATCTTCCTGACCCAGGGATTGAACCCAGGTCTCCCGCATTGCAGGCAGACGCTTTACCCTCTGAGCCACCAGGGAAGCCCCTCAAACCCAAAGTAGACTTCTTTGATTTTAAGTCCTACCTTATTTCCACTAGCACATCCCTTTGTACACATTTTTGCATCTTTCAGAGAGCTGAAAGAACACATTAATTCTGGTTTCACTGGTGTGGAGGTGAGTGACTTCATTGAGGAGTTCACACATCCCAAATAGGACTACTGGCCTTACTTTAAAATGTCACTAAGATCATTTGCCTCTATGAAATAGTAAGCATTTTCCAGATAAATACTACTCCTGGAGAATGCAAATTAAATTGTTCAGGTTAAGCTACTATATTCTGGAGACTACATGCCAGGTGATTTGAGCACTCTTTCTCCATCATTGCCAGGCTAAACACTCTCAAACAAAAATGTAGCAAAGTATTCTCTTTGAAGCAGAAGTCTCTAATATTTACCTGGGAATCTAACTAAATATTAAATAAGTAGAATTCTAAGTGAAATGGGCAAATATAATGTCAAAAAATTTATTGCAGTGTTTTATTGATAAAAAGAGCAAAAGCAACATTATGAACTATATGCTCATTACTACACTGCCCGTTTTACCGACATTACAATAGCGAATCCTCACAACAACCTAGGAAATAAGTATACCCATTTTCCATAGGTAACATTGAGGCTTTGAGATGGTAGCTCACAGAGATAAGTGGCCAAGGTGAGAACTGAACTTGGGTTCATATAAAATCAAAATTATTGCTCTTTCTCCATATTCCTACGCCATGCTGAGCAGAGAGAGACTGAACATTCCAGGAGACTGAACAAAGTCATGGTTGAGTAATGTATTAGTGAGGAAACAAATGCAGTCAATTATTTGATAGGGTCAAAACAAATCCTCATGCAGATTAAGCTTGTTTGAACCCCATGCCCTGAATAACTTTTTCTTTCTAACAAAAGCAGGGCATCTTCTCTCCTAGGGAAGTTTATGGATGTAACAGCAGCCAGTATTCAATTTACAATCACATGCTCAGTGACAGTATGAGTCCCCACAAATGTTATGAAGAACATACAATATTCAAGAAATGCTTGAGACACCTATGTTTTCACATAAGATTAGTTCTGTTCTTTAAACCAAACAATAACAGGTCCTATTATAAAAGATTAAGTGAAAAATAAAGTAAGTGAAACATTGGACATAAGTCTTGGAACATAATTCTTTTGGACTAAATATTGGAAAATAATTTTTTCCCCAAATAATGCAATTCACGCTTGCAGCATATTTTTACTAAACATTTCCTACATGCGGTATACTATGGTGGTTTTGTATATGCTTTAGGTTTTACACAGAATTTTTATTTACTGAGGGAATATACTGTGTCAAGCACTATGTTAGGTAATTTAGACATCATATCAATCTCACAGTAGAACATTAGAATCTAATTCCTTGTTGGAAATGAGGAAACTGAAGGTCAGTTAAGTGACATCCCTTTCCCCCAAATCATGGAGTAATTCTCACGTGTGAACATCATCACACTCTGTGTGTGTACGCTGAGTCGTGCAGTCATGTCCAACTCTGCGTGACCCTGTGGGTTGCAACCCACCCTGGCTCCTCTGTCCATGGAATTTTCCAGGCGATAATACTGGAGTGAGTTGCCATTTCTTACTCTGGGAATCTTCCTGACTCAGGGATTGACCGCGTCTCTTCCATCTCCTGCTTTCATAGGTTGATACTTTACGATGCCACTGTGAACCTCTTACTGGCCCAGAAAAATAAGTGCGCCGGACTTTTGGGTGCGTCACTTCAACCCCCATCCCAAATTATTTCTCTCAAGAGAGTCTGAAAAACTAAGCCAAAAAATACAATTCTTTACCTGTGGCATTGTGGGTGTAAAGTGCTGTGGGATGTATTCTGAGGTCTGAAGTCAGGATTGAGACAGAAGTCATTTTTTGTCTCTCTTTCGCCGTGTCTGCCTGGGAACACTCTGGGGACATGAAGGTTCTATGCACCCATGCCCAGCTTCCCGGGTGGCTGGGCAAAGCAGCAAAATCAGTGCTGGCAGATACTCCTCGAAACGATTTCATGTTCCCTGGTGTGAAGACACTGGGTACCTCTCTCCATGATTGGGGTGTCTCTAATGAGGACAGCCTTCGGACACGACTGAGCAACTGAACTGAACTGAACTGAATGAGGACAGCAGAGGTGACGGGTTCAAAGTATGCAGTTCCAAAAGTAACCTCAGTGTTACTTCCCTGTGGGTTAATTACATTGTTTGGGGGTATTTGCTGGAGACCCAGATTACACCCCATCCCTTCAGCCTACTTGATGAATTTAAAGCCTCTTGTTCTCCATACTAAATCCATTCTTGCTTAAACATCTCTAGTGGCACCTGGTTTCTGTACTTCATTTTGAATGAAACAGTGAATAATGGTTCCTACTTGTTCAAACATGTTTTTCTGAGAACCCATCTTGCAATGAGAGACAAAAGTGCTACCAAAATCTTACCTCATACTTCCACAATGTAAATGTAAATTCTGGGTGGGATGGCGACAGAGTTATGATGAAAATCTCACTACCATTTCACATATTAATCAATGAGCAGGTGAACTAGTTCCATGCCCACAGTGCACTCACATTTTTTCTGGTTTCTTCAGCATTTTTTTTTTTTCACTTTAATTAAACTTGCTCCTGCTTTTGGAGTGCCTAATATATACACCGAAGTTGGGATAGAAACTTTGATAAACTATTGTTAATCTTGATTAGGACTTTATAAGTATTTATGTATCTATTTATTTATTTGTTCCAGATGAATAAGCCCAGGTTCAGAGAGGTACATCTGGCTGAATCCACTTTAACTGAGGTCCCTTCTAACACGTGCTGTCTGCTTGTGAACCTTCTCCTTTATCTTTCCCTTTATGAAGACTTTGAAAGTTACACTAGTTATACTGGGTCATCATCATGCTTGTTGTCAGTCATGTCCAGCTGTTTGTGACCCCATGGATTGTAGCCCCTCAAGTTTCTCCATCCATGGGATTTTCCAGGGAAGAATACTAGAGGGGTTTGCTGTTTCCTTCTCTAGGGAATCTTCCCGACCCAGGGGGACTGAACTCAAGTCTCCTGCATTGGCAGGTAGATTCTTTACCGTCGAGCCACCTGGGAAGTTATACTGGGTGAAAAAATCACTTAAAATTGGAAGGCCTGGTGTGAATTCAGTTCCAAGATGTCCTAGCAGCGAAATCTGGGGTACGTCACTCACATATTCTTCATCTCAGTTTCCTCATCAGTAAGATGAACACACAGGCATCTCTCTTGGCTATTGCATAGGTTCCTATATAACTTCAAAGCACGTTCAGCATCTACTAGAATGCTGAAACAATTATAAAATTTATACATCATCTAGGAGTAAACCCCTAATCAAGCCATTTCTCCTCTCTTCATCCACAAAGGTAATGTGATAGTTACAGCTCGCTTATTGTGAGGATTAAACAGGATATAGACAGGATATAGTAACTAGATTGCCTAGCACTCTGCTCCTACATAGTAAGTACCTAATAACTGTAGCTTTTAATATTTTTATTATCAATAACACAATCATAAGTTTAGCTGAGTCCTTTCATCCAAGTAGCCTCTTTAAAGAATTGTTGATAAGTTCAAGAGGTTTTAAAAAACAAAACCAATTAAATCCCAGCTGTTGACTTAAACAGTGTCCTGAGTATAGTTTATCTGGCAGTATAACTTGATTCTGAAGAGGAGAAGGGAAGCCTCCTGCCAGCTGGCTCTGTGCTCTGGTTGGAAGGCTGCTTTCCCCGTGTCCTCTTGGCTGTTGAGACGGATGAGTGGATTTTCCATCCTTTGGTCACTGCCAATGGTTCAGGCCAGAGGAACAGATGTGAGAAGCAGAATTGCTATCCCCTCTCCCCACTCCACCAAGAGAGGAGCCCTTTCATGTCTGGTCTCCCTGGCAAGAAGAATGGATGAGAGACAGCAGCCATATGCCAGAAACTATGGCAGATACTAGGCAAATCCAAATCCACCACAAGGTTACTTTGTGTTTGCTTGCCTCCTTTAAGCCAGAAGCAGTTCCAAAGTCTATGCAGAGTTATAGGGATTGAACCTGGGTCTCCTGCATTGCAGGCCAATTCTTTACCAACTGAGCCACCAAGGAAGCCCAGATCTTATAGGACTAACTTTAAATAATGTTCATTTACTGTTTGGGTGGTATGCAAGTTACAGGAATAGTCTAATATTTTATTTTTCTTTGGAATTTCTGGCTTCTTGACCTTTTGTATATTTCACTGAAGCATTGGTCAAAGCCCCCAGAGACCACTTTTCAAACCAATCTATTGTTTATTAGGTATATATCTCAGTTAAGTCACTCAGTCCTGTCTGACTCTTCGTGACCCCATGAATTGCAGCACGCCAGGCCTCCCCGTCCATCTACTTCTGTTTTATTGACTACACCAAAACCTTTGTCTGTGTGGGTCACAGCAAAATGTGGAAAATTCTTTAAGAGATGGAAATACCAGACCACCTTACCTGACTCCTGAGAAATCTGTATACAGTTCAAGAAGCAACAGTTAGAACCGGACATGGAACAACAAACTGGTTCCAAATCGGGAAAGGAAAACATCAAAGCTGTATATTGTCACCTTGCTTATTTAACTTCTATGCAGAGTACATCATGCAAAATGCCAGGCTGGATGAAACACAAACTGGAATCAAGATTGCTGGGAGAAATATCAATAACCTCCAAAATGCAGATAACACCACCCTTATGGCAGAAAACAAAGAAGAACTAATGAGCCTCTTGATGAAAGTGAAAGAGGAGAGTGAAAAAATTGACTTAAGGCTCAACATTCAGAAAACTAAGATCATGGCATCTGGTCCCATCATTTCATGGCAAATAGATGAGGAAACAATGGAAATAGTGAGAAACTTTATTGTTTTGGGCTCCCAAATTACTGCAGATGATGACTGCAGCCATTAAATAAAAGATGCTTGCTCCTTGGAAGAAAAACTATTACAAACCTAGACAGCATATTAAAAAGCAGAGACATCACTTTACTGACAAAGGTCCATCTAGTCAAAGCTATGATTTTTCCAGTAGTGGATGGACGGATGTGGATAGTATGGATGTGAGAATTGGACTATAAAGAAAACTGAGCACTGGAGAATTGATGCTTTTGAACCGAGGTGCTGAAGAAGATTCTCAAGAGTTCTTTGGTGTGCAAGGTGTCCAATCTGTCCATCCTGAAGAAAATTAGTTCTGAATATTCATTTGAATAACTGATGCTGAAACTGAAACTCCAATACTTTGTCCATCTGATGTGAACAACTGACTCATTAGAAAAGACCCTGATGCTGGGAAAGGTTGAAGGCAGGAGAAGAAGTGGACAAGAAGATGAGATGGTTAGATGGCATCACCAAGTCAATGGACATGAGGTTGAGCAGGCTCTGGGAGTTGGTGATGGACAGGGAAGCTAGGCATATTCAGTCCATGGGGTCACAAACAGTCGGACACGACTGAGTGACTGAACTGACTGAAGTACATATACATTTCTAGCTGCTTTCAATGGAACACTGGACTTATCTCCTATAGAGACAAAAGTGGTAGAAAAAAAGAAAGAAACATGTCTGTTCCAAGGAGCACACTATTGAATACAAAGGAGAAAATGGGGGAATTCCCATTTATCAAGAGACTCTATGCTTGCTTAGTCTATCCTAATGAAACACTGCACCTCATTCTCTTTTCAAAGCAGCACTGAAATTAGGTATTTTTATTTGACACCTGGAGAAGCCGACACTGAAAATGTAGAGTATCCTATCCTCAGTGACACAGGGAGCAGGTGGGAGAATAAAGATTTAAACCCACCTGAATTTAGAGTTCCTCCACTCCTCTGTCCTCCCAGGTCTCAATTCACATTCAATCCTTCTGTTTCTTGTCTCCCATTTCTAATCAGCAACTCCAACAACGGAGAAAGTCCACTACCTTACATCTCTTCCGCTAATCTTTGAGGGTGCTCTTACCTAGATTTTCTTCTCCATTTCCACTAACAGCAGCTCACAGACCATGGTGGTAGTGGTGGTGGTTAAGCAGCTAAGTCGAGTCCGACTCTTGTGACCCCATAGACTGTAGCCAGCCAGGTCCTCTGTCCATTCTCCAGGCAAGAACACTGGAGTGGGTTGCCATTTCCTTCTCTATCATAGACCATATCCTGAACCAATTGAGTGATCTCTTGACTATTCTTCCCACTGCTGGACTTTCCCTAACATCCATTATGTGTGGTGCTGTGAGATTAAGCTCCCTAAGTAAACTTGATTATATCTCTTCATAAATAATAATAAAAAGCACAGTGGTTCTTTGAGGCATTCTCAGTTATAATTATGCTCCATATCTTGAATTTTAAGCTTTCTATAATGTGACTACAGTATATGCGCCAAGTCTTATCTTCAGCAAAGGAAGATAAGGACTTCAGCAAAGGACATATATCAAACTATATTTTATTCAAAAAGAGTTCTACAGTGTCTAAATAATTCCAGCACTTAGATTTCATTTGTAGCGTTATCTTCGTAAGGGTCACTTTTCTCCAAATAATACTCCCCTTTGAAGTCCACCTAAAATGGACCACTTTCTCTGTAAGCATTCTAGATACTACCAACCAAGCAACACTTTGCTTTTATGGGTATATCTACCGCTGGCTTGGGTGGTGAGAGTTGTAAAGAACCTGCTTGCCAATGCAGGAGACATAAGAGATGTGGGTTTGATCCCTGGGTCAGGAAGATTCCCTGGAGGAGAGTATGGCAATCGAACCTATTAATCTTTCCTGGAGAATCTCACGGGCAGAGGAGCCTGGTGGACGCAGGGGGTCACAACGAGTCAGATATAAATGGAGTCACTTAGCACATGTGTATAGGTTGGATGGTAAAGGAGAGAAAAAATATATACTGTCAACTGTGTGCTAAATTTTTATTATTTTTTCTCATTTAATTTTCTCCATAAACTTAAGAGTTTTAGTAATACTCTCTCTATATTCTACAGGTGAGCCAAATGGCACTGAGAGAGACCAAGTTTGCCCAGTTTCCTAACTCTAATAAGTGGTAGCATGGAAATATAATCCTGGCCAACCTAATTTCAAGTATACAATCTTTACTTTATTCCACATATGTTTACTAAAAGACCAATACTGTAATCTATCCCATAGATATTTTTAGTTTGACTTTCATAATCCTTTAGGATATGTGGAATATATGAATGGGTGGAGAGAGAGAGATATAATTATTTCTCAACTCCTAAAAGAACACATAAAACCCCATATTTTTAGGTTTTTTGAAAAAAATTCAGAACATATAGATACTTTACTTCCATATCCCTCCCCTGTGATGCCCTTTGGTTTAATCTATTTACTGATACTCTACATGGGCAAATGTCCTCTAATTTTCTGTGTTTCCCACTCTGCCCACTCCATGGTGTACCATTCTGATGTCTAAAGATTTGGGTGGTTTCCCATAAGACTTTATTTTTAGGAACTCTTGTTCCATTTATTATTCTTCACCAGTGCCTGGCACGGGTACAGTGAAGTGAGGAACTCACTAAAGAAGTGAGGAATTCAAAAGAGAAGCCACACTTAAAAGCATAGATGTTTGCTTTCAGAGATAAGTTTGTATTTCCATTTTATTTCTAAATGTTAGGCAGAATGCGTAAACTCCTTTTGTCTTAGATTCCTCCCAGAGATTGTCTGTGAATTACATAGCACCTACAAAGTAGTTAGTAATGTATACCTGGCACATTATAAGTGCTCAATATGTATTAATAATTATGATGGCTAATACATCTGAAGTTTCTACAAGTTGAAGTTCTCTTCCATTAGCATTAAAAGAAGTAGCAAAATGAAAAAAAAAAAGGTAACTAGTAATCATCTGCCCTCTCATTGAATGGATCACATAGAACAATCTTTTTTTCTTTTTCCCTTTTCCTCATTTTTCACAGGAGAAAAAAGTCAATCAGAATCTGCTAGAGCAGAGAAAAGCAAATCACTTTGGCACCTGAGCAACAAAGCAATGTTAGTTTATTTTCTTTGTAAAAAGTCATCTGTTCGCAAACCTCTTTTATGAAATACCTGTCATAGTCTATTTTATTGAACGTTACTCACTCTGCGTTTTTTGGCCTCAAGGTCATTCCATTATCAGTTCCTACATTACCTTCAGTATTGGAAATGGACTGGGAGAGATGGAAAGGAAAACACACACACACGCATAGCACACTCACCAGATGGAGGGCGCAGAGAATAAAGGTGATTTCAACCCCATGGCAGGCAGAACCTAGATTTGTCCCTATTTCAGATATAACCAGCTCCAGCGACACTTCCTGACAGATGTGGAAAGATAGCTTACTATCGAAGATGCCGGAAGCCAGGAGCAGCTTTCAGTCTGGTCACTAGCTCATACACAAGATAACCCAAATGTCTTTAATGTGCTGTTTCATTTTTTAAAAACACATATTTGCTTCATTTATTTTCAAACAAAAAAAAATCCAACCAAACAACAATAACAGCAAAAGTACTCAAATACCTTCCCCATCCTAAGAAGTACCCTCAGATTCCCAGAATACTGTCCAAGATTGCTGCCATATTTTTCTATGATCTTAACAGGAGTGGTCTGATTAATTTCTTATGCGGTACTTTGATTCTCATGTGGTATTGTCTAAAAACAAATTTGGAGATGGATGGGTTCTGTGATTTACCCTTATTTCTGCCCACTTCCCTTTCTTTTAAAGTATGCCCAAAGACCTGCAAGCATGTCACAGATAAAATCTCTCATTCAGGCCTCCAAGATGGAAAGGGAATCAGTCACTTTTTATGCTTGTAGGCATTGGAGTTATGTTGTATCTACATTCTCTTGTCACAGAACTGTAAAAAAATCCTGTGATGTACCAATGATAATGATGACAATGTCCACACCAAGGAAAGTAATGATGCTGCTGGTGGTGATAATGAATGTTTTATAAATTAGGAAATTAAAGCCTACAAGTAATAAATAACTGTAATCAATATCATGTCGCTAATAAGGGTTTACCCAGTATTTAAATCTAGGCCTTTCTCACATTCTTCATTCTGTCGAGTTTTCCCCTGACTTAACTAGCCAGTTATTTCCCAGGACTCTCCAGTTAGACCTGGAGGAAGAAAAGGTACCCCCTCCAATATTCTTGCCTGGAAAATTTCCACGCACAGAGGACGTCGGTGGGCTGCAGTCCATGAGGCTGTGAAGACTTGGATATGGCTGAGCTATTGAGCATGCTCCAATTAGAGCTTCTACTTAACCACTGATCTCCAAGCATCCTTTGTGCTTTTCCATTTCTGCCTATTAAGCAGTCCTGTTGGTTGAGATTTTTACTACAATAGCTTTTTTCAGTATTTCAAGACCCGACACAAAAAGGAAATTGATATATGCAGGTAGAATTGAATTAAATTCAGTGAAGAGATCGATTTTCCAAACCCTTTGACTCTGTGAATGGATTGTGGTCCAAGCTGCACAAATAGAGCCAGGTTAGACAGTCAGAGTCTGTATCTTAAGGTCTCAGAGGGGTCGAGGAATGATATTCTGAAATATATTCCTCAGAATGATATTCTGAAAGAGCAGATGATAATTACAGGCTTGATTTGATAACACACCTCTGAATGAGTGAAACACATGACCTCAGTTATAGAGAACCTAGATATATTCTTTTTCACATTGAATTTGTATATTTATTATTATAGATGAAAGTAGCCATATAGACATTTGATTCTACTATCTAATGAGGATCATAAAGAAGAGTCTAGACTAACTCCTTCGTAGTGAAAAATTTCAGTTGCGGTAGATATCTTCCAATCTTTAATAGCTTTGACTAACACCCCTAAAAGCAAATCAATTCCCTTAGTTACCTAGGAGTATGTATTATAATAAAGATGTCCAAGAAGGAAAATCTTTACTGTTTACTAACCTGTTATTGATAAAGAGAAGGCAAATGTCAGCTTCTTTATCACATGAACATGGAAATATAGTCTTTTTAAAAATTAAATTACCTGGATGTGTTTGAAATATTTGTTTTTATCTAGGTACTAATACAATTTATTCATTCAATAATCTTACATTTTATTTACTTTATCCTGATCTGGTTGTTAAAAATACTGGAGTAATCCAAAGAAATATATATATTTTTAAATTCCCTGCAATTCTCAGTGGGCGATTGAGCAGGTGCTTAGAAGGTTACCTCCAACCAGCCACTAATGACAATGAGAGTAATAAATCTTTCCTTTAAGTAGCAATTTAATGTTTACAAATTACTTTCATACTCATTCTGCAATTGGATTCTTATCAGAATTTATTTGGCAAGGTAAGGCGTGTTATTTTTCTCATTTAAAAAGATGAGGAAATTGATGTTCAGAAGGGTTAAGTGCATGCATTACTGAAGTACATGTAACTCAAGCGGAGTTCATGGTGTATTTCTAAAGTAGATTTATCAACTAAATAAGGATAACTTTCAACTCTAGCCCAGACTCTCCTCTTAGATGGAAATCTTATCCAATTGCCTTTAAGTATCTTTAGTCAGACATGCCACAGTTACATCCCACTCAACTTGTCCAAAAATGAACTTGTTATATGTTCCAAACCTGTTCCTCCCCTTGGGGGTACCAAATTTTAGTGAATGGTATCTCCAAACACCAAGGGAATCAAGTTACAATCTCCCCTCTTTTATGCTTCTCACCACTCTGATGTCCAATCACTCATCACTTTCAGGCAATTTTATATTTCAAATGTCTTCACAATCTGTTCACTTCCCTCTCCTTCTCTAGGTTACATTGTATTTTTCTTTTACTTGGGGTGATAATGGTTATCTTCCAACTGTTCCATACTTCAAACCATGTTGCAAATCCAAATGCCTTGCACACGAAGCCCAAACACTTCCTTTAAAGAGTGGAGATAATGGTATCTGTCTCAAAGGGTCATTTTAAGGAAATAATTAGATTCTGGATGTAAATGCAGAAAGCGTTTGAATTGTTACTTGAGTAAGGCAAGGGATGCCTTTGAAGATAACAACAGCTTCTGATTTAAATGATATTGTGACCATTTTAAGTGCAGGGAAAGTGAGGTTCAGAACAGTGATGAAATCTGTTCAGGGTCAGGTGATAAAGGATACTTCAGAGGTTTTTCCACAAAACAGTCAGACTCCAAAGTTGTGATCTTTACTAAATCCTGGGTTCAGTCCTCTGGGATCTTGGGAAGAAAGGCTGATTTGGGTTAACCTGGCTACTCAGAACAGGATTTGATACATATTTTCTAGGCATACGATATTTATTTCATCTTGGTAGTGCCTTTTCTAAGCCTCAGGTAGTGGAACTGAGCTGAAGTCATTGGGAGAATGAGGAGCTTCACTTACTCATTGGGACTAATGAGAACGGTAGCCCAGGAAGGACCACTTCAGTTCTATTGCCAGCTCAGACGGGTCACTGCTTCAAGCCTTGGGTCTGTGGGTTGTTGGCTGATGTTTCCCCTGTGCCTCTAATCTCTTTTTGACTAATGAGCTAATCTGGAACATTGTCTTGTCACAATGGCAGAAGCATCAGACCTTTAATCAGTTTGTTTTTACCAACACCCCATTGACTAAAGCATGCCACATGAAAAGTCCAGTGTCAAGAAGCAGGGAAGTACCCTTTGCCCATGTATATGGTCAAAATGGCTAAATCACATGGGAAAGGATGTGGCAAGGAGTGAAGAACTGGAGCCCATAAGGCAGTTTATTACAGGGTAGCTTCTAGTCTAAGACTATTAAAAATAGTGCTACCAGGAACGTACTTGCATATGTCTTTTGATGAGTATATGTGTGGATTTTTGTTGGGTATAAACCTAGGGATGGAATTGCCAAATCATAGGGTATGCATGTGTCTAGGTTTAGGAGATAATGACAGATAGTTTTACAAATTTCACAAAGTGGTTATAGCAAAATACACTGCCATTAGCACCGCATAATATTTTCAGTTGTTTTATATGTTTGCCAACACTTGGTATCATTTGTCTTATTCGTTTTAGTCATTCTAATAATTAATAATGGTAGTACATTCTGGCTTTACTTTGTGTTTCCTTAATGACTAATGATTTTTAAGCACTCTTCCTTCCTTTTCAATTGAATTGCTTACATTTTTTCTAATAATGTACAAGAAAAATGTTGTATTTTGGATTAAAGTTTTTCTTTAGGTTTATGGATTATAAATAACTTCTCATACTCCATGTCTTGCCTTTTCACTTTAAGTATCAAAGTTCTTAATCCAAATGTAGTAAAAGTTATAAATATCTTCTGTATATGCAGTATTTTTTATGTCCTGACCAAAAATGTTTTGATTACTAAATTTAAAGCAGTATGAAATGGTGCACGAAAACTGTGTAGCTTTTTGGTGTGTGACTGATACGAGTTTAAAACTAGACAGGACTATTACTAATGGTATGGCCCAATAAAACGGTACTCCTGTGTTGCTGTCTGCCCCAACCCACAGGTGATTTTTGGTTCATGTTACCAGTTTCCTTGTGGCTCAGCTGGTAAAGAATCTGCCTGCAATGAGGGGGACCTGGGTTGATCCCTGGGTTGGGAAGATCTCATGGAGAAGGGAAAGGCTACCCATTCCAGTATTCTGGTCTGGAGATTTCCATGCACTGTATAGTTCATGGGGAAGCAAAGAGTCAGTCACAACTGAGCGACTTTCACTTTTGCCAGTTTACTATTTACATTAAGTTCAGTTCAGTTGCTCAGTCGTGTCTGACTCTTTGTGATCCCGTGAATCGCAGCATGCCAGCCCTCCCTGTCCATCACCAGCTCCCGGAGTTCACTCAAACACATCCATCGAGTTGGTGATGCCATCCAGCCATCTCACCCTCTGTTGTCCCCTTCTCCTCCTGCCCCCTATCCCTCCCAGCATCAGAGTCTTTTCCAATGAGCCAACTTTTCGCATGAGGTGGCCAAAGTACTGGAGTTTCAGCTTTAGCATCATTCCTTCCAAAGAACACCCGGGGCTGATCTCCTTCAGAATGGACTGGTTGAATCTCCTTGCAGTCCAGGGGACTCTCAAGAGTCTTCTCCAACACCACAGTTCAAAAGCATCAATTCTTTGGTGCTCAGCTTTATGCACAGTCCAACTCACATCCATACATGACCACTAGAAAAACCATACCCTTGACTAGACAGACCTTTGTTGGCAAAGTAATGTCTCTGCTTTTGAATATGCTATCTACGTTGGTCATAACTTTTCTTCCAAGGAGCAAGCATCTTTTAACTTCATGGCTGCAGTCACCATCTGCAGTGATTTTGGAGCCCCCCAAAATAAAGTCTGACACTGTTTCCACTATTTCCCCATCTATTTCCCATAAAGTGATGGGACCAGATGCCATGATCTTTGTTTTCTGAATGTTGAACCTTAAGCCAACTTTTTCACTCTCCTCTTTCACTTTCATCAAAAGGCTTTTTAGTTCTTCTTCACTTTCTACCATAAGGACATCATGGCATAAGGACACATGGACATCACCAGATGGTCAACACCGAAATCAGGCTGATTATATTCTTTGCAGCTAAAGATGGAGAAGCTCTATACAGTCAGCAAAAATAGGACCAGGAGCTGACTGTGGCTCAGATCACAAGCTCTTTATTGCCAAATTCAGACTTAAATTGAAGAAAGTAGGGAAAACCAGTAGACCATTCAGGTATGTCTATTTATATTAGGTTGTTGCAAATGTAAGTATGATTTCAGACTATGAATTTTAAGTCATTATAACTAGGTTCAAACACATCTTTGTTAATCAAAATAGGAACCATTACAACCACCACATTTCTGCCAATGAGAAACAAGCTTTGTTTATTCCTGTAGCATAAAATTCTGCTTCAGGATTCAACAAAGTTTTGGAAAGCGTTTTACACATCCAGATGGTTGTGGAAGCGTTTTCTCTGCAAAAACTTGTCAGGATGACTGAAGAAGTGGTTGTTGGTTAGTGAGAGGTCCTGTGAATATGGTGGATGAGGCAAACAGCCCTCTCTGTTCAACTTGTGAAAGGTTGTCTGTCATAGTGCCTTTGTATAGCTATTCCTTTGTCTTGAAATGTTCTCCTGCCTCCTTCCAACTTGGAGCCAATGAGAAACAAGCTTTGTTTATTCCTGTAGCATAAAATTCTGCTTCAGGATTCAACAAAGTTTTGGAAAGCGTTTTACACATCCAGATGGTTGTGGAAGCGTTTTCTCTGCAAAAACTTGTCAAGATGACTGAAGAAGTGGTTGTTGGTTAGTGAGAGGTCCTGTGAATATGGTGGATGAGGCAAACAGCCCTCTCTGTTCAACTTGTGAAAGGTTGTCTGTCATAGTGCCTTTGTATAGCTATTCCTTTGTCTTGAAATGTTCTCCTGCCTCCTTCCAACTTGGCCAGTTCATCCTTCAGCTATCAGTAGTGTTGTTACGTCTTCAGGGAAGGCTTCCTGACACCACCAGTCTGGCTCATATTCTTCTATTACATGTTTCCATAGCTGAATGGCCCTCTGCTTGACACTGGTAGGTGACCTACATAGGTGGTAATTTGGCTAATATCTGTCTTCTCCCTTAAATTGTTGTCAATGACCATGTCATTTTTGTTCATTGTTTTTATATTTATCTCCTAGCATAGTTCCTGGTAAATAGTAGGTATTCAATAAATATTTTTGATTAAATAAAGATGGAAATGAAGCTATTTATTTGAGTATATATAATATACTGTGTGGTATATTGAAAGCAGTATGGAATGGTGCAGGAAAACTGTACAACCTTTTGGTGTCTGACTGATACGAGTTTAAAACTAGAAAGAACTATTTGGTATGACCCTAGGAAAGTGCCTTGGGTATTCTTTCTAAATCATTTTTTCTTTCTAAATCAGTTTTTCTATATATAATGTGGGACAAGTACTTACTTACTAGAACTTGATATATAGTGAGTATTAGTTCAGAGACAATTTTTAGAAAATAGAATTCAAGCTATTTCACCAGCTTCTTGACTCCTGGTCCAGCATTCTCTGTACTCACAACTCTGATGTTTATTCACATCAAATTCACTTAACTGACTACAGGGCCAAGAAGAGAGTCTTCTGTTGAGTGAATCTGGAAGTTTCCACATGCAGACACTCCCATTTGGGACAAATAGGGCACTAGCTTCATATTTCTACTCATTTCTGTTCTACAACTTTTGTTTCTGTCCTGAAGCATGGGAGAATGACTACCTCAATACTAGAGAAGACTCAAAGTCTACTTCAGTCAGTTCAGTCACTCAGTCATGTCCGACTCTTTGTGACCCCATGGACTGCAGCACGCCAGGCCTCCCTGTCCATCACTAATTCCCAGAGTTTACGCAAACTCATGTCCATGGAGTCAGTGATGCCATCCAACCATCTCATCCTCTGTCATCCCCTTCTCCTCCTGCCTTCAATCTTTCCCAGCATCAGGGTCTTTTCAAAAGAATCAGTTTTTCACATCAGGTGGCCAAAGTATTGGAGTTTCAGCTTCAGCATCAGTCCTTTCAATGAATATTCAGGACTGGTTTCCTTTTTGATGGACTAGTTTGACCTCCTTGCTGTCCAAGGGACTCTCAAGAGTCTTCTCTAACACCACAGTCCAAAAGCATCAATTCTTCAGTGCTCAGCTTTCTTTATAGTCTATTTCATTAGACTTCACTATTGGTGAGAGCAGAGGTTAAGCCAAAAGTGAAGGAACAACAGTGAGGGGAGAATTTCAAGGAATTGATAACCCTGGAAATTCCTCAGGTGTACAGTCTGTATTTGTTTTCACATAGTAAACTGTAGGTGGTTGTTCAGTTGCTGAGTCATGTCTGACTCCTTTGTGACCCCATGGACTGTAGCCCGCCAGGCTCCTCTGTCCATGGGATTCTCCAGGAAAGAATACTGGAGTGGGGTGCCATTTCCTTTTTCAGGGGATCTTCCCAACCCATGGATCAAACCCGAGTCTCCTGTACTGCAGGTGGATTCTTTACCACTGAGCAACCTGGGAGGCCCAATCTGTAGGAGATGTTTTAAGTTATGAACAATATATGAACTGTCTTTAGAAGCAGCAAGGAGGTTCCTGCCCCTAACAAATTAGGTTTCAGTTAACAGAAGCAGAAAGACAGAATGGATGGTGACAACATTTACTTAGATGGTCAAACTTGGATAACCCACCGGATATGAGCCTTAAGTGGAAGGCCACACAGCTCTGGATGACAACAAGGAGGTTTCCGGAGCATAACCTTGTATAATAATCTCACTGTTAGGCACAAATTTGCATTCCCCTCCATTGTTACACCATTTGGTCTCCAAGTATATGAAAACAACACAAGAGTAAGCAGTGTTTGTCATCTTGCATACTTATAGGTTCTGAGCAATCAAATCTGAATCTGGGATAACTTTATGAATGATTTCAGTAGAACTTGAATACTTTACTTGATTTGATTTTCTGTGGGTATTGTGAAATAAAACTTCATGTAAATGAACTGGTTGGAATGTCATGGTGATAGATTATCCAATAGTGCTAGAAAAGTCTATCCTCTGTGAGAAACTCTCACCAAATACAGCCTCATCTTCTCTGTAGAAAGCTCAAGAGTTTCTCTATAATAGAGAATTGTATTTAAATCATGACTCCTCCACCAAAGATAGAGATGTAAAGATGACCCTTGGTTAGAGGCTGTTCTGAGAATACAGAGCCATGGCTGAAATCCTGGTCTGTAGACTATTATAGCTCAATGTTTCAGTAAAACCTACTCAAGTAGTTAAAATCTGTAAACCATAAGAATCGGAAGAGAGAATTTATGGAAGACAATATTGGCTCAACTCTCTGGCTTGAGTCAAACTACCTAGATTTTTATCCTGTCTCCATTACTTTCCAGTTGTGTGGCCTTGAGCCATTTATTTAACATGCATATTCTTCAATTCCCTCAATTATAATTATGAATCTATAAATACTCTATCAGTATCTATCTATCTACCAATCTCTCTCTTATTAAAGTCTTGGAAAAAATATGAGCCAAGAGTATATGCTTCACACAAATACAGCTGGCTTTTGAACAACATGGAGGATAGGGGATGCCAACTGTCTGTCCACTTGGATATCTATATGCAATTTATAATCAGCCCTCTTAATACCATGTTCCTCTGTTTTAGCGATTCCTCTATATCCACAGATTCTACCAAACATTGATCTTATAGTATGGTAATATCTACTATAGGAAAAAAAAAGGTCTGTTTAAAAGTGTATCCAACCCACGCGGTTCAATCTTGTATTGTTTTGGGTCAATTGTGTGGTTACAGTATATTACAGATGACGATGACATAGATTGTCATTGTCAAAGCTTCCAGCTTGCTGGAATCAACTTGTTCCATTATACATAAAATAAAATTAACTTAAAAATAAGAAAAATGTTTTGTAAAACTTTTGTGTTGTAGTTCAGTTGCTAAGTCTTGTCTGACTATTTGCAAACCCATGAACTACAGCATATCAGGCTTCGCTGTCCTTCACTAACTCCTGGAGCTTGCTCAGACTCATTTCCATTAATTCAGTGATGCTATACAACCATCTCATTCTCTGTCATTCCATTCTCCTCCTTCCGTCAGTCTTTCCCAGCATCAGGATCTTTTCCAATGAGTCAGCACTTCCCATTAGGTGGCCAAAGAATTGGAGCTTCAGTATCAATACTTCCAATGAGTATTCAGGGTTGATTTCCTTTAGGATTGACTGGTTTGATCTCCGTGCTAAGAGTCTTTCAAGCATCTTCTCCAACACCACAGTCAAAAGCATCAATTTTTCGGTGCTCAGTTTTCCTTATGGTCCAACTCTCACATCAATACGTGACTACTGGAAAAACCATAGCTTTGACTAGATGGACCTTTGCTGGCAAACTGATGTCTCTGCTTTCTAATACTCCAAGTTTCTTATAGCTTTTCTTCCAAAGAGTAAGCATCTTTTAATTTCATGGCTGTAATCACCATTCACAGTGATTTTGGAGCCCATGAAAATGAAGTCTGTCACTGTTTCAATCTTTTCCCCATCTAGTTGCCATGAAGTGATGAGATTGGATGTCATGATCTTAGTTTTTTGAATTGTGAGTTTTAAGCCAGGGTTTTCATTTGCCTCTTTCACCTTGATTAAGAGGCTTTTCAGTTCCTCTTCACTTTCAGCCATTAGGGTGATAACAAATACATACCATTAGGGTTATGTACACATCTTAGGTTGTTGATATTTCTCCTGGCAATCTTAATTCCAGTTTGTGAGTCATCCAGCCCAGCATTTCAAATTAAGTACTTTGAATGTAAGTTAAATAAGCAGGGTGACAATATACAGCCTTGACATAAACCTTTCCCAATTTGGAACTAGTCTGTTGTTCCATGTCTGGTTCCAATTGTTGCTTCTTGACCTGCATACAGGTTTCTCAGGAGACAGGTAAGGTGGTTTGTATTTCAATATCTTTAACAATTTTCCACAGTTGGTTGTGATCTAGACAGCCAAAGGCTTTCATAGAGTCATTGAAGCAGAAATGGATGTTTTTCTGGAATTCCCTTGCTTTCTCTATGGTTGTTGGCAATTTGATCTCCTGTTCCTCTGCTTTTGATAAATCTAGCTTGTACATCTGGAAGTTCTTGGTTCATGTACTGTTTGTTGAAGCCTAGTTTGAAGGATTTTAAGCATTACCTTCCTAGCATATGAAATGATTGAAATTGTGCAGTAGTTTGAACATCCTATGGCATTGACCTTCTTTGGGATTGAAGTGAAAACTGACATTTTCCAGTCCTCTGGCCACTACTGAGTTGTCAAATATCCTGGCATATTGAGTGCAGCACTTATAACATCATCTTTAGGGTTTGAAATAACTCAACTGGAATTCCAACCTTCACTAGCTTTGTTTATAGTAGTGTTTCCTAAGGCCCAGTTGACTTCATAGTTCTTTACACTTCACCCAATAATTTAAAAATAAATAAAATGCCTTGCGAAAAAATTAATTTTAATAATAGAAGCCATAATAGTGGTATGTCCTATGGGTTGCTAATTGACAAATAGCCTTCTTGTTGCTGAAAATGCTCTATATCCTGATGGCTGTGTGGATATATACATATGCAAAAATTCATCAAATTGTATACTTAGGTAATGTACACTTGACTATGACTGCATTATACCTCAAGTAGAAGAAGTGAACATTCCTTGAAGTGTCTTCTCCACAATGAGAAATGCAAATATCCCTATTTTACTGACCTCATAATTCTCAGGAAGCTCGTGTTTCTCCAGTAACCTCATACTTCATATTTATGCTTCCTTGAGATCCCTGATTCTCTCACCATCCACTCTAGATGGTATTCATATCTCTCCACTCAACATGGTTGTTGAGTCAAACAAGCAGAAAAATGACCTTTTCTTGATTTTACCAAAGCAGTGTTCATAAGTGGTAAGGGACAAACAACAGGGAGTTTTGATAATTATTATACACACAACTTAGAACAGTAGATGTTCCTATTTGCAAGGTCCCTTGTGTATACTTGCCCTTGACAATTATTACCAGTTTCCCCCTAGGATTCAATCTCTTAACATCTTGCTTTATATTTTTCATCAAAATATCACTTTTCTTTCCATTTCCTTGATTCCCTCACCTCTGTGCTGCCTGAATGCAAAACTGAAAACTTGTCTTACTTCACCATTAAATGTAACTTAACTATCTCTTCCAGGGAAGGCAATGGCACCCCACTCCAGCACTCTTGCCTGGAAAATCCCAAGGGCGGAGGAGCCTGGTAGGCTGCAGTCCATGGGGTCACAAAGGGTCAGACACGACTGAGCAACTTCCCTTCACTTTTCATTTTCATGCATTGGAGAAGGAAATGGCAACCCACTCCAGTGTTCTTGCCTGGAGAATCCCAGGTACAGGGGAGCCTGGTGGACTGCCATCTCGGGGGTCGCACAGAGTTGGACACGACTGAAGCAACTTAGCAGCAGCAGCAGCAGTGGTAGTCTCTATACCTATTGCAATAGTCCTGATTAAATCTGCCTTACCATTTTAACTCATCAGGAAAATTTTTTCTTTAACAAGGCCATGTGTTTAAGTGCTGTTTTTCTCCAAAATAATATATCAGGGTTGTGTTTTTTTTTAAAGAAAAGCAACAGATATGTATTTTTAGAAAAAAGTATCAATTATCTCTATCCATTCAGCATTTTATTGCAATAGTGTTACTTATTAGGAAAGATTCCATACTCACTGTCTACAGTGTTATTGTAAAAAGACTGTCTATCATACAGCAGGCATTGCAGTTAGAGTCAGTAGAACCCATCAAATTTCTGGGAATAGATAATCGTATTTTCAGCCCAAGGAGAGGTTAGTGTGACCAATTTATGCACCATGAAGGACTACCCACTCAGGAACATAACATCTATCTGTCAAAAGCCTTTGACTGACTTGCAAAAGTACTATTTCACTTCCCATAATGTGTAATCTAGTTACAGAAATTTCAGAATGTCAAGTCCATCCAAATGTGGAAAATCTCAGGTATTTTTTTATTTGGCTCAAAATTATTCTATCAGCCTGAAATATGACAAAATGGTCTGGATGACAAGCAGAATTTATGAAAAACAATATACTTTCACCATGATATTATGCACACTGGGTGGTGTCTAAAAGTGATTCTTGCATAAGACCTTTTACAATGCAAAGAAGATTTAGACTAAAATGTTGAAAGTCATTCTGAAGAAGAGTATTGTTTGTAATTGTGTAGATAAATTTATACTACTATTGTTTCATTTGATAAAAATTAAGTTCATTATATATATATATATATATATATATATATATAATTTTTTTTTTCCCTCTATCCCTCGCTCTGAGTTGTGGTTAAATCGATGGTGAATTTCAGAAGTGCTGGCATCTTAGAATTAAATAAATAAAATTTTTCACATTAATGTTGAATATATATAAGATAGACTAGCAGGCTGCTGAAAATGTAGATGGGAGGGAGAGAGAAAAAGAAGGAAGAATACAAAGCTCCTCTTTTATTTCTATATTTTTTATCAGGACCATTTTAATAAGTCATAGCTCTACTGAAATAACTGATGTTATCAGGTATTTTGACCAAATCCCACAGATTTTAATTTCTACCCTGTGTTTGATAGACAGAGTGTTTGTTTCCCCTCAAAATTTATATGTTGAAATCTAATACCAAAGGAAAGGTGTTTGGAGGTGTGGTCTTTAGGAGATGATGTGGTCATGACAGTGGAGGCTTCATGAATGAGGTTTGTGCCTTTGTGTAAGACCTCAGAGAGATCCCTGACCCCTTCTACCACGTGAAGACACACAGAGAAAGTGCCATCCATGAACTAGGAAGCAGGCTCTCTCACTAAACCCTGGGTCTACCAGTACTTTGATCTTGGACTTCGTCATGAGAACTGTCAAAAATTAATTTCTGTTCTTTAAGCTACTCAGTGTATGATAGTTTTTTTATGGCAGCCTGAATGATCTAGCAACTATGGTAAAAAGTGTTGGAACACAAACAATATTAGACACATCTCATTTGCCCGAAAGGAACACACACAACTGACCTCTGAATGAATAAGCAGAAATACCAGTAGGGCATATCTACAGGAGAGAGGAGATTACTTTACTGTTGGCCATTAACATAAAGGCTCTAGAAGAAGTTACTCCTCAAGACTTTGGCGATAAAAGAAGAAATAATACAATTATGGAAAATGTACACTAGCTGCTTTTAACATGCCCAGGGTTTGAGGCAACAATCATTATGGTTGGAATGGTTTAAAAAGACAATATTAGCAATTTCCTTCAGCATAATTAATCTGGGTCTATATTTTTATTATTTCTGGATTTGTCCATAATCATAATAGCTACATAAATAGCCAATAAATCTTTTAAGTGTCAAAATAAACTTATTGAGTGTATTTACATTCATTTTATTAGTAAGGAAGCTGAGACATACTAACTGATCTAAAGCCATTCAGTCAGTAGAGAATAAAGATATTATGTAGAGATTTTACTTCTCATCTGCACTTGCTGCAAATTCGCTAAAGCACCAGCTCTCAAAATTTGTGAGTTTATGGTCTCAAGATGCTTTTACATTCTTAAAAATTATTGAAAACTTCAAAAATCTTTGGTTTATGTGGGCTCTATCAATATTTGCTATATTAGAGATGAAAACCAAGAATTTTAAAATAATTTGTTAATATATTTTAAAATAACAATCAGCCTATTATATCAGTATGAATAATGCAATTTTATGAACGATAACTATGTTTTAAAAAACTTACTAAAATGGACTAGTTCACTTGTTTACACTTTTGAAAAATATAAGATATATATAAAATATTTTAACATATAACAATATAAGACAGTTAAGCTCTCATACCTGCCTCTGTATTCAATCTGTTTTGATATGTTGTTTGCATTGAACTACACAAAGAAAATTCAGCCTCACACATATGCATAGTGGGAAAATGGAAGAATATTTTAATAGCTTTTTTCAGATAATTGATACTGCCCCAAAACTAGACAAGAGGAGTTTTTAAAAGGTTATTTGCAGTGTAGCATCTGAAAACATGTTGATGAACCTTTAGTGTTATGTTAAAATCTATTGGCCTGTTCTTTACTTTGATGGATTTTTGACCCATGCATGATTTTATATTAGACATTAGGCATTTAGAAAAATATTGATTCATTGAGTTATGCAGAGTTTTAAATGTCTATATGTCATTATATAAGATGAAGAAATTGCATTTACTAGCAACACTCTTATCTCAATAGAAAGTCTTCTGGTATTAGAAGATGTCAAGTTGACAGTAGTGAAGCAAGTTTCCTAAATACCAACTTTTACTTGGAAGTTTGAATTTTACCAGTGGCAACAAATACTGTTAGTGTTTCTTTGAAATGACAGGTTTACTTCTTTATTTTCAAGAAAATGTCTACCAAATAAATAAGTCTAAAAAACCACAATTTTGTTTGCCAATTGGTCTTTCAAGGATAAATGATGTCCCTTGAAAACATGACTCATTCAATTCATAAGTCAATCAAACCAGTGCTTCCATCACTGAGTCAACCATCATACTTCAAAACACAACAGGAAAGTACCTAACTCATTGTATAAATAAGCAAAATATATGTTCTCTGGATTCAAGATTTAATGACACTAATGATTTTTACTACATCATCAAGGATAAACAAGTGAATTAACTTTAAAAAATAAGAGCGACTAAAAATGATGCTAAAGGATGCAATGGCTCTTGCATAGTTTGGTACCATTGCCTTCAGTTCAGCTCAGTTCAGTCGCTCAGTCTTTGCGACCCCATGAATTGCAACAGGCCAGGCCTCCCTGTCCATCACCAACTCCTGGAGTTCACCCAGACCCACGCCCATGGAGTCAGTGACGACATCCAGCCATCTCATCCTCGGTCGTCCCCTTCTCTTCCTCTCGCTTCACTGGCTTTAAGCACCACTGATTTTGCACCAGCACTACAAGAGTCAGCACAGTTTAAAAGGCAAATGATTTCTTAGTATTAGCAATATTTTCTAGTAATTAGTAATATTTCTTAGTAACTAGTACTATTATGAGAATAGTCTTGACCTCATGAAGAGCCTGAAAGTTACAAGGACATTCATGGGTCTACAGGTCCCACTTTGAGATGTCCTATCTTAGTGTAAAGCACAGCAGATCCTGTATATATATGTTCATAAATGTTTGTATAAAAATATTTTAAAAACCCTAAGGGGAAATAACCCAATAATAAATTTTAAAGGATCATTAGATGGCAAAAATATAAACGAAAAGAAAACTACTAATGTATTATGTATTTAACCTTTAAAACATTAATTAAAAGTAAATTTTCTTGGAGGAAATATTTCAAACATTTAAAGCTAGACTATAGTTATGATATCCTATGAATAGTACATTTATAAATTGCTTCTTCCCCTTCCAACCCATAAACCAAACCATACTTTGAATCTATCAATATAGAATTCAAGTCTGATAGATAATTTTAAATAGCTCAGAAAACACTGTGAGAAGATCGACATATTTCTGGGAGCAAAAGGAATTAGTTTCTGTGATGCATAAATAAGATATGATATTAAGAATGTTAACAGTTACTGTTTATTGCTTTCTATGTATTATACAGTTTAATCCCACATTATACTTGTGTCTTAGCCTCAGAGGAGAGAACAGGTTTAGGTCATCTGTGCTCTGGCAAGAGTGAGGAAACTATGAGTCCAAATCCATGGGTCTCCCTGACTCAAAGCCTCACCCTGAAAATCAAGGAGGAAACACATCTTGCTGCCTTTCACAAACCTTATATTTCCAATCTGAAATACAAAAGATGTAGCAATAATGACTAAACAGAAAGACATCTTAAAATCTTTTTTAAAATGTGCACTGAGCCAGCTTTCCCTTGTAAGAAAAGGATGAAGTAGAATATTGCAGATCTAATTAGCAATCTTAAGAAACTGAATTAATACCTTCTTTCTAATATGTTGCAAGCCAGGCACAGTTGAATCCCCATCCTTCAGGGTTTTGGAGCCTGATACAGAGAGGTCAGTAATGGCAAATTTCTGGGATTCATGGTGCAAGGCATCATCTAAGGTACCATGGTGGGAAACATAGATTTCTCCATAAAATGAAAGAGGGAAAACAAAAGCAGATCAAACACCCAGGGTAGTTAGTCTTCCCACTAGCTTGTCAATTCCTTTGAGGTAGGAGTTTGATATAATCCGTTTGTGAATTTCTGTAATGGCAGAATGCTCAAACATATGGAAGGCACTCAATATTTATTTTTTTCAAAGAAAATTGATTGGGAACAGAAGTTTACTGTTATAAAAAGATATAACCCATGTATTTGAGTGTTGCTATGGTAGTCATGGTTTACTTGCTAAGTCATGTCCTACTCTTGTGACCCCGTGGACTGTAGCCTGCAGGCTCCTCTGCTCATGGATTTCCCTGGCAAGAATACTGCCATGAGTTGCATTTTCCTTCTCCAGGGGATCTTCCTAACCCAGGGATTGAACCCAGGTCTCCTGTATTGCAGGCAGATTTTTTTACCAACTGAGCCACCAGGGAAGCCTGTATTTGAGTGTTAGTATCTTCTAAATCATGTCCTAATCTTGTATCAAGCTGTTGGCAATTAGTAAATGCTCAAAAACTGTTTATTGTGAAATTAGTAAAATTATTTGCTCAAACAGAACCTGATGTCATAGATGCTTCTTAGAGCTTTTTCATCAGTGAATTAAGCTGTGCATCTTGTAGGAAACACCTGTCCCTGAAAGCTTTGTCAATTCTTTCTTCATAGAGGAGACAATGTATTTTTAAGGTTACGTTAGTTACTACACATACAAGAGCACACACATACTCACACATGCATGCACACATATATGTATGGGCGTGTACATACACACATATATTTTCTATATGTATTCACATATACATTTTATGTGTGTAAGAAATGAAGTATTCCTGCTATATCAGTAAACAAGTGTGTCACAGTCATCAGTGAATCAGACCTTCCTAATGTGCATTTCTAAGCCCTAAGGACACTCACAAAAGTGAAGAATACCTGCAATCTGGCAGCCATTAGGCTGCAGCCACTCCCTACAGCAAGCTCTGAGTAACTCAGGATGTGAAAATGCAGGATACTGGCTCCGGATAGCTGAGATGCATATGAAAGGAGTGATTCCAGTGATCCCAGGCTCTTGCATCTTCCCATACATAGCAAAGCACTACAGTCCTTAAGTTGGGATATCTGGTTTTCTTTAATTCACAAAAATAATTTTGATATTCAGACTACCTGGCCTTTGTAACAAACTTCTATATAACCTGACTTCTCCTCCACCTCCTCCAATTGTTCTCTCAGAGTTACTTAAGATGCTATCTCCTGGGCCTGAAGTCCTAAAAATTCCCACTGAAAAAAACATAACTCTCGACATTTAGGTTGTGACTTTTTAAAAAATTGACATGTGTATATATTTATTGTAACACAAAAGTGTGGCTGATACTCTGTGCAGCACCTCTTCTTTAATGTGTGTGTGTGTGTGTGTGTGTGTGTGTGTGTTAGTTGCTCAGTCATATCTGACTCTTTGCAACCCCATGGCTTCTCTGTCCGTGGAATTCTCCAGGCAAGAATACTGGAGTGTATTGCCATTCCCTTCTCCAGAGGAACTTCTTTAACATACCCATCCATAAAAAGTCGCTATGTAAAACTAAACCAAATAGGTTCTATAAACCTAAACAACTAACTTACACTGTATGTTTCCTTGGTTATCTTCATCTTAAAAAGTCTTACCAGGCAATCCCTACATATGCAAGGAATCATTGTCATTAAATTGGCAGCAGTCACCTGAAATATGGCACAGTGATAACAGGGGAATATGTGTCTTCCATCATTCCTGCCTAACAAACTTTCATATTAATGGAAAATATTTTTGACATTATATAGTCCTACAAATTTGACTCTACTTCCTCTAAATATCTAGGTCAAAAGATTCTCTCCACCCACAGAAATGTTTCACAGAATCGATCATATAGTCATCTTCAGCACTGTCACTGAAGATTGTCTCGTCTCTGCATTTATCCTGGAGTCTACCCTGGAGGCTTCCAAGCTGCCCACCACCATGCTCTGCTCTGTGACTCATGTCCTTCTCCTCAGAGGTCCCTCACAGCACTGGACCTCATGACCCACAGATTAGCAGATCAGCCTACTGAGATTTCTTATTTGGAAACTATGGTTTATTTACCTAATTCATGGACAGTTCTCCTATTTATTAACCTGGTAGTCTCTGGAAACATACTGATAAGAATATGAATTCAAATTCCAGCTCAGTCATTTCTAGCTTCTTTAATCACAGGTACATTACTTAACTGCTCTAAGATTCATCTTTCTCACCTGAAAAATGGCTATAAATGTAATACCTATTTTATTTCCCTGTCTTCAAGATAATTAAATTAGATATAAAGACTACTTGAATAGTGCCTGGTACAAAGTCAGTCCTCAATGCTAGTTGCTGTAATAGCCAAGATCGGATAGCATAGGCTAGGCTGTGGAAATATACAGCCTCTGAAATCTCAGTCTTAACCCAGCAAAGGGTTGTATCTCAGTCAGGTACAACTGGTGTGAGTTGGGAGGCTTTTCCCAGCATTTCTCTGAGTGATGATTCAGGCACCCTGGCTGCTCCCAATCAATATACCATCTCTATTGTGTCTTCTGAGGTCACCACAGAAAGTAAAAAGGGGAATAAAGAACTGTACAGGATTTTTCTCAGTCTGGTTTGGAAGTTATTTGAATCTGTTTTATCCTCATCCTATCTGCCAGACGTCAAATAACCGCACACAAGGGAAGCTGTGAAATGTAGTCCTCCTTTATTTGCTACATATGTATGCAAAAGATGCTGGGAAATGTAATCATCTTATGTGTGTCCCAGGAATGCAATGATACGGTAAACCATTGTTCTTAGTGTTTATGGCAGCATTTTCCCTGCCATAGTTACTAGTGTTATTACTCTTGGAGTTACATCACATCTACATTAACTTTTTTTTTTTAACCAAAGGTGATTAACTACAGTAAAATATTGCAATGATGTGTCATGCATAATGATAAGTTAAGATACGTTAGTCACTCAGTCATTCTCATCAGCAAGATTGCTGGTCATTCCAATAAGTGAACAATGGTGCAACCCTATATTTTATGGAATTAGTTTTTGAATTCTAGTTATAACACTATGCCTAGGCTTTACTCTCTTTAGAATATCTTTTTGAATGTACTAAGAGTTCCCAAAAAGTGCAGTTACATTTACTCTTCTAATATAAGTGGAACTAAAAGGGATTACTGATAAATCTTAGCTGGGTAGATAAATGGCATTACCATGAATCAATTTGTGATGGTATATAAAGAATGAGAATAAGATGAAGCCAAATATCTGAAATTCACATTCTGATTCTATCTCCTATTAACTTAATAACTCAAGATTTGTGTTTCAGTTTCCTTAAATTACTTTAGATCTGTATAAAATGTGAAAATAAGGCAAGCAGTGCTAATAGTTATCATCCTGTTTGGTACCAAGCAATGTATAAATATTACCATATTTAATTATTAGAACAACACTATGAAGTAGATACTATTTATGTTCATCTTTTACGCAAAAGTAAGCCAAAGTTAAATAAGTCACCCATGCTCACACCACAGGATTTTAACCCAGATGTGCATGACTCCACAGTCCAGAATCCATCATGCCGCTTCTTAAAGAGCTCTGTCGTTTGTGAAATTAGCTGTGCTATTGTTATTGTTATGGTTATAATTTTACCAACAACCTTGGCTTTTTTCATTTTGTGTTGAGAAGACTTTCTTTTTTTTAGTCATTTAAAGCAGTTTTTGCTATAAAACACTTGGAAAATGAAAAGGCAGATAATTCAAGACACTGATACAGTTTATAGAATCAGCAAAACTATAGAGAACATTTAATTTGCAATTTAAATGGCACTTCTGGTTCTACATATGTGATGCAATAATAAATATTGAGTGTAGCTAGGTTCCTGCCTGATACCTTCTGCTTCAGGTAGGCTAAAAGTCAAAGCCAGACTACCTTCATTAGAATGTCAAGTAGGTTTATACTCTTTCCTTTCCTTTATAAATTTGTTTTCTGAAATTTCCAATTTCAATCCAGGTTTTTAAACAGTATTCACCAACAGTTTCCCCCCAACAGTTTGAGAGAAAGAGAGACAGAGACAGAAAGCACTATATGAACCACTGCTAAGTCGCTTCAGTCGTGTCCAACTCTGTGCGACCCCATAGACGGCAGCCCACCAGGCTCCGCCATCCCTGGGATTCACCAGGCAAGAACACTGGAGTGGGGTGCCATTTCCTTCTCCAATGCATGAAAGTGAAGAGTGAAAGTGAAGGCACTCAGTCGTGTCCGACTCTTAGCGACCTCATGGACTGCAGCCTACCAGGCTCCTCCATCCATGGGATTTTCCAGGCAAGAGTAGTGGAGTGGAGTGCCCTTGCCTTCTCTAATCTGACTCTACGACAGTCTATATCGACATATTTTTCTCTTCTACTATGAGTAAAACAGCTTTAAGGAAGAGAGAAGAGATGTTTGTATCAAGATAGTGGATCAGAGGATGTAGAGCTCATCTTTCCTCAGGAACACATCAAAAATACATCCGCACATGGAATAATTACCACTAAAAATTAACTGGTAACTGGCAAAAGGATTCCTGCACCACTAAAACTGCAAGAAAGATACACACGTGATCAGGCAGGAAGGGGAAAAAAAAAGTGAATGCGTTAAGAACCTGGTCCCCAGGAAGAGACTTAAAAAAAAAGGGAGGGGAGACCCCATGAATGGACACCTGTCAAACAGTCTGAGACACAGATTGGATGCCCCAGTCTTGAGGTCTTATATGAGGAAAACCTATCCCCTGGCATGGTTGGAAGACCACTGGGACAAACAGAAGAACTTCAGAAAGCCTGAACTCCACTCGTGAGAAGACTGTGCTTGCAGGCTAGCCCCCAAGGCAGGGAGGAGAGGTCTCTTCTACTCGCCGCCTAGCTTCCTCCTACTGCCCACCACGGGTCGGTCCCAGCCAGAGTTAAGTGAACGCTCTACCGCTATTCCACTCCATGTTACGGCACAACACTGGAACTGTAGTAGCCACAACTGAGGGAGGACTTGACTGGGGGGCATAGAGGTGATCTGGTCTGGGGGTAGAGCCTGGGAAGGGCAGCAGCGACCAACGCTGGCATTTACTCAAGCAGCAAGTCAGAAGTAGTCCAGATCTCTGAGGGCAGCTACCACAGCTCATCTCCCTGATATCATGATCAGAGCAGCTGTGAGCCCTACCTGCAGTGTAGATTGATTCTACAAGTAGGCAGAGGTGGTAGAAGCTAGGGGCAGTGATTGGTTATGATTGGTTATGGGACAAAGAGGATTTGCACTGGAGGCTGCCTCTGAGCAGAGCTGTGGGTGCTTGCCCAGGCCCTGAACTGCCAAAGCAATCTTGAAAAAAATGAACAAAGTTGGGCATATTATCCTCCCGACTTCAGACTGTACTACAAAGCTACAGTTATCAAAACAACACTGTTCTGGTACGAAAACAGACAAATCAATGAATAGAACAGAGAATCCAGAAATAAGCCCATACATCCATGGTCAGTTAATCTATGACAAAGGAGGCAAAATATACAGTGGAGAAAGACAGTCTCTTCAGTAAGTGATTCTTGGAAACCGGGACAGCTCTTTGCACAACAATACTATTGGAATACCCTTCACAGTGCATATAAAATGAAACTCAAGATGGATTAAAGACCTATAGATAAAACTGGAAATCATAAGATTCCTAGGAGAGACTATATGCAGAACATTCTTTGACATAGATTGCAGCAATATTTTTTGATATGTCTCCTGGTGCAAAAGAAATAAAAGCAAAAGTAAACAAATTGAACCTATTAAACTAAAAGCATTTGCACAGCAAAGAAAATGATCAAAAAATCTAAAAGGCAACTTACTGAATGGGAGAAAATATTTGCAAGTGATATAAAAAAAGTGGCCAATATCAAAATAATATAAACTCCCCATACAATTCAAAACCAAAAAGTCAAATGGTCCAATGAAAAGATGAGCAGAAGAACCTGAATAGAGATTTTTATAAAGAAGACATACAAATGGCCAACAGGCACATTAAGATATGCTCAATGCCTCTAATCATTGGAAAAACACAAATAAAACAATAATGAGATATCACCTCACACCTCTCAGAATGACTATCATCAAAAAGTTTACAAACAACAAATGTTGGAGAAGAGTGGAGAAAAGGGCCCCCTTGTATGTGGTTGATGGGAATGTAAATTGGTACAGCCCTGATGGAAATTAGTATAAAACTTCCTCCTAAACTAAAAATAGAACTACCATGTGACCGTTGGGTATATACAATGCCTGGGTATATATCTGGAAAACATGAAAACACTAATTCCAAAAGATACATGAACCTCAATGTTCATAGTAGCACTATTTACAATAGCCAAGATGTGAAACTAATCTAAGTGTTCATCAACAGACAATGGATAAAGAAGAATATACACTGGAATATTATTCAACCATAAAAATAATGAGTTTTTGCCATTTGCAGCAATGCTTATGGACCTAGCAAATAGTATGCTTAGTAAAATAAGTCAGAGAAAGACAAATACTATATCACTTACACGTGAAATCTAAAAATAATACAAATGCACAAAGCAGAAGAGTAACAGGCTCACAGGAATAAGAAAACTAGTGGTTATCAATGAGGAGGAGGAAGTGGTAAGGTATATGTTGGGGTATAGGATTAAGAGAAACAAACCACTAGGTATAAAATAGATAACTAAAAATGATATATTGTATAGCACAGGAATTTCAGCTATTATAATAAGTGTTAATGGAGCATAATCTGTAAAAATACTGAATCATTATGCTGTACACCTGAAACTAATATAATATTGTAAATCAATGATACGTCAAAAAATAATAAAAATCTATCTTCTCGGATTGCTAGAGGAATTAAGATTATGTTCTCTAGGTTTCAGATCACCTACAGTTTCATACAAAGTTTTCAATAAATTATTATTACTTAAAACAGTAAAAAGGAGAGCAAAGTAAGAGTGAAAGACATGATAGAGTGTGAGAGAGACCGAGAGAGGGAAAAAGAGAGAGAGAGGCTTATTTCAAAGGGCTCTGATCTTTGCCCCAAATCTCATCTTTCATCACTCGTCTGCCTAAGCCGTGGTGACATGTGACAGGTCAGCAAAGAATCCACAAATCCAAATGGTGAACACTTTTGGATTTGACAATAGTATGTTTCATAGACTGTTAAGATATTACAAGGTTGAACTCATATTCCTGAGAAATATCATCATAAATTCCTAATAGATTCAGATAATTATGGTGTCTTTGACGATGATTTTATTTGTGACTGGTTAGTTGGGCATGATATCAGATCCTTAATGAAAGACCTCGTTTAGAAATTTCCTAGTCTAGGAAGAAGAGGGAGAAAACCATTTTTTTAAAGTCTTTTATATGTTGAAAATATGAGATTTTGTTGGCTCTGAAAATATATCTTCCTTTACATAATAGGCAAGTGGTGATCTCAAGGTATCTAGTTCTCACGTAATTAAACTGAGACTCAGAGCGTAGCAGCTAAGTGCTTGGGGGCTGGGGCAGGCTTTGCATCTCCCTCCCTTTTGCGCCTGAATGTTCACAATCTGGCTGCTGCAGTAACCTCAATCGCATTTCCCCATCTTGAAAAGTTATTTCTCATTAAACTTATTAATATGTTCAGCTTCCTTATTCTCACTGTTCATCATTCAACAATTTTAAAGCAAATGTATGTGTGTGTATTTTGTATACATACAAACAGACATATTTACACTTTTATCTGGCAGGAATCTTCATATAATAAACTACTGCATTCAGGTTTGTTAGGGAGAAAAAAAAATGGAAGAGGGGAATTTTTGGATTAAAAAGTTGGAAAACAAGGACATGTAGATGATCTTTATTTTCTTAAAACTTACTGAAAGGAAAATTGCATTTGCAGAACACATTTCATGTGCAAGGACTGTGTTTGCAAACATCTGTTTTTCTGTCTTAACACCAATCTTACAAGGTGAGCCTTTTTATGCCCATCTTCATAAACAAAGAAGTTGTAAACTGTACAGTTGAGTGGAGCTCAACCCACTTTATTTAGTGGAGCTGGGACTGGAACCCAGGTACACCTAATTCTTTGCAGCATATGGTGCTGCCTCTTCTTTCTTATATTTTTAACTAATAACACTGCTGGGATTAATGAGCTCCGTAACTTTATTACCTACCAGGTGAAGTGGCACATTTGTTTAACTAGCCTCAATTCACCTCTTCCGAGCTTCATTTAGAATTTTCTTAAGTAACAAGATAGTATTTGCTCCTTCTAATTACCGCATGTATTTGTAAATGCCAATCTGTAAATTTCTGCAATACTTTAATTTGAACTTGAAATAAACTTACGTTTTTAACCATGACGTGGAGAATAAGTGAAATTTGTAGTTTCATTACATGAGTCCTCATTTCCTTGGCTAATACTGTCTAGCCTTGAAATCTGTGGTCTTGGCGAACAACAAAAAGCTATAAATTAGATCAATAAATGTCACAGGTACAGTGAAATATTCTGATTTAGGGCCTTTTAAAAACAGGGTATTGTGTGCAACGAACTAATTATTTCTATATTTTATGAATGAATTTTGTTTGTAATTTCTGTTTTTATTAAAGAGATTGATTGCATTTCATAATTTTTTGTTGCACTCTGTGCTCACCTAATGATATGCTGCTGAAAAGAAACACACAAGGGAGGTATCACTGGTTTCCATTTGGTTTTATAACAATGTGTAAAAAGGTGGGAGCTTTACATTGATTTAGCACTTTGAGTTCAGTTCAGTTCAGTCACTCAATCATGTCCGACTCTGCGACCCCATGAATTGTAGCACGTCAGGCCTCCCTGTCAATCACCAACTCCCAGAGTTCACCCAAACTCATGTGCATTGAGTCAGTGATGCCATCCAGCCATCTCATCCTCTGTCATCCCCTTCTATTCCTACCCCCAATCCCTCCCAGCATCAAGGTCTTTTCCAATGAGTCAACTCTTCACATGAGGTGGCCAAAGTATTCGAGTTTCAGCCTCAGCATCAGTCCTTCCAATGAACACTCAGGAATGATCTCCTTCAGGATGGACTGGTTGGATTTCCTTGCAGTCCAAGGAACTCTCAAGAGTCTTCTCCAGCACCACAGTTCAAAACATCAATTCTTTGGTGCTTAGCTTTCTTCACAGTCCAACACTCACATCCATACATGACCACTGGAAAAACCATAGCCTTGACTAGATGGACCTTTGTTGGCAAAGTAATATCTCTGCTTTCGAATATGCTATCTAGGTTGTTCATAACTTTCCTTCCAAGGAGTAAGCATCTTTTAACTTCATGGCTGCAGTCACCATCTGCAGTGATTTTGGATCCCAGAAAAATAAAGTCTGACACTGTTTCCACTGTTTCCCCATCTATTTGCCATGAAGTGATGGGACCAGGTGCCATGATCTTAGTTTTCTGAATGTTTTGCTTTAAGCCACTTTTTCACTCTCTTCTTTCACTTTTCATCAAGAGGCTCTTGAGTTCCTCTTCACTTACTGCCATAAGGGTGGTGTCATCTGCATATCTGAGGTTATTGATATTTCTCCTGGCAATCTTGATTCCAGCTTGTGCTTCCTCCAGCCCAGCATTTCTCATGATGTACTTTGCTTATAAGTTAAATAAGCAGGGTGACAGCATATAGCCTTTTCCTATTTGGAACCAGTCTGTTGTTCCATGTCCAGTTCTGTTGCTTCCTGACCTGCATACAGGTTTCTCAAGAGGCAGGTCAGGTGGTCTGGTATTCCCATCTCTTTCAGAATTTTCCCCAGTTCATTGTGATCCACACAGTCAAAGGCTTTTGCATAGTCAATAAAGCAGAAATAGATGTTTTTCTGGAACTCTCTTGCTTTTTTGATGATCCCCTACCTTGGACCAAATTCATGGAGTTTCTCAAAGTTACATTCTTTCATCCTCCCAATACTTGTGTTTGACATTTTCATTTCCACTTAACAAATAGGTTCACAGTGGTTAAGTGATGTGTTTGAGATTAATCACTTAGTGAATATATTTGATTCCAAAGTCAAGAAGACCTATGCTCTTAAACCAGAGTTTCTCAAATGCATCATTGAAAGCATTCCCATGTTGAAGGGGTACAGAGGTCTACACCTAGGGTCGGGGGGGTTGGACCAAAGAGGCAAACTTCAAATTCAAAATACCTTTACTTAGTTCAGTTCAGTTCAGTTCAGTCGCTCAGTTGTGTCCAACTCTTTGAGACCCCATGAATCGCAGCACGCCAGGCCTCCCTGTCTATCACCAACTCCCGGAGTTCACTCAGACTCACGTCCATTGAGTCCGTGATGCCATCCAGCCATCTCATCTTTGGTCGTCCCCTTCTCCTCCTGCCCCCAATCCCTCCCAGCATCAGGGTTTTTTCCAATAAGTCAACTCTTCACATGAGGTGGCCAAAGTACTGGAGTTTCAGCTTTAGCATCATTCCTTACAAAGAAATCCCAGGGCTGACTCCTTCAGAATGGACTGGTTGGATCTCCTTGCAGTCCAAGGGACTCTCAAGAGTCTTCTCCAACACCACAGTTCAAAAGCATCAATTCTTCGGTGCTCAGCCTTCTTCACAGTCCAACTCTCACATCCATACATGACCACAGGAAAAACCATAGCCTTGACTAGATGGACCTTAGTCGGCAAAGTAATGTCTCTGCTTTTGAATATACTATCTAGGTTGGTCATAACTTTTCTTCCAAGGAGTAAGCACCTTTTAATTTCATGGCTGCAGTATAGTCTTGGGTTATTGTTTAGATATATATTCAAAAATGTACTTCTTCCACACATGTTTATTTTAATATAAACAAACGGTTATGAATTAGTTTTTTTTTTTTTTTCAATAAAAGCCACAAAAAGAGTCATCTTGCTTTCTTATGCATTCCAAAGCCTGCTTTCCAGAGGCAGCCTTCTGCCTGAGCCCTCACTCTTCTCTGTGAAACAGTCACTCCCTCCAGCATCCACGGATCAGTTCTGGTGGTGTTGGTCCCACTAATGGGAGCACTTCTGGTTAGTCTGCTTACAATACAGGATGCTAGCTGAGACGTTTTCAGTATCAGCCTCCATCCTAACTTGTCAGCATACCTTCAGGTGTCAGCTTAAGCTGCATCACGGCTGCCTCTATTCTGCCACAACAACTCTGTCCTTCACACTTTTTACTAGAAGTCCTGAAGTCAGAGGCAACTCAAAGAACTCGGCATTAGGTCAGACTTATGTCTTGTACAACTCTGGCCTGAAACTATATTATTACTTTTAAGAATAACCATAACTACAAGAACTTTTGGATCATTACATGCACGGCAGGCATTTTCAAGTGTAATCCTTATAGCAACTCTATAAATATTATCATTATCTCCGTTTTCAGATTAGACATCAAAATGAAAACAAAAGCTTTCACTTTGGCTTATATCTCCCCAAGGTCACAGCGTAGTAAGTAGAAAAAACAGTAAGAAACACACACACACACACACACACACACACACACAACAGCTATCTGGTCTGCCTCCTAGTATACTGACATGATATCCACTGCTTTTGACAATATAAAAGGAATTATCAGCTTGAACTCCATATTAATAGCTGGACTTTACTCTGCCACTCTTCACTCTCCCAACCTTGCTTTTGTCCTCTCCAACCTAGTTGTCTGTTAGATAACCAGGAAGCTGTTAGATCTCTTCAATTATGGAGCCTACTCACATGCTTGAATCCTGAGTTCCAGTTGCATGAAAATTATTGGAAATAATGTTAATAACTAGCAGGAACATTTCCAGATGTCAATGCAGAAGGTTCTCCACTATTTATGGAAGAATTTCTAATACTTCTTATTTATTTAATCATTCATTGATTCAGTACACATCTATGGAGCACCTACAATATACTATACTGTAATAGTACCATAATATTCTCCTTCCATCTTTGCGCTGGCCCAATGGATGTTCCTGAGCACTCCCATCTACCTTGCTTCCCTTGCTTCTACCGTTAGTCAGCCTTCAGTGCTACAAGGAATGTTGAAGGCTTTGAACTTCATCTCCCATAACATAACTTGTCCACTACCTAACTAGGTGTAAGAATATCATTAGCAATATTACCCTAATTGGCATTATTTAATACGTAATAACAATTATAACTTTAAAAGTAAAACCTACACTTGTGAACCTATTTCAAATTTAAGTGATATTATACAAATTAGGCTAAGGCAAACATTAATCCATTTCACAGATGAGAAAATTTAACTTTAAAGAAGCTTTGCAATTTCATGTTGAAACGATCTCTAATCCAAGACCAGTCTTTTTCTTTCACGCTAACTTGTCATTTTATTATAAATAGCACATAAGCTACCCTTCCTCATAAAGCATATACAATGTATTAACTAGCAATATATACAATACCTGTTAAAATAGCAACGATAATAAATAGCATAAAAGGTAATACTAATGCTCTAAAAATAAACAAGAATCACTATCATTGATTGTTAAATTTTGCTCTAAGCTTCCTAGCTGCCAAGAAAGCAGAATTTAAATTGTAGGAACCACTGATACTGCTAAAAGACATCAGACAAATATTTTGAGGAATGATATTTCAGGAACCTCTTACAAATAAGCTATGTTCTCTGAGTTGTAGTTTCAGCTCTACTTTAAATGAGATACCTGGGTGAGGTGCCCATTTGGAGCCCTGCTGAGAGATGATCCAGGCAGAAGGCTACCTCACTCTCAGCTTCAGAGGGACTAGGATATGTCAGACAAAGCTCTAGAATATAGCAGCAAGGGTTCCACTATAAAGATCTTAAGTCAAGGGAATTGAATGGAGAGAATTTTCAAAGAAATGGGTTTAAATGGAATGATAAGAGAGTGTTGTGGTGTCCAGGAAAGGACAAGCAAAAGCAAAGATGTTTTCCCACAATTTTGTCAGAGAGATCAAGGGGATGAAAGAGGGTCCCTGTGAGAGTCAGAGCTGTGGTGTGTGTGTGGAGGTTTACTCACCAGCAGCTTAGCCACAGAGGGTGAAGCTACTACCAAACCCAGGTCTCAGATGCAGGGAGAGAGGGAAGAGATATAGGTTAACCATTCTCTCCCTCTAACAGCCCACCTCCCATGATTGCATCCTAGGGCCCAAACCATACCAGAAACCAGAGAACAAAGATGCCCTGAGGATATTGAGCCTGCCCAGGTCATAGAACAGGACAGAAGACTGATAAGGGGTGGAGAATAACCAGCGTTAACAGCCATAAGAGTCTTTACTGCTCCTTACCCACTATGCTGCTGCTGCTGCTGCTAAGTCACTTCAGTCGTGTCCGACTCTGTGCAACCCCATGGACGGCAGCCCACCAGGCTCCCCTGTCCCTGGGATTCTCCAGGCAAGAACACTGGAGTGGGTTGCCATTTCCTTCTCCAATGCATGAAAGTGAAAAGTAAAAGTGAAGTCGCTCAGTCGTGTCCAACTCTTAGTGACCTCATGGACTGCAGCCTACCAGGCTCCTCCGTCCAAGGGATTTTCCAGGCAAGGGTACTGGAGTGGGGTGCCATTGCCTTCCCGTCTCACTCACTATAAAATTAGGCAAATTACTTCCCCTATCTGAATCTTACTCTCTAGAATGGGTAACTATAATATAACAGAAGAGTTTTACATGAGCATTAACTGATGAGAACTTAACGGGTGTTCTGTAAACATTTGCCAAATATAAACCTGAGTTACAACTGTTGTGCACATGTGACGGGTTTTTTCTAGCGTAGTTTTGCCATCATTAGAGGTAATAAACATACTAACTTTCAGTTAAAAGAGAAATTGTAGTGCCTATGGCCCTGAGATGGAAGAGTTGGGTTGACAGCCTTGTAGCAAGGTGAGATCCAGGCACAAGGCTCCAGTTTCTGACAGAGTTAAGTTGAATAGATTAATGTTCGTTAACAGCTAAATTACAATTCAGACCTAAAGATATAGGATATTTAAGTTCACCGCAGTGAAGCCTTTAGGGGTCATCTAGTTGGAATCCAAAGACCTCAACCAAGAGTTTGAAAAAACAATGAGCTATATATTTAATCTTTGGCACAGAAAAGCTAAAGAATATCTGTATGCTCTCTTACCTTGAACTTACATGACATATATTAGCTGTCTTCAAGCGACCTTGTTTACTGACTCTGGCCAGAAGGAAATGAACACTGGTGGATGCTGGACTTCTCTTGCGTCAGCTGCCTTTTGTGGAAATGGTCTTTAGTAGAAATAGATGGGTCACACTCTGCCAGAATATGCGGAGAAAGTCACCTAACCCAGACTGAGCTATTCTGATTCTTTTTTTTTTTTTTAATTCTCCCTAAAGGGAGAGACTGAGTGTCCTAGAAACCAAGTGGGGCATGTTTATTGCGGTATTTTCAAGAGAAAAGTCCAGGAATTCTGCTTACTAAGACCACTGAACAACTTTCCACTTCAGAGTCTGGAGTTGTTTAACTTTTAATGACACAAGATATTTTAATACCCTTCCATTAAATTGTTTTTAAAAGTGTAAAGTAGCTGCTGTATTATGTCTAGCAAACTAAAAGTATTTAGCTAATATGATATCTCTATTCTCACCTATTCCAGACCTTCTTCTTTGGCGGTACTAACGTTTCGGATCACTCTTTGTTGGGTGCGGTGATTGGGGCAGAAGCTGCCCTGCGCATTGTAAGAGGTTTAGACAAATTTGTGGCCTTAATTCACTAGATACCAGTAGCAACTCCCATTCATGACAATCAAAAATCAAAAATTTCTCCAAGCAATGATAAATATCACTGTAGGGAACACAATCACCCTCTACTGAAAACCACTGATTCAGCTTAAGAGGAAGCTGAATGTGTATAAAAATATTATTTATTTAACCTTTTTGTATCATTTGGCCTAGCCAGGTCCTTGGTAAGAATTCACATTTTAAAACTGGACAAACAGGTTTGAATTCCAGCTCTGCACGCATGCATGCTAAGTTACTTCAGTCTGACTCTTTGTGATCCTATAGACTGTATCCCACAGGCTCCTCTGTCCATAAGAATCTCTAGGCAAGAATACTGGAGTTGGCTGCCATGCCCTTCTCCAGGGGATATTTCTGATTCAGGGATTGAACCCAGGTCTCCTGCATTCCAGCCAGATTCTTGACTATCTAAGCCACCAGGGAAACCAAATCCCAGCTCTACCACTTATTATATGATCTTGGGTGAATCAGTTAGACTCTCCTAGTCTCTGATTTCTCACTTTTAAAAGAGGAAAACTATACAAAACCGACTAAAAATCATGAAGATTTAACAGTATGACATATGTATGCTGCTAAGTCACGTCAGTCATGTCCAACTCTGTGCGACCCCATCGATGGTAGCCCACCAGGCTCCTGTCCCTGGGATTCTCCAGGCAAGCATACTGGAGTGGGTTGCCATTGACATATGTATAAAAACATTCAAACACACCCCAGGGCCTCATCTAGAGCTTGTTCAGGCTCTCTTTCCTCAGTACCAATCAGAGTGCATTCTGCTTAGAAAGAATTCAATCACCTTTCTTAAATGAATAAATCATGTAAAAGCCTATAGTTGTGTGTATGCATATGTATGTGGTCATTTCCATACTTCTGTTTGCTTATCATGAAATTTCAATTAAGTAAGAGAGACAAAAACTTCTGTTTGCTCACAAATATCAGGGCAATTAACAATTATGGAAAACAAATACCCTGGCTTTTAATAGCAAATTTAGCAAAATATTATATTTTCTCTGTTTGCTGTATGTAGATATGGCTTTCTAGGCAAATAGAAAGGTGCATGGGAGTGACTTATGTGCAGAATTTCTAAAATAAAGTCATGATCTCCTCAATGCCTGAACACTTCCCAGCTAGTCAGCTGGGTATGATGACCCTTTAATTCCCTCTACTGAAGTATTCTCTTGCAATGGGTTTTTTCAGTTTCCCCAAGAAATGTGTTAGAATAAAAAAAGGATCCTAAGGAATTATTCTGGTGGGAGGTATTTGGTGTGTTGATAGGGTGAATTTAAGTCAGACTTTGCAAGGGAACAGCCCAAGGGGAGTGGGTTTGCTAGATTACTGGCTTGATAAAGAAAGCTAGAAACCCAATTTTCTTCTCTCTCTGCTTCCCCCCACCTGTTTTTTTTTTCTTCTTTTCCTTAAGCCTTTTGGGAAGAGAGGAGAGCTATGATTGGTATTATGAAAAGAAGGGGAAAATTCACAGCTTCAATCATTCATTCATCAAACATTCATTGTGTATGTGGTCTGTGTTAAGTGTTAGTTGCTTGGTTGCATCTGACTTTGCAAATCCATGGACTATGTAGCCTGCCAGGCTCCTCTGTTCATGGGATTCTCCAGACAAGAATACTGGTGTGGATAGCCATTCCTTACCCAACGCAGAGATTCCGAACACAGAATCTGCTGCATTGCAGGCGGATTCTCTACTGTCAGAGCCATCAGGGATACGTGGTTTGTATTGATCACCTGTTGACTGTTGGGAATATAATAATCACAGACTACAGCTGGGTTATATACAAAACCTAGAACTGAACTACTATTTAACAAATACTACTTGAGTTTCTCTTCTGTCAGGTACTGGCCTAAGTCTTCCTCACTATATTTCAAACTCCTGGACTAAGGATGTGGTATAATTTATTGTTGTATCCTTAAAACCTCGCACATTGCTATAAACATATTAAAGATTTAATAATTTGTTTAAATAAATTAATACATAGCTGTTACTATTCTTGGGATATGTAATTTGAAGCACTTGTATTTAGGTAATCATTAGATAACAAACTTAATTTAATTTAATGCAAAATTAAATACTGTCAAAAATAAATTTAACAACTACCTTGCCCTCAAGGTACACAGCTAAGAACAAAAGACTAGAACGATTCTACATATAAGGGAAATTATACGGTATTTGTCTTTGTCTGACTTATGTCACTTAGTGTGATAATCTCTAGGTTGATCCATCTTGCTGCAAAAGACATTATTTCACTCTACTGTATACCTGAAACTAACACAACATTGTAAATCAACTATACTTCAACTAATTTTAAAATATCCACATATTATAGCTTTAAAGCAAAGACTAGGAAGAAAGTGCAGGTAGCAAAAACAGATTCCTGAAATCTTAGGGCTTATACAGAGGTTCAAAGCAGAAATAGGCATTTTGCTTATCCAGAGAGGTGGAATCCTACAATGGCCAGTTCTGCAACATAATAACATTTCTTAATTTGGACAAAGCTCTGGTAATATCATAAGCCAGCCTGGTGGACGGTGGCATGCAACCGTTGTTATTCATTTCCAAAATTGAGGCTATGGATTTTGTCTTACATTTTAAAAGCTGTGACGGAGAGGTATGTTTCACCTCTGCAACATACTAAAAAAAAAACTTACATGTTTTAAATTAACCCCTTGGGATGATTGTTGCTTTAAAGACAACCTGCTGATTGCCTTGAGCAGCTTGTGAGAGCTGTGTTTGGCAAGTTGTTTTGCTCACATGAATAGAGGTGCCATCTTCCTGTTCCCTCTCATTTTCATTTCATAGTCCCCTTTCCGATCTGATAGGAGGAACAGACATAATTACTCAGCCAGGTTCCATTTTTTTCCTCTAGAGAAGTATTTAATCTTTGTATTTTAGCAAATAAAACATCATTTGTGTTCCACTATAAGCTCTCTTAGCCTCCTTCTGCAAATGTAATCACTGCCCTCAACCTTTGTAGGATAAATTTGTTGCATATACTTAATAAGTAATTTATTCACTAAAAAATGTATTTATTCAGTCCACCTTCTGCACCAGGATTCATATTTAATACTAAGCATAAACTTCAAAGAACGGAGGTGAAGGTGTGGAACAAAGAAACACAAGATCTGTGAAGTGAGAACCAAATAAAAAAGCAAAATGGGAATTATTCTGGAGCTTGCAGAGTGGTAATCAGTGAGACTAGATATATAAGGTGAGATTTGATCATCTTGGAATGTAAGTCTTATTAAGGAATATGGACTTTGCATTGAGAGAAATGGAGTCATTCAAACTTGAATGAATGAATGAAGCTTTTAAACGATTGCTAACAACAGAGGAGAAGGCAATGGCACTCGACTCCAGTATTCTTGCCTGATAAATCCCATGGACGGAGGAGCCTGGTAGGCTGCAGTCCATGGGGTTGCTAAGAGTTGGACATGACTGACTGACTTCACTTTCACTTTTCACTTTCATGCATTGCAGAAGGAAATGGCAACCCACTCCAGTGTTCTAGCCTGGAGAATCCCAGGGATGGGGGAGCCTGGAGGGCTGCCGTCTCTGGGGTTGCACAGAGTCGGACACGACTGAAGCGACTTGGCAGCAGCAGCAGCAGTAACAGAGAGCCATAATATGGCATATGATAGTCGGCAGTCTGATCCTCGGGTCAGGAAGATCCTCTGGAGAAGGGCACAGCAACCCACTCCAGTATTCTTGCCTGGAGAATCGCAGGGACCGAGGAGCCTGACAGGCTACAGTCCACAGGGTCATAAAGAGTCGGACACGACTGAAGCAACTTAGCACACACAAACACAGGCAGCAGTCCCATTAAGCACCTAAAATATGACTAGTTGGGATTGGGATATATTTGACATATTTTATAAATGATACTACCTTGCACGTAAGTGAGTGAAGTGAATGTCACTAGTTGTGTCCAACTCTTTGCAACCCCATGGACTATCCAGTCCATGGAATTCTCCAGGCCAGAATATTGGAGTGGTTACCTTTTCCCTTCTCCAGGGGATCCTCCCAACCCAGGGATCAAGCCCAGGTCTCCTGCACTGCAGGCGGACTCTTTAACAACTGAGCCACAACGGAAGCCCTATATTTTGCATCAGTCAGTCAGTCAGTTCAGTCGCTCAGTCGTGTCCGACTCTGCGACCCCATGAATCGCAGCACACCAGGCCTCCCTGTCCATCACCAACTCCCGGAGTTCACTCAGACTCACGTCCATCGAGTCAGTGATGCCATCCAGCCATCTCATCCTTGGTTGTCCCCTTCTCCTCCTGCCCCCAATCCCTCCCAGCATCAGAGTCTTTTCCAATGAATCAACTCTTCGCATGAGGTGGCCAAAGTACTGGAGCTTCAGCTTTAGCATCATTCCCTCCAAAGAACACCCAGGACTGATCTTGCATATAGTGGGCTAAATAAATATTAGTAGTACTTGGGTTTGTTTCATTTTTTTTTAATGGCTACTATAAAGTTAGAAATTACATATATGGCCTGTATTATATTTCTCACAATATGTTTCAAAACCTGGAGGTATAGATGAGAGATGAATGAGGCTTAGACATAGCAAAATGCATGAGGCTGAAGTAGAGTGATTGGATTATTTTGTTTATTTACAACAGTGAACTTTTTTTAAAAAATACATTTTAAAATTTTTATTTATTTTAATTAGAGGACAATCACTTCACAACACTGTGGTGGCCCCTGCCACGCATTGACACGGATCAGTCGCAGGCACACAGGCACCACAACAGTGAACTTTAAACTGGATTTATATAGACTTGGATGACCAAAAATGTTTTTGAAAAGCATCTCGCGTTCTGATAGAGATGAAAAATGACTGAAGCCCAGACAGAATAAAAGACATACACGAGGATGAAATAGAGTGGATTAATTTACATTTATTTGCAACAGTCAGCTTTAGGTTTTGCATGTACTTGAGGACCAAAATTTCTAAAAAATAGGAGCTTTGTCATAACTTTCCTGTAGGTCTTTCCTAAATGTCACTGCCTAAGCAAACTCCTGAGGTTAAGGGAAAAATCAAACAAATTCTCTTATTTTACCTTTCCTTGAGAAAACACTTTTTTTTTTCCCTATAGAAATAAGAGGACCTCTCATCTACCTTACCCTTTTCTAAAGTACATTGTTACAGCAGGAAAAACCTCAGGGCCCTCAAACAAAGGACAACTAGAAAGACTGGTGAAAAGTTGTAAAGTGAAAGGATAGCATGCAGGTAATAAATCCTCTGACAATGGGATTTTCTGCTTTCAACGACATTGAAAGAGACCTAAAAAAGTGGCAACTGATGTAGCATTAACCATAATTTTTTTAAAGGATCTTACTATTATCTTTGGGGTACTATTCAGAAGGAGATAAAAATCAGGGAAGTTGCTACAACAAAACCTGTTCCATACCAACCACCTATATATGTAAAATAAAATTTTTTCAGTGATTACATTTAAAAATAGAAAAATAATAAAATTGATATTAAATACCATTTCATGCTATCCATAAGTAATATTCATCCACGGATATATGCACTGATTGGAAAAAAAAATCATCTCATTGAGATTCATTTTCAATAAAAATTTGCTTTTATCTCAAATAATTATCTGCTAATTTTAAAATATATATGTATATAGCTTTAATCAATGTATGAATAATAATTGTAATAATAACTGAATCTAGAAGCAAAAATTAACACTTGGAATTTTATGTCCCAGGAAATGAGAATAATTTACATACATATTTTTGTTTCAGAGACATTTGATAGGTTGATCAATAAAAGACTTTCAAGCATAGCAAATATACTACATTAGGATAAAACTCTCTGAGGGAAATGGATTGGAAATACAAGTTCAAGGAAAAAAGTAACAAAGCAAGATTTCTAATTGTCAAAGAAGAGCTTGCTCATGTAGTATTTTTAAAATGGATTATGTGTGGATGTTAAAATCACCATAGATTTAGAGTCCATTGAATACATTTAGAAGAGTGATGTACCAGTTCTACATTTAAATGTTAGTTTTTACAATGTGCTATAAATTATATCTTTTGCAACTATTTACAGTTATGATGAAAAATTATAGATGTCAAGTAAAAAATGTGTGAGAGGGTACTGAGCTATTTTTCTTAATTCTCCCACAGGGTGTGTGAACCAAATGGCTTGAAGACTATTGATTTAGATGATAGATTCACAGAGGGCTTGGTGACCTATTCACCTATTTGAGGTGGAGGGAAATGGCACCCTACTCCAGTGTTCTTGCCTGGAGAATCCCAGGGATGGGGAGCCTGGTGGGCTGCCGTCTATGGGGTTGCACAGAGTTGGACACAACTGAAGTGACTTAGCAGCAGCAGCAGCAGAGGGTATGTATTGGGCTCTGCTGTGCATTCCAGGAGACCAAGCCTGGCTTAGCTACAAAGTTACATTGGTGTTTTGTCCAGAGCAATTTTCAGAGTGAAAAACAACGCTATTCACCCCTGGCTTGCAGATACTAAATGCTAGTGGTGATTCTTTTTCCTCAACAAGATACCTCAAAGAACCCACATATTCCCAGCTATCTCCTTGAACAGCAATCCTTTCCCTGGCTGAGACCCACCAGAGGAACTATTTCCACTTACGTGTGTTTCATCAGATAAATTGTAGAGGGCTTGAAGGAAGATTCTGTCACCGTTTTTGGCTCCAGCTAAGTTTGCTATGGGGTCCGTCAGGAACCAGCACATTGCTCTCTCACACCAGAATCGTAATATGACATGAGAGACAGCTCTACGTTTCCATCCAGATTGCAGTGGGATTATGCTCTTGTAAAGGACTTGGAGTTTTAGACCATCATTTTATTTGCACCCTGGGAAGCACACCTGCTCCATCCATCAATATTTGATGGCTATTGAAGAGAGGATGGAGCTGACATGCTGTCGGAATTTATCAAGTAAAGAACAAGAAGCAAGTCAGAACTTGCACTGGGGTTTCCCATGGGGAGTCTGGGAGTTGCGAGATCACCCTGTTCAGCTGGACCAGGGTTTGATGTAAGCGGCCTGCAGGGGGTACAGGAGGTCTGTGGACGGGCAGAGGAGGAGGGATAAGGGGGAGAGGGTGATTGCACATGCTATGAAATCCGGCACAGGGAAAACATGTCCAAAATAACATGCTCACTTTCTGTGATTTCTGTCCTGGCTTCAGCAGCTAGGACTCATTTAAAATGTTAGGAGGAATAAAAAGAAAAAAATTCTGGCTCGTTCTTCTGCATCACTTTCCCTGATACTTATCTATACCAAGCTGGTTTGGGAGTCCTACTCCTGAACTTTCTGATTCCTTCTGTAATACTACTGTTTATACTCTTGGTGTACAGCAAGTCTGATGGGATAAAAGAGAAAGGAAAAAAATGGTAATATTCTATAAGGTCACAGGCAGAAGTTGGAAAAGAAATCACAGCCACTAATTCGCCCAGCTACTTATTCTCTGTGGTTTTCTCATTGCTTACTTTTAGCTCATTTTTTCTCCCTTTTTTTTTTTTTTTTAAATGTTTGGATATTTTTCAACCACTTCCTTGATAGCTCAGTTGATAAAGAATCCTTTTGCAATGCAGGAGACCCCAGTTCGATTCCTGGGTCAGGAAGATCCACTGGAGAAGGGATAAGGTACTTATTCCAGAATTCTTGGGCTTCCCTTGTGGCTCAGCTAGTAAAGAATCCGCCTGTAATGTGGGAGACTTAGGTTCAATCCTGGGTTGGGAAGATCCCCTGGAGAAGGGACAGGCTACCCACTCCAGTATTCTGGCCTGGAGAATTCCTTGGACTCTATAGTCCACAGGGTCACGAAGAGTCAGACACGACTGAGCTACTTTCACTTTCATTTCTCAACACATATAGTCTATAGGTGTTTGTTGTAAATACAGTTACCTAACTGAATGTTTTGAAATTAAGGAATTCGGGGCAGTGGGAGTCCTTGTTGGGTCTTGGGGCTCTCTAGAGACCACAGGTGAGGGAGGGACTCATGAAGTCAACAATCGCTCCCCGTCACACAAACTACATGTCAGGCAAACTTGGCACTGAACGGATAACATCAATAAAGGAAATATACAAGTTATTGAGACAGAAGCTATGATAGGGAAAGGTAACAGATTTATAGACTCACACATCTAGGAGTACCTACAAAAACATAGTAGAGACTCTGCACACAACTATGGAGAAGACTAAGGAGTCAAAAAATCGTGTACTTTCATAAACTGAAGTAGTCTTAAAGCCCACTGTATGGTATATTTAAAAAGCATGCCCAGCTCATGTGTCTTCCTTGGGAAGAGCCTCCATGGTTGCATTTCTAGCATGTTTGTGTCCAGTGATTTTGGTCCCCATCTCACAGCTTCGTGAACATCTGATCCAAGCTAATCCAGGTAAATTCTTTCCCTCCTCAGTACTGGGATCAAAAGACAAAAACTGAACAAAAGATTCTGGGTGTGGACCTGTAAGACCATGGCAGATTCAGAGGTGACAGCCATTGTCTGTCACTGGTAGCTAAGGGGAGAAAATCAGTCTGCAGAGGAAAGATGCCAGTGAAGCAGAGATGGAGAGTGGCAGGGGTGAGAAACAGGGGTCTCCCATCCCCCCCACATACAAGATGTGTGAGGTTCACAAAAAGTTGTGAGACATGAGTTCCCACTATATTGCCTGATACTGCAGTCTACAAGCTTCCCTTGTACTTTCCCAATAAACCTCTTTTGCTCATGTTGTATCTGTGGGTTTTTGTTTTTTCATCCAATAAGAACCCTGGCTAAGATGGTCATGCCATTCAAATCTCTTATTTTCAGAAAGGAAGCAGTCCTAGAAAAGAAAGGTGATTTATTTAAACTCTTAATTAGTGAGAAAATCAGGCCAGGCATACAGATCTGGGTTTCCTATGCTACAAGCTGGATTTCTCAGTAAAGGAGCAATCAGCTTTGGAAGAGGTTGGTGGTGGTGATTCTTCTGACTCCCTGTTCCAGGTCTATAATGCACATCTATGTCAAAGGAGACGATAGAAGATCACCATAGTCCAATTCTGAACCGATGCTTAGTCACTGAGTTGTTGGGGAGAAAAGTGTGTATGTGTGACCATAGTTTGATTAAAACATCTATTGATTGATTAAAACATCTTATTGATTTAATGATTATTGATTAAATAATCATTGATTAAAACATCTATTGTTTTGTTTTATATGTTTATATAAAATGTTTATATATGTTTAGGGTTAGGGTTTAGGTTTAGGTTATATATGTTTGGGTTATAAATGTTTATAAACATTTTATATAAACATATAAACATAAATATGTTTTTATATGTTTTAAATGTTTATAACATCTTATTGATTAAAACATCTATTACTTGTTATTTCTACAGATCATTTAGAAAAACACAATTGCATTTAGTCATCAAGATTTAGAGGGCCAAGACCATTTATCAATCCATGGTGCTCCCTTGAATTCTTAGGCCAATAACTGACCTTTAGGAAACAAGCTCCATGATAATCTGACCCAGGAGGGCCATCTTTCCCTCCTTTCACCATGGTTTATTTTGCCTTTGCTTTTAAATTTTTTTTCTTTGTTAATTTCCTTTTAAATTTATTTATTTTTAATTGAAGGATAATTGCTTTATATCATTGTGTTGGTTTCTACCAAACATTAACACAAATAAGCCATTAACCCATTCTGGGAGAGAGGCTCCCAACTGAATTAGGACCCTGCAGGTCCCACATGAAAATAGTAGGAGACTTTATCATAATTGGGGCTCTGACTGCTCTGAACAACCATGTCCACCATGGGAGTCCACATTCCAAACAATGAGCCTTGCTTACACCAGGTTCTTCAGGGCCTCTTGGTAAATTTTTGATCAACATTTCTTCTCTGTGGGACTTTTCTCCTCCTGGGATTCCTTCCTTCACTAACCAGCCTGGTCCTGACACGAATCATTTAAATCTAAAATCTTCACCTAAGCACCTTCAAATCTCTTTCATCCTTGCTGTTCTACCACTTCTTATCCAAAAAATCCCACCTGAGAGAGCACAGTCACCCACTTCCTCATGCCTCCACCTTACAGCTGAGTTCAACTCTTCTGACCATCACTGATTACACCTAAGGTCTTCAACCTCAACTGAGTCCTCGGCCATGACAACTGCTTTTTTTTTTTTTTCCCTTTGTGCTTACCAACACCTGCTTATTACAATCCAGTTTAACTCAATCCTAGAAAATGACTAGAGTCTCTTACTTTACTGGGGATATCTGAGGACCTCAAATTCCATTTACTTCCATTCCCTACTCTAACTCCTACCATACCATCATATCCATACCTTGTGATACCTCTTCCAACCCCAGAGAGAAGGCTATTCTTCTACTCAATCATAGCTCTCATTCACCTGAGAGGTGAATACTTCAATTATTACCTAGCTCTATGGTAGTATTAGACTCTTACATTGCCTGAACCTATAAGAAACTCGTCTCTTGTAGCTGGTATCAATCCATTCCTGAGAGCAAAGCTCAAAACCCTAAGGCATCAATTGCATCTAATGAACTACTTTTTCTCTCATGCAAAGTTTCTAGATTGAAACTGTACCTCCTAGGTTATCCATGACCAGAAACCTGTCAACAGATGGTTCTCCAGGAAAAGAAAAACAACTTTGTTTATAGCATTTGCCAATTTCCAGAATAAAAATACTCCAACCATGGCTAATTTCAAGCTTTCAATATAGTGGCATTGGACATGGAGTTAGAGAGAGATGCTCAATAGCACACGGTTATAATACTTCCACCATATGGATATGAGATATCAATAACCTCAAAATCATATGTAAGAGTTCAGTTCAGTTGCTCAGTCATGTCTGACTCTTTGTGACCCCATGAATCGCAGCACACCAGGCCTCCCTGTCCATCACCAACTCCCGGAGTTCACTCAGACTCACGTCCATCGAGTCAGTGAGGCCATCCAGCCATCTCATCCTCGGTCGTCCCCTTCTCCTCCCGCCCCCAATCCCTCCCAGCATCAGAGTCTTTTCCAATGAGCCAACTCTTCGCATCAGGTGGCCAAGGTACTGGAGTTTCAGTTTTAGCATCATTCCTTCCAAAGAAATCCCCGGGTTGATCTCCTTCAGAAGGGACTGGTTGGATGTCCTTGCAGTCCAAGGGACTCTCAAGAGTCTTCTCCAACACCACAGTTAAAAAGCATCAATTCTTCCATGCTCAGCCTTCTTTACAGTCCAACTCTCACATCCATACATGACCACAGGAAAAACCATAGCCTTGACTAGACGGACCTTAGTCGGCAAAGTAATGTCTCTGCTTTTGAATATGCTATCTAGGTTGGTCATAACTTTTCTTCCAAGGATCCCTTTGTGCTTACCAACACCTGCTTATTACAATCCAGTTTAACTCAATCCTAGAAAATGACTAGAGTCTCTTACTTTACTGGGGATATCTGAGGACCTCAAATTCCATTTACTTCCATTCCCTACTCTAACTCCTACCATACCATCATATCCATACCTTGTGATACCTCTTCCAACCCCAGAGAGAAGGCTATTCTTCTACTCAATCATAGCTCTCATTCACCTGAGAGGTGAATACTTCAATTATTACCTAGCTCTATGGTAGTATTAGACTCTTACATTGCCTGAACCTATAAGAAACTCGTCTCTTGTAGCTGGTATCAATCCATTCCTGAGAGCAAAGCTCAAAACCCTAAGGCATCAATTGCATCTAATGAACTACTTTTTCTCTCATGCAAAGTTTCTAGATTGAAACTGTACCTCCTAGGTTATCCATGACCAGAAACCTGTCAACAGATGGTTCTCCAGGAAAAGAAAAACAACTTTGTTTATAGCATTTGCCAATTTCCAGAATAAAAATACTCCAACCATGGCTAATTTCAAGCTTTCAATATAGTGGCATTGGACATGGAGTTAGAGAGAGATGCTCAATAGCACACGGTTATAATACTTCCACCATATGGATATGAGATATCAATAACCTCAAAATCATATGTAAGAGTTCAGTTCAGTTGCTCAGTCATGTCTGACTCTTTGTGACCCCATGAATCGCAGCACACCAGGCCTCCCTGTCCATCACCAACTCCCGGAGTTCACTCAGACTCACGTCCATCGAGTCAGTGAGGCCATCCAGCCATCTCATCCTCGGTCGTCCCCTTCTCCTCCCGCCCCCAATCCCTCCCAGCATCAGAGTCTTTTCCAATGAGCCAACTCTTCGCATCAGGTGGCCAAGGTACTGGAGTTTCAGTTTTAGCATCATTCCTTCCAAAGAAATCCCCGGGTTGATCTCCTTCAGAAGGGACTGGTTGGATGTCCTTGCAGTCCAAGGGACTCTCAAGAGTCTTCTCCAACACCACAGTTAAAAAGCATCAATTCTTCCATGCTCAGCCTTCTTTACAGTCCAACTCTCACATCCATACATGACCACAGGAAAAACCATAGCCTTGACTAGACGGACCTTAGTCGGCAAAGTAATGTCTCTGCTTTTGAATATGCTATCTAGGTTGGTCATAACTTTTCTTCCAAGGAGTAAGCATCTTTTACTTTCATGGCTGCAATCACCATTTGCAGTGACTTTGGAGCCCAAAAAAGTAAAAAGTCTGACACTGTTCCCCATCTATTTCCCATGAAGTGATGGGACCGGATGCCATGATCTTCATTTTCTGAATGTTGAGCTTTAAGCCAACTTTTCACTCTCCTTTTTTACTTTCATCAAGAGGCTTTTTACTTCTTCTTCACTTTCTGCCATAAGGGTGGTAAAATGCAGTAAAATTAGGAAGTGACAAGGTTAGCACATTTATTACCTCTGTTTTTAAATGATGTTTAAGTTTAGATCATTTCATTTTTAATAGTGACTGTGCTTAACAACTGTCTTGTTGGGTGTCCAGTGATTAAGAATCTGCCTGCCAGTTAGGGGACACAGGTTTGGGATCTGGGAAGATCCCACTTGCTGAAAGGCAGCAAAGCCCATGTGCCACATCAAAGACCCATCCTAGTGCAGCAAAAAATAAAAAATGTAATAATCATTTTTCTCAAGCCAGTGTTAGCAGGTTTAGCACATCATTATGCATGTACCTGCTTTTTTTTTTGGAAACCTAAACACTTACTCCTTGGAAGAAAAGTTATGACCAACCTAGATAGTATATTCAAAAGCAGAGACTACTTTGCCGACTAAGGTCCGTCTAGTCAAGGCTATGGTTTTTCCTGTGGTCATGTATGGATGTGAGAGTTGGACTGTGAAGAAGGCTGAGCATGGAAGAATTGATGCTTTTGAACTGTGGTGTTGGAGAAGACTGTTGAGAGTCCCTTGGACTGCAAGGAGATCCAACCAGTCCATTCTGAGGGAGATCAACCCTGGGATTTCTTTGGAAGGAATGATGCTAAAACTGAAGCTCCAGTACTTTGGCCACCTCATGCAAAGAGTTGACTCATTGGAAAAGACCCTGATGCTGGGAGGGATTGGGGGCAGGAGCAGAAGGGGACGACCGAGGATGAGATGGCTGGATGACATCATGGACTCAATGGACGTGGGTCTGGGTGAACTCCGGGAGTTGGTGATGGACAGGGAGGCCTGGCGTGCTGCGATTCATGGGGTCGCAAAGAGTTGGACACGACTGAGCGACTGAATGGAAGTATATTTCTATACATTCTGTAATCTATATAAAGTCTCTTCATATTTACCAAATGACATTTACTGTTGTTGTTGCTATTCTCGATGAATTATTTCTCTTTTTTCCACTTGAGTATATTGACCAAAAGTTATATACTCAGTCCACTGAAATTCTTCCATTGCTTTTTTCCCTCATACACTCTCATACTACTTCTGAACTCCTATTTCAATTTGGTTAATGATACCATCTCCCACCCAACTAAGATACACCACTGCAATCATCCTTGAATCTTTTTCATTCTTTCATATCCTACAATCACATCTTACTTCACATCTTAATTATATCATGTACCCTCTCCATTTTTTTTCATTTCTCTGACTGTTGCTTTAATATAGATCCTTATCTTACTAAAACAGTTAACAAGTAGATTCAGATTTTTCTCTCCTTTTCATCCTTCTCAGCAGCTACCATAGTGATTTAGTATAATTCATTTTTTGTTATGATATTCCTTAACTAAATCCTTTGGATGGCTCCATATTTCCCACTGGATAACTATATTGCAACATAAATTCATTTTTTATTTGGGTTTTGCCTGACCTCGCCAGCCTCATCTTTTACCACTTCCTGCTTTATTTATTTTTTATGTCCCACAAATATTACACTGCTAATAATTGCCTCTGTCAGCGGCACCTTGCACTCTGTGATTTAACTCAAGCTCTATCTCTTCATTGGAATAACTTGTCCCTTCTCAGCTTTTATCTGACTGTCTCTGGATCCAGCTCTTAAGTCTTAGATCAGGTATCACAACTCTAGGCAGAACATTTCTGATCTCCTATAACAATCTAGTTATCTGGGGCAACCATGAAAATGGGTCACACATTTCCCGCGCCAGGGAGCATGTTTGATTCATGGCCCCAGGTTTTCTTTCTTTGGATTTACCAATGCATTCCTGTCAAGGTCATGCTTTATCAAGATTGTTCCCAGCCAATGCAGTGCTGGGTAAAAGCAGGCCCATTCTGATGAGAATCAAATATCTTCCACCAATATCTTTGGCCTGAGGATTCCCTGTGGCTCTGGCTAAATGCTTTGGGAATTACGATGCTGTCTGAGACGCTTCCTAGCCCACATCTACTTCCTCCCTTTCCTTCCATCAGTGTCAGATTGCATCCTGATCTAAAGGCTTATCCAAGTCTTTCTCTGGTCTCTTCTACCGATAAATCTCTTCTCTGATTAATGCTGCCTAGATGCCCTGCTTCTCTGAGCAATTTATCTAATGCAATGTTCTACCTTTCTACAAATTTCTATTAATTTTCCTACAAACTATATATTAACATTCTGTGTGTGTATGTGTGTGTGTGTGTGTGCGAGCACACGCCCAGTGAAACTGTGCAATCTTAAAGGCAGGAACTCCAGTATTCCTCTTTATATTTAAGTGTGTAGTCACATCCTAGTTGATCAGTAAATGTGCATTGACTGAATAAAAACAAAAATTGATGAAAATTTTCTCTCTGCAAAATAAAGGTGCAGTGTGATTCTCAGAGTAATTTACTGTGCTAGCATTTTTCAGAGCATGAAAATATGTGATATGTCAGGAGTATGGCAATTTCATAAAAGGTATTAAACCACTATGTCACCATTTCAACTTAATTGTAGTGTATAAAATAACTGTAGCTCTGAATTTGGAAGCAGTCAATATGAAAAGAGTGACATATTTTCACAAGTCTGCATCCTATAGTAAGTTATTTCTTCTAAAATTGATCTTGAATAACTGCTAGTTAGAATTATCCCGAGGAACTTTAGAAAGAAATGAAAGAAAAGAAAATATTCTCACTTAGGGGCTCTACAAATACATACTAATTTAGAAAGCTACACACAGTATAGGGAATCTCCCTCCTTAATTTCAAGCATACCTGCTTCGTTTCACATACTCTCAGCACGCATTTGAGTGTTTATGTTTCAGACATATAACAAGAGGTGGCTTATGCCTATATAGTTCAAGAAAATTCTTGAGAGTCTTAGAAATTAAATGTGATTCAAAAACTTGATCTTTTTTGTGCTTTCATAGATCTTCTTCTCTCTATATTTTTAAGTATCTAAATATCTTCAAGGACATATACTATGTTCTTACAGACTGAAAACAAAGTGGATGCATTATTTATTTGCTCATGAAAGGATGGGCTTTTGAATAAAATAAAGGGAGAAAAATCCTTGACATACTTGTATTGTTAAATAGATTTAAAAATTGACATATAAATGTATTGCTGCTACTGCTATTCTTTGGTGGTTTTTTTTTCCTAATTGAGCTGCCATAAGGAGCAAGATTCTCAGAAGTTTATATTCCTGAATGTGTGGAACCACATAATGTTGTCTTAAAAGGAAATTCTAAGTCCATATATAGTCAAAAAAATAAAAATGCCCCCTTTCAAAAAAAACAAGTTACTTGTCCAAGGACAATTAGCAAGTTCCATGATAGAATTAGATTTTAATACATTATATGACTGACTGATTCATTAAATTTTTATTGTTTTGGCACTCATGCAAACATGGGCACCGCCAAGACTTCGCCAGTGGGTCACTGGGGATGTCCTGCGTGTTTTGTTAATCACAGAGACGTGGAAGCTTGAGCAAGGTCCTAGCTCTCCAATGTGCCTTTACCCTTACTGCCCTTATCTGATCTTTTGTCCTTTTTCCTTCTAGTGAGACTCCTATCCATAAAGATTTTTGCTTTTTTTTGGTCTCCGATTAGCCCCATCCTCCTGAAGGACACTCCAGGAGCAGAAAACTTCCTGGTTTCTTGAGAAAAATAACAGGCTTATCCTGTCCTATCCTACCCCAGGTTTAGAAGAGCATTGGCATGCCTCTTTTTTTGAATAAAATGAGTGTGCCCAGACCATGAGTAATTTGGAATCAGAGCACTTAAATGGAAGATGATAGGAAACCGTTCAGAATTAGATACAATAGTCCCCCAACATTTATGCACATGTCAATTTCAATAGGTTTCAGGAGCTTGATTTAAGAAGGTATTTTTGCTTGGGTCACTTGTATATAGTTTTAAGACAACTAGACCCAAGAAATGTCTTTGACAAAGACAGAAGATGTGTCTGATGTAAGTCAAAAATCCCATCAGTCACACTATCAGCAGCTGCGCATCAGGTACTTTTCTAAGGTCAGGGTTAGCTGCGACCAAAGAGCCAGTATTCGCTCAAAGCATCACAGTGCCTTTATGCAGAGAGAAGTGCAACCTGTTATATTCCATATCCCCAGTCCTGAGTAGCTCCAAGTCTTCATAATGAAAATTGCCCTTGTATAATCCCAGAGGCATTTGCCACTTCTCTATTCCTACTCTTTGCACTTTATTGAATGTCTTGATATTCCCTAAATGGGCTGGGCCGTTTCATTTTCTTCTCCTGAAATACCTTTTCTTTCTTTTTATCTCTGTAATAACTACTCATTTGTTGCTCACACCTCTCTCCTGAAAGGACGCTTCCAGGATTCTAAAGTCTTCTCTATGTGCCCATGTCTTTGGAATCTAATCAAACTGCATTAATATTGTCTTTTTACTTTGCCTCCTGGACTGGCCCTGTCAAACATAAATGTAATAGTGCGAGTCATCTATACAATTTAAAGTTTTCTAATAGCCACATTAAAGGAAAAAAAAAAGGAACTAATTTTAGTAATATATTTTTAAATAACCAATATAATTTCAACATGCAATCAAAAACAGAACTAATTTTAGTAATATATTTTTATGTAACCAATATAATTTCAACATGTAATCAATATATAAATATATATATGTTGCATTCAATATGTTGCATTTTTGAACAAAGTTTTGAAATCTAGTGTGCCTTGTATACTTTCAGCATATCTCAATTTGCATTAGCAACATATGGTTGCTGAATATGCTACAATATTGGATGGTGCAGTTCTTAATCCGAAGCTCTTTCAAATAATAATTCTGTTTTTTAGGTGTTATAGCCTCAAGACCTACCATAACTTATGACAGGATTATTGCAATAGAAGGAGGTTTTGTGTAATATGGTGGTAAAGAGTTCTGGATCCAGACAGATCAGAAAAAGTGGCTCTGCCACTTACTTTCTAACCATTAACTCACTGAACATTCTTAATTTAACCATTCTCACCTGTCCTTGAAAGTAGACCCAACTTCTGTAGCATAGATCTTATTGTGCTGATCAAAGTTAAAATGTATGTAGAGTACCAGGGAAGGGCTCATGGGCATGTGATGATTATTGCCTGCTCAATTAATATTATTCAATTGAATAATTTGAGATGTTAATTATTTCCCCTGCTTACTTCAGCATTTGAAAATTAATTATCAAGTTAATTAATAATGAATGTTATATGAGCTCATATAAACTGAGAAAAATAACTATCTGTTAGTCACTGCATGGCAATCACTTCATGGCAAAGAGATGGGAAACAACGGAAATAGTGACAGACTTTATTCTGGGGGGCTCCAAAATCACTGCAGATGGTAACTGCAGCCATGAAATTAAAAGACGCTTGCTCCTTGAAAGAAAAGCTACGACCAACCTAGACAGCATATTAAAAAGCAGAGACATTACTTGGCCAACAGGGGTCCATCTAGTCAAAGCTATGGTTTTTCTAGTGGTAATGTATGGATGTGAGAGTTGGACTATAAACAAAGCTGAGCGACAAAGAACTGATGCTTTTGAACTGTGGTGTTGGAGAAGACTCTTGAGAGTTCCTTAGACTGCAAGGAGATCCAACCAGTCCATCCTAAAGGAAATCAGTCCTGAATATTCATTGGAAGGACTTGATATTGAAGCTGAAACTCCAATACTTTGGCCACCTCATGAGAAGAACTGACTCATTTGAATAGACCCTGATGCTGGGAAAGATTGAAAGTGGGAGAAGAAGGGGATGACAGAGTGTGAGATGGTTGGATGGCATCACCAAGTCAATGGACATGAATTTGGGCAAGCTCTGGGAGTTGGTGATGGTCAGGGAGGCCTGGTGTGCTGCAGTCCATGAGGTCACAAAGAGTTGAACATGACTGAGCAACTGAACTGACTTGAGTTATTGCATCAAGAGAACAGGTATAAATAACTTTTTTTTACCAAATTTGGGAGATATTTTTGGTATGGTAGGTATATAGAACAACTATAAGATATATCATAATTCACTTTTGGTTCCTTAGAAATGAGGTCTCCGTATACAAGCTACTCCCCGTAGAAGGAAGTACGAGGAATTCCCCGTGTGTGGCATATTCCACAACAACTGGACTGAGGTAGAGGGATAGATTGTGTTACTGTGGACCATACACGTCAGGCCTTTAGGAGTAGAAGAAAACAATAGTCATTTCAAATAAGAGCTTCATAAGAGAAGTTACAAAGTTACATGTTAGGAATTACGGGATGTGTTTGCTGTTGAATCCTTCTTGCTTAAGCAACTCTTCAGGGCTGTGCCAGGGTAAGTAGAAACCTGATCCATTTCCTTAATAACTGGTAGATTCTTGAACTAATGAATAAACACACACAGAAACACTGCAGATAAATGCTAACCATCTACCATATGACAGACAAGTCAGGTGCTTAACATTTCAGCTTTTATCTCACAAGCCTTGCAAGGAAGGATGCTTATACTCACTTTACAGGAATCACATTGAAATTTGAGAGGTAAATGAATTGTTCTCTTTAAGGGATAAGGTGCAGAACTGAAATCTGAATCCAGACCTTCTGATTGAAGCCCAGAACTCTTTTCATCCTGTAGCTCGTGTTTCCTTCATTTCTAATGTGCAATAAATTTACAACACATAATATCTATTTTGCAGGATGAGTGAGGGAAGCACTTAAGGTGCCTGGGAAAAATGGAGTAAGTTAAGTATGGGTCTCTCCTCCTCTTCAGCCTTCATTTTGAAGATGAGAGCACTGGCCACAGAGAGGTTTCTAAACTTGCAGGGAGTCACACAGCTCTCCATGGACCATGACTGCTGACCCTTATCATGACCTCACCAAGTAGTATGAAGCTTGGTGCAAGAGAAACACCCAAGATGACAGCAGGGTTTTGAAAGTGGGCAGGCAGACAGATGAGCCTGAGCAACTGAGCAACTCGGGGATCTGCATGCTCTCCACTGAAGGCACTTGAGCAGAGGACAGCAAATGTAGGCAGGGGCCTGATGCCAGAATCATTTTTTCAAAAGCTACCATGGAATTGCACCACCTAATCACTTCAATCTGTAGCACAATTATAGTGCATGTCATATTTGTACTTGAAAAACATCAAAGTCTAAAAAGAAACAGATTTTATGCAGCTCCTCATGTTGAAGTGAGGTTAAACTTACATTGTACAGAACATAATTGGGAAACCAAACAAAATCAGGCTGGTGGAGAGATTTTAAAGGACAGTAAATTGAAACACAGTATAAGAATTTTATAACCACTTAGTTATATAGTATCCCTCTACAGGGTTTTTTGACCTCTCATCTTTCTTCAGAAGACTGTGTCCCTCACTTATCACGCTCTGCATGACCTCAGGAGCAGCCATCAATCAGTACAGTGGCTTATTGTTTACCAGATCATCTTTGGGACAACTTGTACCTTTAAGTGATATTATAAATGGATGTAGAATGTCCCTGGTGATTGAGCCTGGAAGGTACAAACTTAGGAGCACACATTTTCTAACATTCAAAGAATGCAAATCTGCAGCATAAGAAAATACTTGAATTAATTACCAGGGGGAGCAAACACAAAGTGGGAAAACGGTGATGTTGTTTGGACTCCTGTCTCAGTTCCTGCAGTGTGCTTCCTCCAGGACAGTCTGCACTATGTGAATAATTATTTTATTTGTTCAAGATGGATTTAGTTGGGTTCCTTCTTTTTTCAGCCAAAGAGTTCTGGCTACTGTAAGTACACTCTTCTTGTATAAAATAAAAGGAAGAAGAAGAAAAAGAAAAAAGGAAAGAAAAGGAGGAAGAAGAGGCACAGCTCCTATATTTGGACCAGCTGCAAGCCAGGCATGACTTGAAGGGATGAAGATATTTATTAGACTTAATAGAGGTCCTAAGAAAAAATTTCTGCAAAGCTGGGATATATGCATAGGGTCTTTGAGGTGTACAATCATATCCGATGCTCATGAACAGAAGCATACTCATATACATAGTTGTGAATTATGTATTTATTTTGACCCTTTTCAGCACTGACACACTGAGATAGATGCTACTTTTCCTGAGACAGAGTCTAATATCCTGGTTTTGCCAATGGAGAGACTGAGCCTTCAATAGATCATACACTATAATGCAAGCCACAAAATGAGTTAGTGGCAGAAAAGGTCTTAAACTGTCCTTTGAGCCCTCAGCTCAAGTCTTATCTGGCTCCCAGCAGCTCCCAGATATCATTCAAGCTGAGACTGGCTGTCTGTCTAACAGGAGTTGTGGGCAAGAGGATTTCTTCTGGGTGTGAGAGATGGGACTGAATGATGGTGGCTCCTCTTCCCAATGGCCTCTCTTAAAAGACACCAAGCCCTGACTCTGAATGGAAATCTACAGTGAAATGCAGTTTCCTACTGCAGACTTTGAACAGTAATTGGTATTATAGGCAGGAAGCATAACAATGAAAAGCATTTAAACCTCCTGTTGTTAAGAATCTTTAGGTCAATAGCAGCATTTTAAAATCAATTTGAGGGTTTGCTGAAAGATACAACAGAGAAACTACCATCAACCTAATAAGGTTAGATAACCCTAGTCATGTTAATAACTACCTAAAGCTTGACATCAATCCCTTACATTGATTCTCACTTACAGTTTAAAAAAAAAATGAAAAAATTAGGAAGGACACGCATAGTACATAATCTCACTGAAGCATCAAATTAGTATAAATAATGATTAAGAGTAATTGCTGCTGTTATTGGAAAGCATGTCAAAAATGAAGTTTCTAAGATATCAGCTGACAACAAGAATAGGCTTGGGTAGTTTTGGAATTCAGTTAAGGGAGAGGTTAATTGGTATTGCAGAAGTACACCTGTGATAGGGAAACCGGTCTACCCGGAGAGAGAGAGATAGGTCAGATGGACCCTCCCCAGGGAGGAGATGCTTCCCCATCACTGTTGGGAGGACTGACACCACCCGCTGCTTGACACTGTACCAGGCACGGCAACGGCGGCAAAGGAGATGAGTTCCCAGAGCTTCCATAGCTTTGGAGTGATGATGGTAAGGGGGAGCTGAACTTGAGGGCAAAATCCTATGTTTGCATCCTTCCTCCTCCAGTTGTAAGCCCTGAGTCTTCTGTATTTACCTCTCAAAATCTCAATTTCCTTACCTGCCCCAAGGAATACTCTGCTTTCTCCCAGTTTTTGAGAGAACCAAGTATAAAAAGTCTTATGTGTGATGTTTCCACCAAAGGGTACACAAAAGTTAGTTTTGGGGTTTTTTGCTAAGGATAAGTGAATTGTTCATAGCCAGATAACTAGGAAGTAGAGGGCCAGGTTTCAACCCAGGTTATCCTGACATGGGAGCCCCACTGCCCTGCACACCAGGCATATTTCACAGCCTTAGCAATTACATAAATAGTCCAAGGGCTCGAAATACAGTGTACACTGTGGTCCCTTGCTACCTTCTTACCCGTATACAGTGTGCATGCAGGCAACTCAAATGTTTCAACTACAGATACCATGAGATTAACTAAGTGAGTAGAATTTACTGAATTGATTACATTTTGGCCTCAAAGCAATAAAGTCAATGAGTTGTCAATAAGAATGCCGTGGACAGGTGGATGGTACTCACTGAGCTGCTGTTCAGTTCAGTTCAGTTGCTCAGTCATTTCTGACTCTTTGCAACCCCATGGACTGCAGCACGCCAGGCTTCCCTGTCTGTCACCAACTCCTGGAGCTTACTCAAACTCATGTCCATTAAGTCAGTAATGCCATGCAATCATCTCATCCTCTGTCATCCCCTTCTCTTCCCTCCTTCAGTCTTTCCCAGCACCAGGGTCTTTTCCAATGAGTTAGTTCTTCCCATCAGGTGGCCAAAGTATTGGAGTTTCAGCTTCAGCATCAGTCCTTCCAATGTATATTCAGGACTGATTTCCTTTAGGATGGACTGGTTTGACCTCCTTGAGATGTTGTAACTACTCCCAAATATCTTGGACTCAGAATGAAACTCTAAGCCACGTGGGGACAAGCACTACACTTGATTTTGTTTGTCTCCATAGCCCCAGTTTCCAGTACTGTGCTGTTCTTTGCCAGTCATATCTGACTCTTGGTGACCTCATGGACTGTACCCCACCATGTTCCTCCATCCACAGGCAAGAATACTGGAGTGGGTTGCCATTTCCTCCTCCAGGGGAACTTCCTGACCCAGGGATTGAACTTGCATCTCTTGTGTCTCCTGCATTGGCAGGTGGATTCTTTACCACTCTCATCATCTGAGAAGCCCATGGCCAATACCAGTGGTCTTCAATAAAATCTTACTGAATGAGTAGATTTTTAAAAAAAAAAAGCAATGAGAAAATATTCCTTTAAGATTTTATCAAAACCCTGGATTGATTACAACATAGCTACTTAACCTGTCTTTTCTTAAAGATAAGAACTCCACAGACCATAGAGGACTTGACTGAATTGGCTCATGGAAATGTCAGAGCAGGGCAAAAACTTTAGTACTCTGACCCTGGGCTGGGGATGATTAAATCCATGTAGATATCTATTGGTTTATAAGAAGGAAAGACAGTGCAGAGACTGCTTCACAAGAGAAGCCATCAGAGAGCTACAGAGGCTACCCTTGAATATGCCTGGTTCAGTTTTTATATTTTCCTCATTGATTTTGAGTGATGGAGATGGACACTGTACTGGATGTTTTTGGAGTCCTTTGTCCAAGTTTATTCTGACTGACATGCTGCAGAATTGCTGTGATTAGTATGTGAAGATGTGTTCAACAAAGGTCAATTAAGTCAAACAAATAAGTGAGTTTAAGGATTTTTTTTTCCATATCTGGTGAGGCTGAGGCAGTTATATTATATATGGGTTTTTTTGTGAATATACAAACCAGCTCTCAAATCTGCTTTAGGACTTTTGCTAGGAATAGCAATGGTATGCCCATGAATTTTTTCAAATGATTATTTGTTCATTCTCATGTTCTTTCAAACAACAATCACAACACACATAATTTCATCCATTTAAGTATTAACTCATTCATTCATTACTACATCTGTTTGGGGACTTGCAAATATACAAAAACACTGACCTAGCCATTCCAGTTTGTCTAAAGTAAATGCTTTATAACATATTTCCCAAGGCTTATTCGATCCTCTGAATGCACATTAAATGTAACACACTCTAAAGAGCATCTTCCGATCTCAAACTCACTTATCTCCTATGCTCCTTGTTTCCATGACTGACACTCCCATCTACCTACCCATTTGTAACAACATGGAAACCTTGGAGTTATTTTTTTCATTGTCTTTCCCACTCTTTATTTAATTAATTTAAAAAATTCTGCTAATTCTACCATCTATTTTCTAAGTTCACTTCAAATACCACTTATCCCTATATAATTCGCTATCCCAGTCATGTCTCCCACCTTGACATGATCTCCCCATGCAATGAACTGATGCCTCAAATCTTATTCATGATGGAAAGAGCGGAAGAGGTGTGGCAGAAAGTGAAGGAACAAGAACAATTAAGAAGGAAAATGAAAGTCTGAAGGTGGTATTCCTCTGCTTCAAACAATTCCGTGTTTTCCCCCTGGCTCTTAGGATTAATTCCTTAGCATGGCTGGCGATGTGCCTCAACTAACATTTCTACTCTCACCTCTATTTTTTTTTTTCTGTTCATTGCTTTTCTCCTTTTGTAAATTATCTAAACATGCCATGTACTTGCGTGCCTTTGTGGCTTCATTGATGTGCTTGGTCTTTCCGTAATATCCATTACCCATCTTTAGGCTGCATTGAATAAATATTTTAAGTTCCAACTTTAAAAAATATTAGCATCACTTCTGTTGGGATTTACCATCCTCCCTCAAAATCTGTTTAATCTCTCCTCCTTTCTCCTCGCTTCTCCACACTCATGCCTCTGCTTGAGAAATTAACATGTGGTAATATATTCTGACCCCTTATAAAACTCTGAACTAACAAAAATGAGATCACCTCATCAGGATCACATCACCTGTAAGAAGATCGACCTCTGTTTCCCAGGACAGTGCCTGGCCAAAAAGAAAATGCTCTGTAAAGCATTTCTGACTAACTTCAGGAGAACTCAGATGTTGGGGGGCCAAACTATTATAAGAGTAAAATGTGAAAGTGTTAGTTGCTCAGGTGTGTCAATGCTCACTAATAGCTGATTAAAATTTGGGCTTGTATGTACTGGGCCTTTTACAAATTTTAGCTAATTTAATCATTGCTATCCCTGTGAAATATTGCCATTCCATCTTACAACAAAGGGAACTGAGGCACAAATAAACCAAAAACACTCAAGCACATTGCTTTTAAATTGTAAAGTAAGGCCTGAAACCCACATAATTTGCTCCCATGGTATGTAGCTCCAAACTATTCTAAACACTGCTTTTTCACCAGGGGGGTCCCTGAGATGTGGGCAAAGCCTGTGAGATTGTGGGCTCTATCTTACTGAAACCTAGTTTTTGCACTAGTGATATAAAAATACCAAAAAGTGTAATTTGCAAGGTTGCAGCAACCCCCTCCAGTACTCTTGCCTGGAAAATCTCATGGACGGAGGAGTCTGGTAGGCTGCAGTCCATGGGGTCGCTAAGAGTCAGACACAACTGAGCGACTTCACTTTCCCTTCTTCCTTTCAAGCATTGGAGAAGGAAATGGCAATCCACTCCAGTGTTCTTGTCTGGAGAATCTCAGGGACAAGGGAACCTGGTGGGCTGCTGTCTATGGGGATGCACAGAGTCAGACACAACTGAAGTGATTTAGCAGCAGCAGCAGCAGCAGCAATAATTCAGATCAGTAGTGAACATGAAGTGCTCATCCCTTTTCCTGGTGGGTTGCATTTCATTAACAGAGAAACTGACTTACAGGCTAGAGTTACACTATCTCCTTGATAATTTAAAGTAATGTAGCCTTGAGTTTATTGTCTCATAGATTTCCCACAATCTACCTCATCGCATGTTCCTTAGATTCAAGTTAAGGGAGAAGACAATGTTTTACTCCATGAGAATTTGCTGAAGAATAAGATGAGTCATCACCCTATGGCTGGACCTCAGTGTGGGAGATCTGTGTCTCCTTCCAGGCCAATGCCTGTTCTTGTGAATTAAGTAGCTCCCTACCCCTGAGAAATATTAACTGCTCCTGGGAATAAACTAGCAGTGGAATTCTGATTCCTTTGCAAAAGAAAACAACAAGCCAAAATTGTCCAGATGTGGGGTGGGGGTTGAGGGGTGGGGGTGGGGGTAGAAGAGTGAAGGAGAGGGAAAGTATGTTATTCATTCCTTATGGAGAACTATTAATCATACCTTCCATGTGCATATCACTGGCAGTTCACAACTCATTTTATGTGAATGTAAACCCTTCCAACCCTGGCTAGGGTCAATATAATTATTTTAACTTCAGGATGAAAGAATCAAGGATCTGAGAAATGACATCTTAGTAGAAACTAGTTAGCAAAAGACCCCAGGTCTTTACGTCTTGGTCCCAGGTTCCGTTTTACTGTACCTCCTAGCCATTCCAAGTTCAAGGTGGTAGATGACCAACAAATGTTATTAGAAGAGGTGGCACTAGAATTCCCTTAAGGATTAAATTATCTTGGGTAAAAAAATAAAATAACTTGGAGAAAGGTCTATGGGGAAACATGAACTAAGATGAAATTTGCAGAGAGCCAACAAGACACGTAATTGCTTCCACTCATTCTTCTCGGTATTTGTTGTTTGCTTATTTTAGCCATTGTACTGGGAAAAGCAAAGCTAGCATTTGATATGGTCACAAGCAGGCTGATGGCTGTAAAGGACGGACTCAGAGATTGCCTTACTGAGTGAAATGTCAGGCAGAGAAAGACAAATGTCATATGATATCACATGTGGGATCTAAAAAAGGGCACCCATGAACTTCTCTATGAAACAGAAACAGAGTCACAGATGTAGAATACAAACTATGGTTACCAGAGGGTAAGGAGGGCAGAGGGATAAACTGGGAGACTGAGATTGACATATAAACACTAATATATATTATATATATATATAATAGATATGTAATAAGAGCCTATTGTATATCACAGGGAACTCTACTCAGTATTCTGTATTGACCTACATGGAGAAAGAATGCACAAAAGAGTCAATATAGGTATATGTATAACTGATTCACTTTGCTGTACCCCTGAAATAACACAACATTGAAATCAACTATACACCAATACGTTAAAAAAAAAAAACAACTAAATATGACTGATTTTGCAAATTTTTCTTTCTTCATCAATAAAATCTACTTTTCTGGTTTATTTTTTAATACAAAAAAAACAACCCATACTACCCTTAAGTCCCTGGTAAAGCAGAATGCAGCCAGAGGGCCCAGGTGAAATAAAGACAAGAAAGAGAGAGAAGTCTGTCCAGGCTTGGATTGAGTGACTCTAAAATAGATCTGTCAGTGTTCTTACTGACAGTAAAGGCCATGAATTTTTCTTAAGTTCACTTCCTACTGTGTACACTACAGGAGAATCTCTCTACAGTGTAAATTCCTGTTTTCATTATAATCTTGGTCATAAAGAGCCACTCAGCCTAGAACTCCCAACCATAAGCAGTATTTTAGCAACAGTCCTGGATCTGGTGTCAAGGGGCTTAAATCCTGCCTCTCCACCCAGCGGGAATTTGGATGATTCGCTTCATCTCTACAAAGCCTCAGTTTTTATGTCTATAATCATCTGGAGATTTCAGCTAGAATTCAGATGTCTGCATACGTGAAAGACTGGAGTTACGAGTCTGCTGGGAATTTGCCTTATTAGCTAATTAACAGAAAGATTTCCATCTACCCCTATGTAGCCTTTAGGAATGAGACATGGTAGAGGAAAGAGTTTTAAAAAATATGTATCCCAGATCAATGGTTTGGCACCAGCCTCTCCTGGGGGCCTGTTAGAAATCAAATCCTCAGGCGCCACCCCGGACTTAATTATGACTTCTGGCATAGAGATCCACACTTGCGTTTTGTCAGACCCTCCGTAAGATTCTGATACAGACTCAGGTATGAGAACCAGAGTCCTAGAAGCAAGCCGAGATGAAGCAGATAGTTTCAACTCTCTCTGAGCTCAGCTTCTTGCCCATTCCCTCGGCCTCATGCCTATGGCTAGTGGAGAGGGTTGTAGGCAGATGCTGGAGGAGTGTGTACTCCAGTGTGTCTCATCTGATGCTCTGTTGAACCTGAAGAATGTTATTCCTCCCTTTGGTGTTTTGTAAGTATACCTGAAACCGGGCCATAAAATAAATCAATGCAATAATCCATTACACGGTTTGGGCTCCTGAGTACACATACTCACCTGGAGATTTTTACATGCCCATCCTAGGGAATCTTAACTTTCTCCCATCCTCAGCTCCAAAATTTACATGTATATTCCACTCACACTGTGAAGTGCCCATAGACTCTTTCGCATTTCATACTCACCACCACTTCTGAAGATGCTAGAGCCTGCAGCCTAGTTGCATCCCAACAGATTGTCTAGACACCTGTAGGCTTCCCTATTTTTTTCTAGGAGCAATGCAGTTCCAGCCTTGGTTAATGGTAGGAGAAAACTCTTCACCTGCAAGGGTGGTTTTACAATACCTAGTTTCTAAGGGTCAGAGCACGCAGGAGCTTATAGGACTATTTTTGCACATTTGTTCGGGTAAGCCATGTAGTTAGTTATCACAAACACTTTCAAACACACTTAGGATATGACTTTCATATGCCGTATATAGCTCATTGGTGGCAAATCTATTCTCATTTGACTGTATTTCTTTTCAGAATGGAAATTGCTAATAAGAGTCAAAAGGTCCAAAATCAACCTAAAGCAAACCAAAAATAAGGCCCAAACCTGACACTCACACAACATAAATAAGAAGCAATTTCCTGGAATTAAAAAGCACATAATTATACCAAGCATAACCCAGAGGACTGATGCCAGATTTGGCATTTCAGAAAGCAAAATGTGTGCAAAGAAATAAAACTGATGTTATGAATGGTCAATTTATATGCATACTGTTTTCGTATACTGTGAGTCATGCTGTTGTACTATTTCCAAGTAATATTTTACAAACAAAATGCATATCACCAAACGGAAGAAGTTTTGTTCAAGTCATTCGGTGAGGCCAGTTGGTCACTGAAAGGAGCAGTGGCCATCGCTGGACATGTTTTCCCAGCATCCAGGTCTGGGAGGTAGGTACCCTCATCACCAATCTTGTTTATAGACGAGGACATTGGATATAAAGAAAATTTACGTCCTCAACACTACAAATCACTCAGTGGAGTGTGTTAGTAGTTTCAGGGTTCCCAAGCAAATGGGATTCTGAGTTAGTTTTCTATCCTGTGATTGATATACAACTCTTGGATGAGTTTAGGGAATCCATCCTCTAAGCATTTTTCCAGTGCCTGCCTTGCTGTTCACACCAGATGTATGACTGAACAATTTTCTTGATCTGAATGTGTTCTAATTGCTTTCTTCAGGACCATAGTCCTTCATTTAAACTTAACCTACTTCCCTGGAGTTTAAGTCTCCAGTCCTCAACTTCAAACTGGCAGCTGAAGATTAGGTGCTGCCCTTAAAGCAATGCTATTTTAAAAAAACGGCCTATACCTTAGATCAGACACCCTTGGATGTCAAAGCTTGTCCAGACCAAACACAAGTTTTCAAATCCCTCTGGATACAGACTGGTGTCTTTTAACCTGTGCCCACCAAGTCAAGCACGGCACCTCTCCCCATGACTGAGCATGTCACAGGCTTCTCTCTGAAGCCTGGCCAAGATTTAGCTCAAATAGCATAATTTTCAGTGACCAATGCTATTGTCCAAAAAGAGATTTCATTTTCTTTTGACATTTTCCCTTTTAAAATACAGGAATACAACACAACTCTACAAGTTTTTCAGTGCTTTGCGGGAAGCCAATTACAGTATGTTCTAACAAAGGGTATAGAGAAATTAAAATAAAAAATGACCAAAAATCAGATCCCTAAGAATTTTCACTTGCAATATTGCCCTTACCTTTTAATGAAAGAAAAGATCAAGTGTTCCAACCGCACCTCACTCCTTCAGGAAAACAGCTCCTGCCAAGAGATGATTAATGACTGTTACTTATTTGCCTCAAATGACTGAGTTTCAGGGCAGTCAGAAGCATTTTTTAATCATTGACTTATTTCCTAATACAACTGCTTTCAAAGCTAAATCCTACATTTCATAAAATGATGGGCAGAATAGTGTATGTACTTTCCGGATGTTAAGATTTCTTGGTCTTCCTGCTGGGCTCCAAACTCAGTACCACTTGCTTATTTTGAGGGTTAAAGTTTAGCAGGAAATAGGAACATGATTAAGACCTATTTATGCCATACTATAAAGTCTCATGTTTAACCTCTATGAGATTTACTTGGAAGCTTTAAGCAGTGAAGCCTTTTTTTGAAGTATACTTGATTTACCATATTATGTTAGTTTCAGGTATATATAGTTTCTCTGGTGGCTCAGATGGTAAAGAATCTGCCTGCACTGCAGGAGACCCAGGTTTGATCCCTAATTTGGAAAGATATACCCTGGAGAAGGAAATGGTAACCCACTCTAGTATTCTTGCCTGGAGAATCTCATGGACAGAAAAGCCTGGTAAGCTACAGTCCATTGGGTTACAAAGAGTTGGACAGGAATGAATGACTAACACTTTCATTTTCATGTATATAACATGATAACTCAATATTTTTACAGAATGTACTTTGTGAATAAATTTATTACAAAATAATGGTTGTATTTCTCTCATGCACAATATATCCGTGTTGCTTATTTGTTTTCTACATAGTAGTTTGTATCTCTTAATCCCACATCTTTATTTTACCTCTCCCCCTATCCCTCCCCACACTGGTAACCATTAGTTTGTTGTCTATATCTCTGAGTCTGTTTTGTTAGCCACTGTGTAAAATAGGTTCCTCAAAAAACTAAAAATAGAACTATCATATGATCAGGCAATTCCACTCCTGCATATATATGTATGGTTTATATCTGAAGAAAATAAAAACATTAATTCAAAAAGAGATATACACTCCGGTGTTTAAAGCCAAGATACGGAAGCAACCTAAGTGTCTATCAACAGATGAATGAATAAAGAAGATGTGAGATATATATATATATAAAATATATTATATATTAATTTAATATATATATTAAATTCATCTGGTGAATTTAATTCAGATGACTATTATATCTACTACTGCGGGCAGGAATCCCTCAGAAGAAATGGAGTAGCCATCATGGTCAACAAAAGAGTCTGAAATGCAGTACTTGGATGCAATATCAAAAACAACAGAATGATCTCTGTTTGTCTCCAAGGCAAACCATTCAATATCACAATTATCCAAATCTATGCCCCAACCAGTAATGCTGAAGAAGCTGAAGTTGAACGGTTTTATGAAGACCTACAAGACCTTTTAGAACTAATACCCAAAAATGATGTCCTTTTCATTATAGGGGACTGGAATGCAAAAGTAGGAAGTCAAGAAACACCTGGAGTAACAGGCAAATTTGGCCTTGGAATGCGGAATGAAGCAGGCCAAAGACTAATAGAGTTTTGCCAAGAAAATGCTCTGGTCATAGCAAACACCCTCTTCCAACAACACAAGAGAAGACTCTACACATGGACATCACCAGATGGTCAACACCGAAATCAGATTGATTATATTCTTTGCAGCCAAAGATGGAGAAGCTCTATACAGTCANGGTGATGGACAGGGAGGCCTGGCGTGCTGTGATTCATGGGGTCGCAAAGAGTCAGATATGATTGAGCGACTGAACTGAACTGAAGGGTTTTTTCTCTTTTCTAAAATGAGTCTAGCAGGAGGAAGTATTTGTAGTGCTAGCTCTTTGGGAACTTCTGTTTTATTTTCTCCTGCTAATGTGTCCTGTTAATTTAATTCTTAGGTCAGCCAAGAGAACCTATTAGGGTAGAGGAGAATTTCTTCCTCTTTGACATCAGTTATCAAGGCTGTTATTCTCCAGTCACTCAGTCGTGTCTGACTCCTTGCTAGCCCATGAACTGCAGCATGCCAGGCTTCCCTCTCCTTCTCTATCTCTTGGAGTTTGTTCAAACTCATGTCTAGAGAGTTGGTTTTGCCATCCAACCATCTCATCTTCTGTCATTATCAAGGGTAAGGGGCTCTAATGTAGGCTGACTCTGCCTCCTGGTCCTTTCTGAGGAGGGCAGAGCATTTATTCTCTGTCTCACTCTGACCTCTCATCTGGATCCTCTCAGAAACAGTGACCCCCAGGGAGTAACTGCCATGCTGGGAGGAATCACTGGCTGGATAGAGGTGTAGCCCATGTTTTAAGAAAGAAAGCTCTTGAAATCAAGCAAGGTGGGCAGGTGCAGAAGACACAGAGTCTCTAGAAGCAGTTTCTGCTGTTTTGGTTTCTGACAACACAAATTTATTAGGAAATGAAACATCGGGTAGGAGGAAGCATCCTCAACAGCAGGGTGGAACCACATTGGAGGAAACCCCAGCCAAAACAGGAACCTGGAGTAAGAGTGTCTTGTATCAACCAACTCCTCAGGCCTGAGAACGCTGGGCATCAGGGAACACCAGGCCCCTCTCAACAGCTGGCAGCTGAGAGAAACTGAACGTGTCTGGGGGCATCCGCCCACCTTCCAGCATGATTGGATAATGAAACAGAAATACTATTAATGAGACAGAAAGAAAAACCGCCCCCTGAAGAACAAGGCAAACAGAGTAGCATCCAGAGGAAAACAGTGAGTAAAAACAACCATTGGCAGCACCCAGAAGGGCTTCCAAGGCGGCACTAGTGGTAAAGAATCTACCTGCCAATGCAGGAGACACCAGAGATGGGTGTTTGATCCCTCGGTAGGCAGGATCGTTTGGAGAAGGGCATGGCAATCTCACTCCAGTATTCTTGCCTGCAGAATCCCATGGGCAGAGGAGCCTGGTGAGCTGTGGTCCATAGGGTCACAGAGAGTCAGCCCTGACTGAGCATGCACACACAGAGGAAAACTTGGAGACAACTCTTCAAGAAAATTCAAGGAGACAGGCCTCTATGAACCAGCAACACTGAACACTGAGAAGGGGACAGGCTAAGTTAACAAGCAATATCAGTTGATAAAGCAAAACAAATGAAAAGGGAAGGGCATTATATAAAGAGGACTAACAAGGAAGCTAAAAGTACAAACTAAAGTTAAAACCCAGATTGAAAACAATGAAGACCAGAAGCGTTAAGGTAGGAATCTCATCAGGGAGGGGACAAATCTGAGCAGCTCTTCCAAAGCGCAAGATAAGTTTAAAGAAAGGAAGTCTGATTAGCACAGAGATCACTTCTGCTCTTGAAGACGAGATGAAAGCAAATAGATCAGAAGCTATAATCAAAGAGATGAAAGAGTCCTAGCTCGACCGATTTACAGTTGCTCACCTTATTGGAGGCAAAATTAATTAAAAATATTTCCACAGGTGGTATTCCTGAACACAGAGAATTCAAAATAGGTTATTTTGCTTTCACTCTGAAAATTAGAGCAATAAAACAATAAGGATGATATTTGAAATTTAAAGTATTACATTCATTGATGTCTTTTGTTAGGCTAGTAATGCTTCTAGGCAATTTAAGTCGAGGCATTTATTTAATTCATCTGTCATTATTTCTGTTTTGCAGATAAAGAAAGAGTCACAGAAAGGGGAAGCAACTTGACAAGGATCACACAGCTAGCAGGCATCAGAAGTAGAATACAAAGTCAAGTGCTCTAATGATAGCTTTCTCCCTTGAGAATATTTCTAACAATTATATAAAACAGAATATGTACCTCCAGAATAGTGAAAGAGAGAAAAACAGCAAATTCCAATATATGTATTCCAAAATAAATAAAATGCTATAACAAGCAAGTGTATGGGCATGCACCCAAAACAGAAAGCACAAAGATGACACGAGTAAAGTGGAAGGCAACACTGTGAAAAATTAATAAATAGGCCAGTTAACTCCCTATTATGGATGAAAAGGCTTTTTAAAGCAAAAACTGGATTCCTTGGAATCCATGGAGGGGTTGGTTCCAGGACCCCTTGCCAGTGCTGTTTAGTTGCTCAGCTATGTCCGACTCTTTGCGATCCCATGGATTGTACCCCGCCAGGCTTCTCTGTCCATGGAGATTCTCCAGGCCAGAATATTGAAGTGGGTCACCATTTCCTTCTCCAAGGGATCTCCCTGTCCCAGAGACTGAACCCGGGTCTCCTTCATTGGCAGTCAGATTCTTTACCTTCTGAGCCAAGAAGGAAGTCCCAGTACAATGTAAATGCTTTATAAAAAGGTGCCTGCACGGGGCAAACCTGATCTTTACCTTTTGGAACTTTCTGGAATTTATTTTCAAATACTTTTGATCCATGGTGGGTTGAATATGTGGATATAGAACCCACTGACATGGAAACCTGACTATTTTTTGGGAAAAATACACCAAACACAGAGAGATGTTTAAAAAAAAAAAAATGGGAGGACGTGACAGGATAGGAAAAGACAGATCTAACAAGCACAGTAAAAGGAAATCAGAAATGGCTGTTTAAACATCAAAGAAAACTGAATTTGAAATAAAAAATTTAAAAGAGGCAAGGAATAACTTTTCTAAAAATACAGTTAAGGGAGATATAATTACTATAAGCGTATAGGCATCACATGTGTTTTTACTACAACATATTAATTATAAACTACCACTTTAACATTAAGAAAAATGACCAAATAAAGATGCCATTAATATACTATCATTGAATAATCTGCTGCTGCTGCTGCTAAGTCGCTTCAGCGTGTCCCACTCTGTGCGACCCCATGGGCTGCAGCCCACCAGGCTCCGCCATCCCTGGGATTCTCCAAGCAAGAACACTAGAATGGGATGCCATTTCCTTCTCCATTGAATGATCTAGTAAAAGACAAATAATCTGGAAGACATACTGACACTGATCAGTGAGAGGCAGGATTCAATAGAGAGAGAGAGGCTTGACAGAACATGCAGTGGCCACTGCAATCCCAGTGGAACGCATGGAGAGCACTCAAGCTGGGACAGTCCTCCAGAATTGTCCCAAATCAAGGCAAGGAGCCTGAGCTGGTGAATGCCTGCCTAGACAAGGCATCAGCCATGGGCGACGCCCAATGGGACAATCCCCCGTGAGCCTCCAGTAGCAGATGTTCCCAGAAGCCTGAGTGGGAGCACAACCGCATCCTAGATGAAGTGCAGAGATGTTGCCAGAAAATGCTGCCTTTACAAAACGACCAAGGGACAATGTCTCACCCAGAAAATGTGTGTGGAAGTAATGCTCGTGCTTTGGGGTCAGGTGGTGAAGAGGTAGGCCTAGCCTTCCTACATCGTAGATTATGGTTGTCCAACAAACAACTCCAAAAGAGACCAAGTGGGCAGGGGAGAGTGGGATGAACTGAGAGAGGAGCACTGGTATATATACATTAGCAGGTGAGCTTCCCTGGTGGCTCAGATGGTAAAGCATCTGCCTGCAGTACAAGAGTTGTTCCAATCTTTGCAAACCCATGGACTGCAGCATGCCAGGTTTCCCCATCCCTCACCATCTCCGGAAGTTTGCCCAAGTTCATGTCCATTGCATCAGTGATGCCATCCAGCCATCTCATCCTGTGATGCCCTTTTTCCCTTCTGCCCTCAATCTTTTCCAGCATCAGGGACTTTTCCAATGAGTCATCTGTTTGCATCAGATGACCAAAATACTGGAGCTTCAGCTTCAGCATCAGTCCTTCCAATGAGTATTCAGGGTTGATTTCCCTTAAGGTTGACTAGTTTGATCTCCTTTCTGTCCAAAAGACTTCAGGAGTCTTCTCCAGCACCACAGTTCGAAGCTGGCTCTTTCACTTTCCTCGTTCACCCTCATCAAGAGGCTCTTTAGGTCCTCTTCATTTTCTGCCATTAGAGTGGTATCATCCACATATTTGAGGTTGTTGATGTTTCTCCAGCCTATCTTGATTTCAGCTTGTAACTCATCCAGCCTGGTCTTTCTCATGATGTGCTCAGCATATAGGTTAAATATACAGGATGATAGCATTCAGCCCTGTTGCACTCCTTTCTCAATCTTGAGAGGGTACTGAGGGCAATGCAGGAGACTGGGCTCATTTCCTGGGTCAGGAAGATCCCCTGGAGAAGGGAATGGCTACCCACTTCAGTCTTCTTGCCTGGAAAATTCCATGGATAGAGGAGGGCTACAATCCAAGGGGTTGCAAAGAGTCAGACATGACTGAGTGATTGAACAACAATAATTTCTAAATTAGCTGGTAGAAAGAAATGAATCTAATACATATAACCTTTCTAATCCACTTTTTAAAAATCTAAGATATAAGGGAGAACTTTGAATTCAGCATATTTACTCGAGATATAATTTCGGTCAGTCTTTCGATATGAGGTTTCCCTCATAGCTCAGTTGGTAAAAAATCCGTCTGCAATGCAGGAGACCCCAGTTCCTCTGGAGAAGGGATAGGCTACCCACTCCAGTATTCTTGTGCTTCCCTTGTGGTTCACCTGGTAAAGAATCCACCTCCAGTGTGGGAGACCTGGGTTTTATCCCTGGGTTGGGAAGATCCCAAGGAGAGGGAAAAGGCTACCCACTCCAGTATTCTGGCCTAGAGAATTCCATGGACTATATAGTCCATGGGGTCACAAAGAGTCGGACAGGACTGAGTGACTTTCACTTTCACTTTTCTTTGGATATTATCAGAGGAAGAAATCTATCAATTGAAAATATTTATTATATATTTTCATCCAGTCACAGTGGTAGATTCTTATCCATGCAGATGGAAAGGAAATAAGTGGTCTAAAAAAAGGAGAGTTCTATGGTGCTTGTATTCTCTGGGTTTCAATAATATTGTATGTTTGCATAAAGAGCAATGTAAGCAGCTATCTGTAACTTAGTCTTATTCTTAGATACCAAATTTTACAATTGCTAAGTAGTCAGGCAAGGACTATTACATTGGTATGTATTTAAAACAGCAAAATATTGTAACATAAAATTCTTAACCTTGAGGCATTATATGAATATTTTAGGAGTCATATATTTAGACATCTCTTGTAATAATTATCACAGTGAATCTTGCATCATTGAATTCAAAATATTTCTAGATTAAAATACATTGTACAATATTTGTCCAGAGATTCAATAAATAACCTTTAATCCGGATATTAAATATTTGCCTTTATTTTACATTTACAAGAATCATGTTTGTTTGCATGTACAGGATGAATTTCTATTTTATCTAAGTCTCTGAGCAAATTCTTACTTTTCCATTTTTTTTTTCCCACTTTGTGAGGAGTAAAAAATGACATCAATGTCAAAATCCTCTGAAACAGAAATACCCAGAGAGCTGGCAAACTTGACAGTCATGGGACCAAGTTCAATCAATTATCTGAGGAGAATTGCTAACTATGTATAATTATTTTAATACATATCATTAGGCCATATTTTTGTAGTGTGCAATTCCTCTTTTATATTGTTTCCTTGTTTCCAGCCCAAGGACATATTTCAGTGTTATAATTTATTCCTCTTAATGTGACGATTATTTGTGTTTTAGGAGTGATTTGTAGATTTTTTGACAAGGGACAGGGGGCTCTTCATATTATAAATAAATTACAGAAAATTGGAACCAAACTACTGTTACTCATTGTTATGCTGATGGTTTAGAGCGTTCTCAGCTCATGAGCTTTGCTAACAAATTTTCAGTACACTCTCATTCTCTGTGAAAAACTTCTGTTTCTCCATCATTGTTGACAGCATTTTCTCTTCTAAATGGCTTGCCTTGTGTATCCATTACCACTGATCTGCCCAGCTTGCTTTCAAAGAATAGTTAAGCTTTGAGGAGGATCATTTTCTGGTCAAAAACCACTCCCCAAAGTCCAAGCAAACCAGAACAAAGAGGATGTACAGCTGTTGGGCAGACTCACTTCTCAGATCCATAGAAGGGCTCTCGCCATCAGCATCTTTCAGGTGCTGAAATGGGATCAGAGACCATAGTAATTGCCCAAGGCATCCCAGCTAGAGACTTCCAGGGGGCCAGCCAGGATCTGAATCCCGGTTTCTCATCCCCAGATCCTTGTACCTTGACCCTAGCATGTTGGAAGAGACGCTGCATCAGTAGTGAGTAAGAGACTTTAGCCTGAAGGGACCTTTTTGGTTTGATGGTCAGCAACACTGGGAAGTTCAGTGTTCATGAGGCCCTACAGTGGCACCAAGACATTTCACCCCAAAGTGTGTCCCTCTCAAGGGTGAGATGTTGCAGATGCATCTTGGCATCTGGAGAAGATGATGCTTCTTCCATATGTATCTAAAGGAATGCAGAGGCCTTCCTGTTTCCTTCTTTTAAACCTTATTTATTTGGCTGGGCTGGGTCTCTGCTGCTGGCTGGGCTTGTCCCTAGCTGCGGCCATTGGGGGATGCTCTCTGCTTCAGTGCATGGACTCCTCGCTGCGGTGGCTTCTTTCCTGGTGAAGCGCAAGCTCCAGGGCGTGTGGCCTTCAGGAGCTGTGGCTCCCCGGTTTCAGAGCACAGGCTCAGGAGTTGATGCACACAAAATGAACATATTTTCAATAGGTTTCCCATATTTTTCTACATTTGCTTCTTTTTGCCCCTCTTCTCTACAAGGATGGTGTTTTTAAAAATTAATGCACAATGAATGCGCATTTAGCTGCCCTGAAGCATGTGGGATCTTCCTGACCCAGGGATCGAACCTGCATCTCCAGAACTGACAGGCGGATTCTTTACCACTGAGCCACAGGGGAAGCCCCCCACTTCCTTCTATTTCGTGTCTCTCAGACGAAGCACAGGGCTCAGTTCTGATCCTTGGGAATAGAGACAGTTTAAAGCTGTCAGCCCCAACGGAAGGCTCATTTAAAGATTGAGTATTATGTCTCTTTCATAAGAATTAAAGATCTAATCTGACCAAGGCTCCATCGATGCTGATCAGGAAGAGGGGCGTCTTCAAAATATGGAAGACACTTGATCACTTTTTATGGACGAGATACTCTAATTATCCAGTGGGGATTCATTTCAGGTTGCAGAATTTTTATTGGAAACCATTTAATTTTCAGTACCCGTCATTCCAAGTGGACAAGGATGAGGCACCTCAAAGAATTACTGAAGCAGGAGGCCAGAGCCCCTGTAATTTGCATGCACCCATATAATATAATTTTTATCTTCTTTTCACATAGGAAGGCAATGAAATTGCAGATATTGTCCACAGACCGCTGCCTAGCATATTGATCGTAGCAAAACTGTTCATAAGAAGGAGAAGAATGCGGGAAATTCGATTTTAGGAACTAGCTCTATTTATCCACACAAGGAGAACTTTCTCGGATGCTAACTAGAGCAAATGGAAGGAAGGATGTGTGTTTTCCTCCCACTCTTCTGCTCTGTTACTGTTCCCCACATTCGAAATTAAATGGAGCGCATAATTTCCCAAAGCAACTTGGTCATTTTCATCATGAAGGTTAGACAAAAAGCAGACAGAAGAATAAAAAGGAGTGAAACCACAAGAAAATAGGCAAGGGTTGAAATCTCGAAGCTGAGCTCCTAATGTATGCTGCGGGTGGATCTCCAGTTTATTAAAGCCATTTGTGAAGCTTTTACACTTGGTCTGTGCAGTTGAGGGGTATCACTGAGCCAGACAGCGATGCTCCCACACTAGTCGGTTCTACTCACGCCTGTCCGCATCCTGAGAGATGCTGTTTACCACCATTCAAATGAGGCTTCCAGAAGACACCTTGTCTTCAGAAAATATCACATTGTCAATAAATTTGCATTTCATATGCGGCAGAATTATTCCAGGAGGTGTCTTTAAGAATGGTGTTCTTAAGGCACGGCCTTTTCAACTGTTTACGATTCACACAGCTTTGTCTTCAAGGCATCTCTGCACTCCCTCTACACATGTCCCACTGGCTCAAAGTAGCTCCCAATGCCGCCACAGGTTCAGGAGGAGACAGGTGAGATCCCTCTGATCCCAGAAAGGCAAGAGATGAGACAATTTTCCCTCCTGGAGAGGAGCTGTGGACTTGCCCAGGGATGAGGTCCTGAGTAAATGTTACGTGAAGGAATGCATGGCTGAAAGAAAGCCAGGATGGCAGGACAGTGAATAACTGAGCTGGTGATGAGAGGACTTGGGATTCGCGGAGCAGGAGGAAGGCTTGTAAAGATACGGTGACAAGCACGTGATGGAGCTTCTGCCTGAGCTCCTGCCAGCAGGTTTTACTGTGTTGACACTCAATTCAAGAAACACCGATTAAAACAGGTGGCCATTAGGGACTTCCCTGGTAGTCCAGGGGCTAAGACTCCATACTTCCAGTGCAGGGGATCCGGGCTCGATCCCTGGTGGGGCAACCAGATCCTACATACTGCAACTAAGACCAGGCACAGCCAAATAAATCACAAAAAATAAAATATTTAAATAAATAGGTGGCCCTTAGAACCAATTATTTCTTCCATGGACTCTGATATAAGCTTCAACACATCCTATAAGTGAGGGCTTTCAGGAACAGATAAAGATTAGAAGCAAGACCATGAGAAAGTGAAAGTGTTAGTTGCTCAGTCATTTCTGAATCTTTGCGATCCCACAGACTGCAGCCCACCAGGCTCCTCTGTCCATGGGATTCTCCAGGCCAGAATACTGGAGTGGGTAGCCTATCCCTTCTCCAACGGATCTCCCCAACCCAGGAATCTAACCAGGGTCTCCTGCATTGCAGGCAGATTCTTTACCATCTGAGCCATCAGGGAAGCCTAAGACAGTGAGAAGAAGGCAATAAATTATTGCCACTGGTCAAGGGTATCTGGCACCTTTCTAATGAATTCATTTTTACTCACTGGAGGCCTCAAAGCTCTCCTGAAGTTCCTCCAATCCCTGTGATAAGGGTGACTCAGGTATAAACACCTTGAACAGGTGGATCTGAGTATCCACACAGCTCTGTTACACAAGACGGTTCCCTCTGATCACATACTTTGTACCAGCGGGCTCAATAATTCCCGCCCAGCCTGCAGGGCCGCGGGCTCTCGTGCTTGCCACCTGAGAGCAGAGAGGTGGAGAGAGTGATCTGAGGAGAGTCCGGTGTCGAAAAATCCATATCGACATTTTGATCATAGGCAGCATGGGACCGAAAGTTTTTGAACAACAAACCATTTGAGAGTGTGTAACACGCTTGTGAAAATATTCAAGGCATAATTAGATAAATAACAGATCCAGTGTCTATTTTTACTTTGCCTTGATGAGAAGCTTTGCAGGAGAGACTGTTGGTAGTTAATTCTCCTTAACAACAATCTGTGTAATCACAAACCCCAATTAGCCGTGCCTGTTCTCTGCGATACAAACTATTTCCTTAGCGCTTCACATCACTACTTTGTAATTAGCTTTCATCTACACGAGCTTTGACTAAAAAAATATAAAAGAGTGTAAGTGATTGTACTGCCACTCAGTATTCTGAGAAATAATCGCCTGCGATTTCAATCAGATTAATTTTATCACCCGTATTAAGGAAAATTACCTCCCTCTTCACTCTCTACAGCTGAGGGCTATTTCATTTCCTGAGATGTTCATAAAAGCATAATATAAAGCAATCTGTAATTGTAAATATCCTTCCCTAATAACTTTGAGATATTTCCTTAATACATCTCTACATTTGGAGTTTCCGTTCCATAAAATACAGTAACAAGTGCTCTATTATGTTTTAAGTGTGCACTGTTAAGCCGGACAACTCGGCGCTGTCCTTCCTGTTTTTACATAGGGTTATATTTAACTTGCAGATAATGGGAACAAGGTTTAAAAGTGATGGAGCGGAATAATGGCGTTACAGCAATAATATATCTTGCCTTTGTGAGGAATAGAACTTTACAGCCCTATTTCAGGTCAGCCGACACTGATGCCATTTTTCACAGCCTGACAACTTTCACCTTCACCCAAACTCCTGATGCGTCGCAACACCCTTTCCAGCCAGGACACAGAGGTCTCTTTGCTATGGGTGTCCTTCCTTGTGAACCTCTTCGGAGAAGAACAGGAAAAAAAAAGGACTGTACAGGCTGGTCTTGGATTCTCAAGGCATCCAGAGTTCCCATAGGCATCAATGCAAAGGGTTGAGAGCTTCCTCTGAGAGTGAGCTATTACAAGGAAGGTTTCAACCCCAGACGGGCAGGGAGCTGGAACCTTCCCACCGGACTGAGTGCATCATGGCCCTTGACCCAGCCAACCTGGGCAGGACTGCTGTTCTGATAAGGTGGCGGGCGGCCTTCTATGCAGCATTGAACACCACGCTGTGGCCCACTGACTTGGGACAAGAACAGTTTATTAGGTGGATCGTTCCATCAGAGCTGTCCCTGGAAGGTGGACTTCAGAAGGATTCCGGATTCTCGCCTCAAAAGCATGTCAAAGCCCCACAGCTGGGAACCCTGGGAGGAGGGGGCTCTCCTTGAAACCTTGCTGATCATATTAAAATATAATTTGTATCCTGGGCCGCTGATCCATATTTCCATGCATAAGAAGTCTACCAGCATCGAAGACTAGGCATACCTAGCCCATGCCTCACAACTGTGTATATCTGTCCTAGTGGGCTCAGGTCATTTGAATTTGATAAAGACTGCGGGGGGCAGGCTGGTGCAGAAGGGAAGTCACATCGCTCTGTGCAGTGGACCTTGAATTGCTCTCATACAGGCAGGCCCCATAGGGAAATGAAGTGCTCAGATGCCTTTAATCTGCTCCCCTGCAGCAAACACAGTGGCGTCTGCCAGCTCAACTCGAAAGTGCTCTCCCTTGCTTAATATTCTTCAGGCCTCTCTGTCTCCTGGCAGGTTTGCAAAGGTTTTTTCCATGCAAAATAACGTAGTGTGAACCAAAACTTTGGGATTCGAAATGGGAAGGGAAAGACAAGGAACCATGTGTTCTCTTCTCGGTCTTCTGATGCAAGAGAGGGCATGACAGTGGCAGGCGCTCGGGTGCGGGAAGTGCCTGATGAGAAACATCCACAGCGCCCGTGTGCCACATTGCGATTTTTTTCTGACCCCAACTCCTGGCGCAGGGATGATTTGGAGCAGCAGCTGTGATGTGAGGCAACCTGGGACCTGCCACTATGTCTGAAGACACGCCTCCCAGGATGTGAGCCATGACACAAGACTGAGGCCCCGCAAATTCATTAGCCTTCCTTGGTTTATCCCCCTCGCTGTCTGTGAAGTCAAAAGAGGGTTTAACACATGCTCTAGCCTTGTATGTTTCAATCCTTCCATCGAGACAGAAGACCTTTTAGAACATGAAGACGTCATCTGCTGTTATGAAGAAGGCTTGCATGTGTGCTGAGCTGCTTCAGTCGTGTCCAACTCTCTGTGACCCCATAGATCACCATAGCCTGCCAGGCTCCTCTGTCCATGAGATTCTCCAGGCAAGAATACTGGAGTGGATTGCCATGCCCCCCTCCAGGGGATCTTCTGGACACAAGGATCGACCCTGTGTCTCCTGCATTGGCAGGCACGTTCTTTACTACTGAGCTACCTGGGAAGCCTCTACACCACATTAGGGTCTACAGTAAACATCTGACCCTGACAAAGGAAGCTCTGATTTATGATATCTAAAGATGTAAGTTATAGTTGCTGGTGGAAGGATGGGAGGAAGGGATAGTTAGGGAGTTTGGGAAGGACATGTACACACTGCTATATTTAGAATGGATAACCAACAAGGACCTGAGCTCTACTCAATGTTATGTGGCAGCCTGGAGGGGAGGGGAGTTCTGGGGACAATGGATACATGTGTATGTATGGCTGAGTCCCTTTTCTGTCCACCTGAAACTATCACAACACTGTTAAGCAGCTATACGCCAATATAAAACAAAAGTTTAAAAGAAAGAAAGATGTTAAATTCTACTCTAAATTATTAATATCTCCCAACATTGCAAAAGTTGACAAATTACTGCAGGTGGAGTAAGTCTGGGCCAGCAGTTAGGGACCAAGTGTGTGTGTACATGGGGAAGAATACAATTGTACAAGGGGATGATTCAGAAAGAAAATATTTGTGTGGAATACCTCTCAGCAGGCATTTGTAAGGAAAGTCATCTCCTGGAGAAAGTGGGATCTCTTGCCATTTTCCTTGAAGTTATAGGGCATAAGGAAAAGGCAGCAGGCGTATAAATTGGTGGAGACCTTGATCTATGGCCACACAAGTGAAGCTGATTAGCACAGGTCAGCAGTGACCAAGGAAACACCCATCAGGCTCGGTTTGTCCACCAAAACCGTCCTGTTGGGCGCACTCACTTGAGTAAAGTTTACCTGCTCTTTGCTTTTATGGAGATTAAATTACTCAGTTAATTAAAGATTTTTCTTTCACCATGTAGGAAAATTACCCAGGGAAAAAAAGTTTTCATTTACATATCAAAATATTTCTTAACCTGTGAATTTCAGAAGCTAGTAAAGGACAGTTTGGTTTTGAAATATCACTCTTTTCTGGCGAGGCTTGCCCCTTGGCTTCCAGGATCTTAATTCCTTGACCAGGGATGGAAACTGTGCCCTCGTGCAGTGGAAGCACAGAGTTCTTACCACTGGAGCACCATGGGATTCTCTAGAGGTATCACCTTTAAACTGAGCTTCAAAGAGTCATGACAATTCATTTTGGAATGCATTCATTCCTTATACATTGACTTTAATTGAACATTTACTAAATGAACACTTACTATATATTGGATATGATTCTAAGAACTGACTGTTAGAGGGAAGGTCTTATTTAAGACAGTTAATACATATCCCCAAACATTTTCTTTGTTTTTCTTTTTTTTCCACTTAGCCACTGTTGCAAAAGTAACCAAGTTGAGGAAGAGCTGCAAAGACTGAAAACTACCAAAACTTTTTACAAATTTCTCTTCACATCACCAAGAACTACGCCTTAGAGTGGATAAGAGTGGGGAATTTCACCCAACCCAGCAGATGTAAAACCTTCACTTTTTAATAATAAAAGTAATGGGAATTAGAAAGATCTATTTCAATCCCAAAGAAAGGCAATGCCAAAAATGCTCAAACTACCGCACAATTGCACTCATCTCACATGCTAGTAAAGTAATGCTGAAAATTCTCCAAGCCAGGCTTCAGCAATACATGAACCGTGAACTCCCTGATGTTCAAGCTGGTTTTAGAAAAGGCAGAGGAACCAGAGATCAAATTGCCAACATCCGCTGGATCATGGAAAAAGCAAGAGAGTTCCAGAAAAACATCTATTTCTGCTTTCTTGACTATGCCAAAGCCTTTGACTGTGTGGATCACAATAAACTGTGGAAAATTCTGAAAGAGATGGGAATACCAGATCACCTGGCCTGCCTCTTGAGAAACCTATATGTAGGTCAGGAAGCAACAGTTAGAACTGGACGTGGAACAAGAGACTGGTTCCAGATAGGAAAAGAAGTACGTCAAGGCTGTGTATTGTCACCCTGCTTATTTAACTTATATGCAGAGTACATCATGAGAAATGCTGGGCTGGAAGAAGCACAAGCTGAAATCAAGATTGCCAGGAGAAATATCAATCACCTCAGATATGCAGATGACACCACCCTTATGGCAGAAAGTGAAGAGGAACTAAAATGCCTCTTGATGAAAGTAAAAGAGGAGAGTGAAAAAGTTGGCTTAAAGCTTAACGTTCAGAAAACGAAGATCATGTTATCTGGCCCCATCACTTCATGGGAAATAGACGGGGAAATAGTGGAAACAGTGTCAGACTTTATTTTGGGGGGCTCCAAGATCACTGCAGATGGTGACTGCAGCCATGAAATTAAAAGACGCTTACTCCTTGGAAGGAAAGTTATGATCAACCTAGATAGTATATTCAAAAGCAGAGACATTACTTTGCCAACAAAGATCCGTCTAGTCAAGGCTATGGTTTTTCCTGTGGTCATGTATGGATGTGAGAGTTGGACTGTGAAGAAACCTGAGCACCTAAGAATTGATGCTTTTGAACTGTGATGTTGGAGAAGACTCTTGAGGGTCCCTTGGACTGCAAGGAGATCCAACCAGTCCATTCTGAAGGACATCAGTCCTGGGTGTTCTTTGGAAGGACTAATGCTGAAGCTGAAACTCCAATACTTTGGCCACCTCATGAGAAGAGTTGACTCATTGGAAAAGACCCTGATGCTGGGAGGGATTGGGGGCAGGAGGAGAAGGGGACAACAGAGGATGAGATGGCTGGATGGTATTACCAACTCGATGGACGTGAGTTTGAGTGAACTCCGGGAGTTGGTGATGGACAGGGAGGCCTGGTGTGCTGCAATTCATGGGGTCACAAAGAGTCAGACACGACTGATCAACTGAACTGAACTGAACTGATGCTGATTCAAGTTATTAACAAAAGATAGAAATGTATGACTTTTGTTTTTGAGTGATGATATTCAGTGTTGTTTTTCATCACTGAAGGTGTCAGTATTTTTACACACTTCAGAAAGGATTGTGGAAATAATGAAGGCTTTTTAAAAACAAACTTGAAATTTTCATTTACATTCAGAGTCCAAAACAAGGTACCAGTAGGAGCTGGCCCTCTAATGAGATTTTTTTTTCCTATTGATGAAAGTGAAAGAGGAGAGTGAAAAAGTAGGCATGAAACTCAACATTCAAAAAACTAAGATCATGGCATGCAGTCCCATCACTTCATAGCAAATAGATGGAGAAACAATGGAAACAATGAGAGACTTTATTTTGGGGGCTCCAAAATCATGCAGCCATGAAATTAAAAGAGCCTTGCTTCTTTGAAGAAAAGCTATGACCAACCTAGATAGCATATTCAAAAGCAGAGACATTACTTTGCTGACAAAGTTCCATCTAGTCAAAGCTATGGTTTTTCCAGTAGTCATGTATGGATGTGAGAGTTGGACTATAAAGACAGCTGAGTGCAGAAGAATTGGTGCTTTGAACTGTGGCGTTGGAGAAGACTCTTGAGAGTCCCTTGGACTGCAAGGAGATCAAACTAGGCAATCCTAAAGGAAATCAGTTCTGAATATTCATTGGAAGGACTGATCCTGAAGCTGAAACTCCAATACTTAGGCCACCTGATGTGAAGAACTGACTCATTGGAAAAGACCCTGATGCTGGGAAAGATTGAAGGCAGGAGGAGAAGGGGACAACAGAGGATGAGATAGTTGGATGGAATCATCAACTCAATGGACATGAGTTTGAGCAAGCTCCAGGAGTTGGTGATGGACAGGGAAGCCTGGAGTGCTGCAGTCCAGGGGGTCACAAAGAGTCAGATGCAACTGAGTGACTGAACGGATGATGATGATTCAGTGACAGAGGAAATCAACCCTGAGCATTCATTGGAAGGACTGATGCTGAAGCTGAAGCTCCAATACTTTGACCACCTGATGTGAAGAGCTGACTCATTGGAAAAGACCCTGATTCTGGGAAAGACTGAAGGCAGGAGGAGAAGGGGACAAGAGGATAAGACAGCAGGATGGCATCACCAACTCAATCAACATGAGTGAGCAAACTCCGGGAGACCTTGCAGGACAGGGAAGCCTGTATGCTGCAGTCCATGAGGTGGGACAGTCAGATACGATTGAGTGACTGGACAATAACAGCAAATATTCAGTCCATGACAAGGGAATTTTACTAAACTATATGGCTCAAGTGAGATCACACAACTGTCCTAATTATGTTAGACATCATCAGAAAACAGAGACGGAGGAGTGGGATGGGACCATGGTGAAGAGGCTTAACTGCAACCCGTGACTGAAGGATCTCAGCTGCTTCCTTGGACATTTGTGCTGAACATCAGACAAGGAGGAGCGCACATCCACAGGCTCCTGGTGCCTCCAGCCCCACATCCCCTGTAGGGTGAACGCTCAGGGGAGACCTTCCCGTCCTTCTTGCAACGGGATGAACAATGGTGCTATTTGTTTCTTTGTTTTTTTTCTGAAGACTTCCTCTTTCCAGGCTTCATTTAAACAAAACCACATGGAATTTTGACTCTTTTTAAGGAGGAAAGCCCAAGTGAACTACCCAAGCTCTGAGAAGGGGTCTGCCCTCTCTGGTCCTTTGCCTGCTATAGTGATGAGCAGACTTGTAGCAACGCTCACACATTTTTGTGGAATGAGCTTAAGAATAAAGAGATAGGGGAGGAGAATTTGGGGGAGAATGGATATATGTACGGCTGAGTCCCTCAGCTATTCACCTGAAACTACCATAGCGTTGTTAATCAGCTCTGTGTGTGTGTGTGTGTGTGTGTGTGTGTGTGTTAGTTTCTCAGTTGTATCTTGACTCTGTGACCCCATGGACTGTAGCCTGCCAGGCTCCTGTGTCCATGAGATTCTCCAGGCAAGAACATTGGAGTGGGTTGCCATTTCCTCCTCCAGGGGATCTTCCTGACCCAGGGACCAATCCCAAGTCTCCCAAAGTGCAGGCAGATTATTTACTATCTGAGCCACTGGGAAGCCTGTAATCAGCTATATCCCAAAACAAAATTTAAAAAATAAATTTTAAGAAAATAACAAAGAAAAAAGAGATAACTTTACTGTGTTCACAAACACTTCAAATAATGTCATGCACACTTATACCCAGCAAAACATCTCCCAGCTGAATTTTTTCAGTAGGATAACGCTTGGTACTGTTTTGTTTTGTGTTTTGCTTGTCTGTTTGTTCTGCTTTTAGCTTTGTTTTTCCTCTTAGTGACTGCTCTAGCATCTAAAATATGCATCTTTAACTTAGAGTTTATTTACCTTAAAATAATACTATATCATGACACACTATGATACTATATCATCTATGATAATATGATATAATACTATATGAGCACACACAAACACTCCTCTTGATTTGTAGTATTAAAACTACATTAACTTATCTGAGGCTACCAATATGGCTTTTTAGCAAATGTTTTCATAGAAGATTATTTTAGGGGTTTCCCAGGTGGCTCAGTGGTAAAGAACCTGCCTGCCAGTGTAGGAGTCTCAGGCTGATCCCTGGGTCAGGAAGATCCCCTGGAGAAGAGAATGGCAACCCATTCCCGTGTTCTTGCCTGGAGAATTCTATACACAGAGGAGCCTGGCAGGCTCCAGTCCATGGGATCGTAAAGAGTCAAACACGCCTGAGTGACTAACACTTTCACTTTTCTTTTATTGTATTTTAGGATATAAGCTAGGGATTTTGTGTTCATGTGAAGGTCACATTTAAGGTGATGGAAAATGACCATCCGAGTGAGTGTTGCCAGGCAGATACCTGTTTTTCTGCCTAGGATCCCAGACACTGAGCATGAAATGACTGCATTTCCCAGCAGGAAGGCTTCTCCCCACAAATTCCAAAGCTTCCAGAGAACATTCTCATTCTTAGCCAGGCTCAGTTCCTACCTAAACACCGAGAGAATAGTTTGCAAGGGTCCATTTGAGCAAAATCCTAAGGGAATTATTGAAGACTATCTGAATCCCAACATTTGAATCCTGCTGAAAGATGAGTGATCAAACCATTGGAGCAGGCTCATGCACAGCTGACTCTAGTAAATAGAAGAAAATAATTTCACGAGAGAACCTAAAATCTTTTGACCTAAAGAAGGCTTAATCACCTGAGAAGCTCTTATGATGAGTGCTATTTGTTTAGTAGCTCAGTTATGTCAATTCTTCTGCCTGAAAAGTCCTTATTATAGGAGATGACCAGTTATTTGACTGTTACATGAAATTCCTGATGTATAGTGTTAAAACAACACTGAAACACAGTACTGAGAACTCAAAATTCACAGAATGATTATTTTTGACCCAAATCCCCTCATCTGAAAGGATTAAATAAGACTGAAAGAGAAGTCGCTCAGTAATGTCCCACTCTTTGCGACCCCATGGACTGTAGCCTACCAGGCTCCTCCACCCATGAGATTTTCCAGGCAAGAATACTGGAGTGGGTTGCCATTTCCTTCTCCAGATCTTCCTGACCCAGGGATTGAACCCAGATCTCCTGCATTGTAGGCAGATGCTTTACCGTCTGAGCCACCAGGAAGATAAATAAGACTGAAACCAGTCTTATTTCAAGCACCCAATTTGCTAATGATTTGTACCTATATGCAAATCAAATTGATTGCACTGTTTCTGGAAAAGTTACCAGTCAAGAGGGAAATCTCCCATTCATCAAACCCATTTAAATCCATTTGGAACCCTTTGTGAGGGGCATTAAAAAGATTTAGCTGTTTAAGGAGAGAGTGAGGCCATTTGGACACAATTATTTATAAGTATTACACATGCTTCTGGTGTCCCCTTCATTTACTAGCATGAAGCCCAGGACCTCTCAGGTACACTGAGTCTATGGCAGGTGTGACACTGGCCTCGGTTGTTTCTTTCAGCAAAGATTCTGGCATCAAAAGAGCCCAGACCACTTACTCTTTCAAAAGACATATATGATTCAGTTCAGTTGAGTTCAGTTCAGCAGCTCAGTAGTGTCTGACTCTTTGTGACCCCATGAACTGCAGCACGCCAGCCCTCCCTGTCCATCACCAACTCCCGGAGTCCACCCAAACCCATGTCCATCCAGTCAGTGATGCCATCCAACCATCTCATCCTCTGTCATCCCCTTCTCCTGCCTTCAATCTTCCCCAACATCAGAGTCTTTTCAAATGAGCCAGCTCTCCGCATCAGGTGGCTAAAGTATTGGAGTTTCAGCTTCAACATCAGTCCTTCCAGTGAACACCCAGGACGGATCTCCTTTAGGATGGACTGGTTGGATCTCCTTGCAGTCCAAGGGACTCTCAAGAGTCTTCTCCAACACCACAGTTCAAAAGCATCAATTCTTCAGCACTCAGCTCTCTTTATAGACCAACTCTCACATCCATACATGACCACTGGAAAAACCATAGCCTTGACTAGACGGATCTTTGTTGGCAAAGTAATGTCTCTGCTTTTTAATATGCTGTCTCTGTTGGTCACAACTTTCCTTCCAAGGAGTAATTGTCTTTTAATTTCATGGCTGCAATCACCATCTGCAGTGATTTTGGAGCCCAGAAAAATAAAGTCAGCTACTGTTTCCCATTTATTTGCCATGAAGTGATGCGACCGGATGCTATGATCTTAGTTTTCTGAATGTTGAGCTTTAAGCCAACTTTTTCACTCTCCTCTTTCACTTTCATCAAGAGGCTCTTTAATTCTTCTTCACTTTCTGCCATAAGGGTCATGTCATCTGCATATCTGAGGTTATTGATATTTCTCCCAGCAGTCTTGATTCCAGCTTGTGCTTCATCCAGCCCAGCATTTCTCATGATGTACTCTGCATATAAGTTAAATAAGCAGGGTGACAATATACAGCCTTGATGTACTCCTTTCCTGATTTGGAACCAGTCTATTGTTCCGTGTCCAGTTCTAACTGGTGCTTCCTGACCTGCATACAGGAAAGGAATCAAGAAATAAGGTGTCAGCTGAAATTTATGATTTCATGAGTTTGAGTAAGCTCTGGGAGTTGGTGATGGACAGGGAAGCCTGGTGTGCTGCAGTCCATGGGATCACAAAGAGTCGGACACGACTGAACAGAACAGGTACAAGGTTAAGGGCCACAATAATTCATTTAAAAATGCTGGCTGCCAAGAACATTTTCTTTCATTTGGCTGTGATCACTTAACAAATAAAAAGCATTTCTGAGCCACAAAAGGGCTTCCCTCATGGTTCAGATGGTAAAGAATTCACTTGCAATTAGAGAGAACTGCATTCGATTCCTGGGTTGGAAAGACCGAGGAAGAGGGCAAAAATGACATCTGAGAACTCAGGGGTGTGATGCTCAGTGAAGTACTCTGTAGAATAGAAATTAATCATTCTGATGAAACTAGGTTTTAGCCTTACTCACCTGGCCTCTGTTTTACAGCCCCTTCGAGACTCTTTGGGGGTAGATGCAACCCCTTCCCCCCATTTTAGTGGCATTAATAGATGTACACGGGTAAGGCCGGAAGGGGGTGAAGTGGATGGAGAGGAGGCCAGAGGCGCCTTCCTTCAGAGCACGCCTGCCATTCCTGGTGATAGAAATCACGCGCTTATAGCCGCAGCCTCCCAGTGGACAAGTCAGCGTCCCAGCTTCTCCTTAGAGAACTGCAACCCCCTTTTCCACATTAAACACGGGGTACACTTTGCGAAGTAAACACCCAAGGTCTTGAACCAGTGATTGGGCTCCAGCCTCAACTCTGTTTACTGTCCAGTACAGCCGCCCCTGCTACTGGGTGATGGGGAACAGACGTGTGCCAGCAAGGACAGCGAGCCTGGACACGCCGATCACAGCTCCTTCGGGAGGGCAGGCTCAAGATTCCGGGCAGAATTAGCTCTGCCAATTGCCTTATTCCATCTGTTCCTAGAGACCCACACACTACAGTCATTAACAGAAAGATTTCCTGTGACATTACAAAAAAGGAACCTAGCGACTTTTTTTTTTAAGATGTGTTTCGAAATGGACATCAATCTGAACAAATTGTGCAAACATGCCTGATGCCAGTTCCAGAGCTGACCCTTTGATGTTTTGTACTTTTATTAAACCTATCCTCTTAGTTTCAAGAATTTTGTTTGTTTTTTAATTTATTTATTTTTAATTGGAGGATAATTGCTTTACATTATTGTGTTGATTTCTGCCATACATCAACATGAATCAGCCAAAGATATATACATGTCCCCTCCCTCTTGAACCTCCCTCCCATTCTCTCATCTCACCCTTCTAGGTTGTTACTTAAATTTACTTTTAAACATGCCTTTACCTGCTGTATAGCACATGGAACTCTGCTCAGTGTTATGTGCCAGCCTGGATGGGAGAGGGGTTAGGGGGAAATGGATACATGTATATGTATGGCTGAGGGCTTGCACTGTTCACCTGAGACTATCACAACATTGTTAATTGGCTAATATATCAATACAAAATATTTTTGGTGTTAAAAAATTAAAATTAAAAATGTCTTTATACTTAGCATGACATGGTCCCTACAGACTGGAGGAGTTTTCACAAAGCTGTAATGTTAGGTTGACCTCCCATGCCTAACAGATCCTTTTCTCGCTCCATCATCCTAATTTTAAAAGTGTAAAAAGTCCCAGTTGATCCCCTAGCTGTGTTCTGATCCAGCTTCATCTCTGCTCGCTGTTCTGGCGGCCAGGTTGTTGTTTAGTCGCTATGTTGTATCCGACTCTTGGCAACCCCATGGACTGTAGCCCACCGGACTCCTCTGTCCATTTGATTTCCCAGGCCAGAATACTGGAGTGGGTTGCCATTTCCTTCTCCAGGGGATCTTCTCAACCCAGGGATCAAACCTGAATCTCCTGCATTAGCAAGTGGATTCTTTACCACTGATACCACAATTAGCTCCACAGTGCTTCAGCCTGTCACTAACATCTCCTGGTACCCAAGGTGCCTTATCTTCTTGAATCTGTTGATCCCTGAAAACAGGTAATGTGTTCCCCTCTCTGGATGGGGTCAAATGTCATCTTGTGGCCGAGTCAGCCAAGGGGTAGCACCCTGCTCTTATTTCCAGCATCTTCTCCACTATGAACAGCCCACAGCATGCCCTGTCACGTATTTTTTCTCAATCCCACTTTAGGATCTAATGCTTTAATTCTATTTCCAAGTCTCCTGTGTCCTGGCCGGAGTTCAACAGCCTCCCAGGCCCTCATTCTGCCTCCATAGAAGCTTAACTGTTCACTGATAACTTTCTGCAATGCAGATAAATAAATGAGATAGAATCTCATCTTGGGCTTCCCTGATGGCTCAGATGGTAAAGAGCCCAGGGAAATCCCCTGGAGGAGGAAATGGCAAGCCACTCCAGTATTCTTGCCTGGAGAAACTCAAAGACAGAGAAGCCTGGCAGAATACAGTCCATGGGGTTTCAAAGAGTCGGACGCAACTGAGTGACTCACACACACACGCACACACACAATCTCATCATACTTCTCACTTTACAAGTGAGGATGCCGAAAACGTGCTCATGGAGTTAGTCCTACAACATCACAGAGCTGGTCAGTAGCGGAGCCAACCCTGAGACTTCTCACCAAGGGCGGTGCTTTCCCTATGTCAAGGCTGGGTCTTGCTCAGTGATCAGTTTCTTGTGCCTGTGTGATGGCCTGAGTGTTTAAAGAAAGACTGTCGGGTTTCCAGAACAGGCAAAGACTTCAGCTTGAGCTCCAGCTGAGGGAGGCAGGAGGGGAGGAGTCACAGACAGCTGCCCAGGCAGGCCCTCTCGACTGCGCCCCCTCCTGGCTGCCAGCCACTCACACGGGGACCACTGGCCCCTGAACCGAAAAGAAATTCACCACCAGCTCCGCTGCCATAGGCCCTTTTCCCACAACACTGTCCTGGACTGTCTGTCTTCCACCCTCCAGTTTAACCTCCAAAACCTGCCTTCACCTCCCCGGACAAAGGGAACAACAGTTGAAACAAATATCGTATGGGGAGGGGCTTCCCAGGTGGTGCTCGTGTTGAAGAACCCGCCTGCCAATGCAGGAGACATAAGAGGTGTGGGTTCCATCCCCGAGTCAGAAAGATCCCCTGGAGAAGGGAATGGCAACCCACTGAGTATTGCTGCCTGGGAAATCTCACGAACAGAGGAGCTTGGTGGGCTAAAGTCCACGGGGTTGCAGAGTCGGACAGGACTGAAGCGACTTAGCATGAGCACGAACACACATCTTATGGGGAGTCTGGAAGTGCTGGAAGGCCGAGCCACCCCAGGATGCCTGGAAGAGAGCCGTGTCTGGGGGACGTGCTAAACCCCAACGCAGCCAAGGTCTCTAGGGCAGCCAAGGTTGCTAGTGGTGGCGGCAGGTGCAGCCCTGGGGGGTGTCTGAGCAAAGCCCTGGGGTGGTCGCATTTCTGCTTGCCCACAGGTGGTTGCCCCGCTGGAGCCTGGCCACACACAGGACTACCCTCCGGGCCACAGACCAGGACCTCCCGTCACTGGGAGTGGTCCAGCAGGGGTGTGAGGGGAGGACTCCTGCCCCTATACCTGCTGGGGATTCCCTGTAGGTCTTCCACAGTCGTGGCTTTGAATGTTGCTGTTGTCACTGACGCCTCTATGTTAGCAGCCAACCCCTGACCACACACCGTGCCCACTTCACTGGTGTGCTTTCTTCCACCAGCCACAGGCTGTGGCTTTCCTGCCCTCTAGTTTGGTTTCCATTTTAGCTCTTCTTTCTTCTTCAGACATCAATGGCTGTCTTCCTTTGTAAGGATGGAATGAGCACTTTGTAGGCAAAAAAACCAGCAGGATATATTACATTATATATTTTTTAATTTTAAGGGGAAGGGGGAAATAAAATGATGCACACATTGCCAGGAAAAGTGAAACCTCTGAAAAGTAAGTAGATTTGCTTTTAAAATTCAAATAATAAAGCCACCAAGTTCCCCTGCCAACAGTGTGTGCTTGTGCTAAGTCACTCAGTCATGTCCGACTCTTTGTGACCCCATGGACTGCAGCCCACCAGGCTGCTCTGTCCAAGGGATTCTGCAGGCAAGAATACTGGAGTGGGCTGCCATGCCCTCCTCCAGCAGATCTTCCCGATTCAGGAATCAAACCCACGTCTCTTGAGTCTCCTCCACTGGCAGGAGGGTTCTTTACCACTAGTGCCACCTAGGAAACCCACCCATGCCAACCACCACCACCAACAAATCAAAAACTTTGCACCTTCACACCACAACTGGTAAAAGCCTGGACATCTCGGTGCAGAAAACGCCATAGCTGGATCCACTTAACACACAGTCACCTGACTCATAAATACAAATACATATTGATATTTTCATAGCCACAGAAACTTATATGTGAGAAATAAAATCACACATGCAAACACATTGGCTGCTTCTGAAAACTTGGCCCCGAAAGTCGACTATATTTTGCCATCGGCAGATGTTGTTGTTGTTTTTTATCATTTGGAGATGTCGGTATTTTTACACACTTCAGAAAGGATCGTGGAAATCACGAAGGCTTTTTTAAAACAAACTTGAAGTCATCATTTACATTCAGGGTTCAAAACAAGGTATCGGTAGGAGCCGGCCCTCTAATGAGATTTTTTTTCTCCCTTCCCTAAACAAATGTGGAATGATATGCGATGCACCTTCCAAGCCAGGTCACCTTTAAGAGCCCGGGGATGGCTGTAGTCACTGAATTACCCGCCAGCCCTCCGCAGAGAGTCTGCCCTGCAAAACCTGTGACAAAGGACCGAAATGACAGCACTCTGACTCACTCCTACATTGTGTTTGTTTAGGAGGTCCTAGAAATTGTATTTCACCAACCACATTCGCTATCAACACACAATTATCTGGCTTAATCATGTGGAACAGTGGCAAATTCACCTGGGGCTTAAGAACTAATGACATTCTCGTCTGAGCTGCTTTAGTGAAATGGCCCAGCACCTGAAGCAGGAACAGCAAGATTGCTCAAGAAAATTTGGTTTTCTGTTTTCATTTCACAGCATAGGGCCTCTGCTCAAATCAACAAACACTCCTGATTAAATAGCCACGCTGGCCGGCTTCTCCTCGCTCTGGCGCGTGGCTCGGAATGTTACATCGAGCACCCCAGCCTCGACAGGCCAAGGATTGTCTGGGACTTTGTGGGTGATGCATTGTCTTTCTGATGGGGAAATGAGTAAATAAATTGGCGGTGCCTAATTTGGGTCTGATGACAGTTATTAGCGCTGGGCAACCCCTGTGTGGCTGAGAGCTCCACCAGCCCGGCAGCCCCAAAGTCATGCGAGTATGCTGCTCAGGTGTGTATTTTCATTTCCTCCCACCATTTGGGGCAAGGGCATTAAGATTCTGCTTACTCCTGAAAAACCCAGCCCCTACCCTCGGCCCTACTAACCCCCTGTGTGCAAGGAGCTTTGTGGAGTCACTGCTGACTCTGCTATGAAAATCCCAAGGAGGGGAGGAGGCCAATTTTCGAAAGCTGGCAGGGGCGAGGGATGGAGTGCTCAGACTTCCAAATGTTTCAAAACAAGGAGGGAGGCAGGCATGGCGTTCCTCCTGGAGGACCACGGGAGGAATGGCCTTCATTTCTCAGAGAGATGAGAATTCAAAGGCAGCCCGGGAGACCCCCGAATTTCTGCTTCCCTTCTTGGTGGATGTTCCACACCCAATGTTCATTTATTTTTTTAAACGTCAGCTAGGAACACCTGAACTTTATTTTGTTTTTTAAATATTTATGTATTTGTCTCTCCGGGCTTCATTGTAGCATGTAGGATTTAGTTCCCTAACCAGGGATCAAACCCTGGTCCCTCTGCATTGTGAGTATAGAGTCTTAGTCACTGGACTGCCGGGAAAGTCTCCCCAACGTCCTTTCATTTTTGTTTCATCTCTCTCATGAGCACGGGCTGTGGGGCTAATGGTGATGAGCAGAGCACTGTATCTTCAGCTATAGCTTTTGCTCTCACTGCCAGCCCTGGGGCTGGGCTGCCCATATCAGAGCCCAAAAGCCTGCTATGTAGAGAAATTCCAAAGTCCTTAGGTTTGCCGGCTCCAAGCATAGTTCACATGCTTGCCTCTGGCCCCCTACACCCCCTGCTCCCGCTTCTCCTCTCACAACTTCTAACTACCACTAACACCATGACAATCGCTACCCCCAGCGAATAAGAAGCAATGCATAAACAGAAAAATTGTACACAGAGCAGAAGCAAAAATAACAGTGATAAACCCTGAGCAGTAAAGGATAAAAGAGAGAGAGAGAAAGGAGGAAAGGTTAGAGATTAGCACAAATATGGAGACTTGTTGTCACACTGACTTTGAATACTTTTTTTAAAACACAGGTGGCACTTCATAGGAGAGTCTTTTGATACTTAACACACGAAAGAGCTTTTTGATGAACCTCCCAAAGTAACCTGCCTCTTAACAAAATGGCTAATGGCACAAACGGCAGCCCCCCAGGGCTCCTCAGCGGGTGGATTCACCACTCTCACTCTTACATGTGGCTTGTTGGTGGGCCCGCCCACTGGTGTGACCACTTTGATCGCTGTGAGACAGAGTGTAGTCAACCTTGATTGCATAATACAAATAGTTACTGCACACCACCAACAGCACACAGCTGCTGAGCATCAGCCGGAAGCTGCAGGTTCCGACTTTGTCAGAAAGAGGCCATGATACAGCTCAAGATGCATGAGTTACGGGAAATTCTCACAAAAAAGGAGGCACTTACATATGAGGCCATTTACATATGAGGAATCAGGGTTCAGATAAGAAATACACTGGTTCAAAATCAACTAACTCTGAGAGGGAAGGTTACAGCCAGCACTGTGCATGCGCGCTCAGTCATTCAGTCGTATCCAATTCTCTGTGACCCCGTGGACTGTAGCCTGCCAAGCTCCTCAGTCCACAGGATTCTCCAGACAAGAATATTGGATTGGGTAGCCATGCCCTCCAGGACATATTCCCAACCCTTGGATAGAACCCAAGTCTCCTGTGTTGCAGGTGGATTCTTTACCACTGAGCCACCAGGGAAGCCCAACAACTGGCCTTAGTACCTTTCCATTGCTTCTGTGAAACCTCAGAAGTGGAAATGACTTAGAAAAATCTAAAACCGCTGTCTTCCCAAACTGCACACCTCCGGAAGTCTGCCGCTGGTAGGGGGCTCAGTGATTTGCTGCTCTTGCATCCACTGTGTGGCTTCAGCCTCCCCCAGGGTCTCTCTCTCTCCCCCACCCTTCTACCAGCCACCCACAATGCTGATGTGTCCATCATCCACAACGTGAAAAGGACCCGAAGTTTAATAAGCCACAGTTCTTCCACCAAGGGGACCACAATGTGGCTGCTGTTAGTGCTACAGAAAAATAAAACTAATGAGTTTTCAGCATCCACTGTAATTATAGAAACATGCAAGGGCTTTGTTGGGCTTCCCTGATGGCTCATATGTTAAGAATCTGCTTGTAATACAGGAGACCTAGATTTGATCCCTTGGTTGGGAAGATCCCTCAAAGGAAGAAATGGCAACCCATAACAATATTCTTGCCTGGAGAATCCCATGGACAGAGGAGCCTGGTGGGTTACAGTCCATGGGATCACAGAGTCAGACACAGCTCAGGGACTAATACTTACTTCTTTTCATGCAAGGGCTTAAGGAACGTACATGGAGATAACCATTCTATTAACAGAGGAAAGTACAGCAACTTTTCACAAGAAAAAAAAAAACAAAACATGATATTTGCACCATGACTCTGCTCTTGTGAACAGGAAGGCTGCTGGGGAGACATAGATACAAACAGTTCCAAAACTTGAAGAAAAACAGGGACGGCAGTTCAGAGCAGCACCAGACATCGCTGAGGAGGCAATGTGTAAGCTTAGACCTAAAGGACAAACAGAGAGAGAGCCATGTGCATGGGGCTGGCTGGGCGGGGACAGAGGAAGACTGCCTGTGAAGAGCCAGCACAGTGATGGCTAGACCAATTATATGCTGACTATCGGCCGAGAGCCTAGGCCTGTGACCCCAGATGCTCTAAAGCACGTAAATAACCCCCTCTGTGGGATTCTGGCTTCATTCTTCTGTCGCTATTACATACTGCCTGTGACCACGTGTGAATCACTTCTCTTTCATGCACCCACTTCAAGACACATGAGCAAAACAGGAAAACGCTCAACCTGACTATAAATTAATAACAGAAAATCAATGATGAAAATGGTTTATCATCTGAAAGCAATAGGTTTTCTCTTGACGTGAACAAACGATTTCTCTCCCATCCTTCGGTCCTGGGGCAGAAATGATCTCCCACAGTCTCAGAGCAAGACGTTTTCACCATCTACCACAGCAGCACCTTGGATTAGAAATCCCATCTGACCATCCAAATCTACATGAACTACTTGCCTAAAATAAAATTTTTATGTTGTTTCATAACCCACAGATCTTGAAAATTATTCCACAATTTTTAATTCAGTGGGATAAAGTAAAAATACCCAGACTAATTCATTACTAAAACAAACCTTATTATTCTCTAACCTTAGCAGCATATTTTGAATTGCAAAAAAAAAAAAATAGCATTCATGATGAGCTCTATGCTGAGTTCAGTCAGGTAAATGTCGAGGATAATTTATAAAGGCAACCTGTTGACCAGCTGTGCCATCGGGTAAAGTCCTCTCAAATTCCCTATTTTTTATTTTTGCCTGAGATTCTCCATCAGATGTAATGGTCCCTACTCTTCCATACTGCTTTGTGGTTGGTGTTCAGTCACTAAGTCCCGTCCAATTATTTGTGGCCTCATGGACAGCAGCACGCCTGGCTTCCCTGTCCTTCACTATCCTAGGAGTTTCCTCAAACCCATGTCCATTGAGTCAGTGATGCCATCCAAACATGTCTTCTGTCGTCCCCTTCTCCTCCAGCCCTCAATCTTTCCCAGCATAAGTGTCTTTTCCAGTGAGTCAGCTCTTTGCCTCAGGTGGTCAAAGTATTGGAGCTTCAGCTTCATCATCAGTCCTTCCAATGAATATTCAAGGTTGATTTCCTTTAGGGTGGACTGGTTTGGTCTCCTTGCAGTTCAAAGGACTCTTCTCCAACACCACAGTTTGAAAGCATTGATTGTCTGGTGCTCAACCTTCTTGATGTTTCAGCTCTCATATGCATACATGACTACTGGAAAAACCACAGCTTTGACTTTACGGACTTTTGTCAGGAAAGTGATGTCTCTGCTTTTTAATACACTGTGTAGTTTTGTCTTAGTTTTTCTTCCAAGGAGCAAGTATCTTTTAATTGTGTGGCTATATGCACTGTCTACAGTGGTTTTGGAGTCCAAAAAAATAAAATCCAAACTACTTAGGCAGTGAGGAAATCAAACTGTCACGGCTTAAAAAAAAAAAAAAAAGTGCTTTTTAAGAATCACCTAACTAAATGCATGTAAGCTTATTACAGATGTGCCTCCTAGGTCATTGGAAGATGGAACCGAAAACTCCATCACTCTAGGTGAGAACAAAGATGAAGGAAACCTTCAGAAGAAAAATAAAAGAGATAACACAGAAAATGCACACTACCAGGAACAACAAACCCTTCTTCTTGTGAATTACCTCTAAATGACCCAGTGTGTATTCCAGAACCATTCCTGACCCTTTACCTAAAAAGCCCTTTGCTGCTTGCGGTAAACTGTTAACAATGGACTATTATCATAATATTTCTTCACAGGAAATTATCTGAGTGCTTTGCTCATTAGAAAGAGCTCCCCTAGTTTTGTTCCTAGAGATTCTTATTCGATTGATAGGGAGAAAGTCCTGAGGATCTGGATATTTAACACATGCCACATGTTATTCTATCAGGCAGTTTTGAGAAACACCCTGCAGCCTGAGTAAGCAGCTGAAGGGCCTTAAGCAGGAATGTGGCACCCTCCAATCCATGCTAAAACCAATTTGCAAATGCCTCATCTGGGAGCTTTATACTTTGAGTCAGCAATTGGCTTCTGGAAATCAGCTAGGGCACTGTTAAAAAATCCCAATACCCAGGCCAGAGCACCATAGACTAATTACAAAAGAAGCTCTGGGGGTAGGATCCAGACACAGCGTCTTTAAAGCTCTCCAGGTGATTCCAGTGTGCAGCCAGGTTGGAGCAGATGAAATTCTGAGCAATATTCTCCCGGCTCCTTACTCAAACAGGATGGCCTACCTCTCTCTCTCTGGCAGGCTTTGGGTTCTAATAATAAAAAGTCAAGGCTCATTAGGTCAGCGCTGAGTGTCACTTGCTTCATTTTTCTTTGTAGAACTCATCACAATCTAACACTGTAATATACTTTAGAAGTTTTTAAAACACACAGAATCTGTCTCCCCCTTTCAAGTATATGTTTCATTAGATTGAAGACTTTTTCTGGAAAAGCAGTGCCTAGTACAGCTCCAGTACTTTGGACACTTGATATGAAGAGCTGGCTCATTGGAAAAGGCCCTGATGCTGGAAAAGACTGAAGGCAGGAGGAGAAGGGGGAGACAGAGGATGAGATGGTTAGATAGTGTCACCAGCTCAACGGACAGGAATCTGAGAAAGCTCTTGGGAGACAGTGGAGGACAGAGGAGCTTGGTGTGCTGTAGTCCATGGGGTCACAGAATCTGATACAACTTAGTGACTAAACAAGAGTACATGATTGAAAAACTTCTTGTGTTGTTACTGGATACTGCATATATAATATTACTTGGCAGAGGATGTGGGGGGGAATATTCTTATTAGCCATTACAACCTTAACTAAGCAGATAGATATTTTGGATGAAAAGAAAAAAATAACTGTGAACTAAGATATCTTTGACAATGGTAATGTAGACAGACATCTTCCAGGCAGCAACAGAAAGTGATCCAAAACATCAGTACCCTCCTACAACATCAGCAGATTGGTGTTGAATTCCCCTCTTGAAGGGAAAAATTCTCACAGCCAGCCAAGCACCATTAAATGTTTGCCTCCCAAAGTCATTTAAATCATAAAAATATCTAAGTAGATCTCAACTCTTTATGTTCATAACCTCATACCTGTAGAAAGCTCAAATCAAACACAAAACCACAAACCAGTAAAAGTACATTTAACAAAATTAATGTGGTACATGATGCAAAAATAAAAATGCCAATTTTGTTTTTAATAGGAAAGAGTTCTACATTTTTTTACTTTTAACTTGCCCATTTATCTCTTTTTATTTTGAGCATAATGGAACACCATCTGATCAACTTTGTTGAAATGTTATTTTCTTTTTGAACAATAAATGTGTAACTTATCCGTTCCATTCAGTCGCTCAGTCGTGTCCGACTCTTTGCGACCCCATGAATCGCAGCACGCCAGGCCTCTCTGTCCATCACCAACTCCCGGAGTTCAATCAGACTCACGTCCATTGAGTCCGTGATGCCATCCAGCCATCTCATCCTTGGTCGTCCCCTTCTCCTCCTGCCCCTAATCCCTCCCAGCATCAGAGTCTTTTCCAATGAGTCAACTCTTCGCATAAGGTGGCCAAAGTACTGGAGCTTCAGTTTTAGCATCATTCCTTCCAAAGAAATCCCAGGGTTGATCTCCTTCAGAATGGACTGGTTGGATCTCCTTGCAGTCCAAGGGACTCTCAAGAGTCTTCTCCAACACCACAGTTCAAAAGCATCAATTCTTCGGCGCTCAGCCTTCTTCACAGTCCAACTCTCACATCCATACATGACCACAGGAAAAACCATAGCCTTGACTAGACGGACCTTAGTCGGCAAAGTAATGTCTCTGCTTTTGAATATACTATCTAGGTTGGTCATAACTTTTCTTCCAAGGAGTAAGCGCCTTTTAATTTCATGGCTGCAGTCACCATCTGCAGTGATTTTGGAGCCCAAAAAAACAAAGTCTGACACTGTTTCTACTGTTTCCCCATCTATTTCCCATGAAGTGATGGGAAATGAACCCATATATTTAAGGAACTTCAAAAGACAATACTAGCAAAAGGTAAAACTCCAGTTTAATTAAGTTCATCAATGTGTGACAACTATGATACTGACATTAAATATGAGTTATCTGTAGAGATAGGATCCCCCCTACACACACACACGCTGTAAATACAGTGCTAAGAGCAGGCTTGAGTGCAATAAAGGACTTGAGTTACCAAATGTTAACAGGTAAAAGGGTTTCCCAGGTGGCTCAGAACTCCACACCAATGTACAAGACATAAGGGACACCAGTTTGATTCCTGGGTTGGGAAGATCCCCTTGAGAAGGGCATGGAAACCCACTCCAGTATTCTTGCCTGGAGAATCCCGTGGACAGAGGAGCCTGGCAGGCTATGGTCCACAGGGTTGCAAAGAGTTGGACACAACTGAAGCAACTTAGCAACAGGTAAAATACTTGCATGTATGTGGTGGTGGTTTAGTAAGTCGTGTCTGACTTTGTGACCCCATGGACTGTAGCCAGGCAGGCGCCTCTGTCCATGGGATCCTCCAGGCAAGAATACTGGAGTGGGGTGCCATTCCCTCCTCCAGGGGACCTTCCCAGCCCAGGGATCAAAGCCATGTCTCCTGCATCTCCTGCATGGGCAGGCGGGTTCTTTACTCCTAGTGCCACCTGGGAAGCCCTTTAAGGGATCCATTTAATAGGAAATGTTTAATTTCCAAAAGTGGCCACACTCTTCAACCCTCCCTCTAGCCATGCCCTTTGTCATGTGACTTTGGAGTCCTTATGAAGGCAGAGTGTATTCCTCCAGCCCTTCTGTTTGGGTTGGGACAAGACCTGGGTTCGATCCCTAGGTCGGGAAGATCCCCTAGAGAAAGTAACAGCTACCCACTCCAGTATTCTTGCCTGGAGAAATTCCAAGGACAGAGGAACCTGGAGAGCTACTGTCCATGAGGTTACAAAGAGTCAGACACGACTGAGCAACCAACACTTTCACTTTTTCATCAGGACGTCAAGGATGCAAGGACAATAAGATGTGGCCCTGCTCTTGAAGACCCTTCTATCAACTTGATGACACATCGGAAAATATAATGAAGTAAGTGTTTTGCCTTCTCTCTTTTGTAAATTATAAGAATGAACTAATGGTGCTCTTTAGCACCTAGTGTTTAGCTTTTATAAATACTGTCTTCTAATTCTCTATGAAAAACCAAATGGTCCAAATGAGAGAAAAATCAATTTGTTTATTCCTCAGTTTGTAATGTCACACCTCAAGGTAAGACTCCCTTGAAAATATGAAACTTCTTGACATCGGCAGTATGGAAAAATAAAGTACGTGTCGCTCAGCGGGTGCCCAGGACCTATATTATGTCCTACTGTTGGTTACAGAATTTTCAATATTTCCTTATCCTTTTTCACTCATATGAACTGCAGCTTATAGCAGTGGTAATCATTTCCTGTGTTTGAAAAAGAGATGAAAGCATTCATGGATGAAAGTCAGTTGGATTTAATCTCCTTCTCTCTCATCCAGGGCACTGCACTGATCATTTTCCAGGAAAACAAGACTTAAGCTCATTTTTGTCATGACAAAACTGGTTTCCTAATAATCAGATGGCAATTCCTAGTGTACACAATTCTAATATAATTACCAGGAGGAAATGTGGAGGGAGTTGCAGGTTTGAGATAAAGAAAAGCCTGTGAATTTTGTATTAATGTCTCAGACTCTCTTATTTGTGCAAGTAATCAATCTTTCGGGGAGTAGAATAGTAATTCTTTGTGGGGGAAAAAAAAATGACAAGAGTCAGAGGAAGAAAGGAGATAATCTGAGTTCCATTCGGTACACAGTGGGTCAGCTGTGAGTGACAAAGCTCATCACAAAACTATAGCTCACAGAGTAATCCCAGTAGCAGCGTCTCATTTGCAGCCCAAGCAGTGTTAATGACATGTTTAACAGCTGCTTGTTGAAGTTTGGAATCTGCATTAACCCGCAGAGCAGTGAACAGAGAAATGAGGGAGCGTATTGAAATCAAGCCTTCATTATGCTGACAGCCCAGGTGAAAGGCTGCCAGAGATTGTACAGAGGCGGGGAGGCAGGTCTGGAGGGTGGAAGGTTCAACTGCATGTGAGGACCATCTCGGAGACGACAGGGGCTGATCAGCAGACACAGAGGACCACAGAAGCACATCGACAGCTCCGCTCCAAGACAATGAAGTGGGAGCGGTATTCAAGTCCTGGCCGGGCACACCAGCCACTTGGTTGGCATGGCCGTCACTGTGGATCAGCTCAACCTTACACTCCGTCGGTGCTGTCGTAGTGGGGACACCAAGTGATGCCAAGTCTCAGGCTCCTTCACCCCCGGGAATATTATTTACTCCTCACTGCTCCAAAAGCAGAGGGGTATAAGTGCCACGGCGTGATTCCTAGACTTCCTAAAAGAGTGTTTGTCGAATTCGCTTAAATGAATGACTAAATGTGTTTTCCTTTTGTTCTTGCTGTTCAGTCACTCGGTCGTGTCTGACTCTACCTGCTAGGTTCCTCTGTCCGTGGGATTCTCCTGGCAAGAATACTGGTTTCTCTGTCCGTGGGATTCTCCAAGCAAGAATACTGGTTGCCATTCCCTTCTCCAGGGACTCTTCCTGACCCCAAGGATTGAACCTGTATCTCCTGCATTGGCAGGTGGGTTCTTTACCACTAACCACCAGGGAAGCCCAAATATAACTCCATATACTGGCCTATTGTTCCCTGAAAGTGTTTCTCTGGTTTTTCCCTTGCAAGAGGGCATTCATTACTGAGGACCAAGAAGGAGGACACGGGAGGAACAGTCATAGGATTTGGGGCAAATCCCAGCTTCTCTGTACTTTTTAAAAAGTAGACTTAGGGCTTCCTTGGTGGCTCACATGATAAAGAATCTTCCTACAATGCAGAATCCTTGGATCAAGAAGACCTCCTGGAGGAGGAGATGGCAATTCACTCAGTATTCTTGCCTAGAGAATCCCATGGACAGAAGATCCTGGCAGACTACAGCCCATAGGGTCGCAAAGAGTTGGACAGGACTGAGCAAGTAACACTTTCACTTTTTCACTTTTGCAGCTTTGTGTGAAAGCCCCAGCTTCAGTGTTCTTGCCTATAAAAGGAAATAACAGCACCTACCTTACAGGGCTAAGGTAGGATTAAAGTAAAACATTGAAAGCCCCCAACACAAGTCGACATTTCATCAAAAATTGTGGGGTTTTTATTGGAGATCACCACCATCAGCAGTGCAGGTGTGGCCAGTCTGCACAAAGGCCCTCCTTGGAGTAAACTGCACCCAGACACACGTGGCACGGGCTTCCCAGGTGGCTCAGTGGCAAAGAATCCTCCTGCCAAGGCAGGAGACGCAGGAGACTCAGGTTAGATTTCTAGGTCAGGAAGATCCCCTGGAGAAGAAAATGACACCCCACTCCACTCTTCTTGCCTGGAAAATCCCATGGACAGAGGAGCCTGGTGGACCACAGTCCATGGGGTCGCAAACACGATTGAGCATGCACACACACACACACAGCTGTACTCTGGTAAACTGTCAACCCCATGAGACCTGTGCATTTTTTTTTCTACTTTGTTGACTGATTCATTCCCTGAAAACTAAACAGTGACTAATCCATAATGGTCAAAACATGTGTGGGTGACAAGCCTGCTGTCCCCAACTAAAGCACCTTTCACTCCACTGTATATTGCTTCTATATAAAGCTTTCTTCAGTTAAAAAGGAAGAATGACAGGGCTTCCCTTGTGGCCCAGTGGTTGAGAATCTGCCTGCTAATGCAGGGGACACAGGCTTGATTCCTGGTCAGGGAACTGAGATTGCACGTCAAGGGGCAACTAAGCCTGTGCATCACAACCTGAGTCCCAGCGGAAGATCCTGCATGCTGCAACTAAGCCCAGGGGCAACTAAACGAATATTTTTTAAAAAAGAAGCATGCTGGAATTATTGAATTATAGTATCTTAGTTATCATTTCTAGGCAAAACCAACTCACTGGAAGAGACCCTGATGCAGGGAAAGATTGAAGGCAAAAGGAGAAGCGGGTGGCCGAGCATGAGATGATTAGATAGCATCACCGACTCAATGGACATAATTTGGGCAAACTCCTGGTGATAGTGGAGGACAGAGGAGCCTGGGGCTTCAGTTCATGGGGTCGCAAAGAGTCGGATAGGACTTAGCAACGGCATAACAACAACAAAAGCACTCATTTCATCAACCACTTCATTTCGCAAATGAGGAACCAACCGAGGCTCAGAGAGAGGTTGATATACTCTGTGAAGAGCAGGCTAAGCAATGACGATTTCACAGCCTTAAGGAGATTCCCACGGAACAGTGCGCTCCTGTGTACCATGTCTGGGATGCTTTCCCTTCAACCAAAGCCCCGAGCAGTGCATTTTCATGCTCATTCAGTCACGAAAGCAGGCTTGCCCACTGGTGTTCTTTCTTTGCCCTCAAGTCATGCTGCCTTTTAGGTTTCCTATGTCCTCTTATATTTTATAAAATGAGGAAACTGGAGAAGGTTTGTCTTCACACAGCTTACTGGAGAACGCGGTTCTTCCATCCTTATGTATGTGTATGTATGTGTGTGTGCCAAGTCGCTTCAGTCATGTCTCACTCTGTGTGACCCCATGGAGTGTAGCCCACCAGGGTCCTCTGTCCATGGGATTTCCCAAGCAGGAATACTTAAGTGGGTTGTCATTCCCTCCTTCAAGGGCTCTTCCCCATGCAGGGATCAAACCCCGGTCTCCTGCGTCTCCCGCATTTGCAGGTGGATTCTTTACCACTAGTGCCACCTAGGGAGAAGGCAATGGCACCCCACTCCAGTACTCTTGCCTGGAAAATCCCATGGACGGAGGAGCCTGGTGGGCTGCAGTCCATGGGGTTGCGAAGAGTGGGACATGACTGAGCAACTTCACTTTCACTTTTCACTTTCATGCATTAGAGAAGGAAATGGCAACCCACTCCAGTGTTCTTGCCTGGAGAATCCCAGGGACGGGGGAGCCTGGTGGGCTTCCGTCTATGGGTCGCACAGAGTCGGACACGACTGAAGTGACGACAGCAGCAGCAGCAGCAGTGCCACCTAGGAAGCCCCTTATATTCCTACTCAAAATATGCGCCTCTGTCATAACATCTATTTTATATACCAGATTCTAGGTAAGATTTGTTTAGGGTTAAAGACAGTTTCTCCGGAGAAGGCCATGGCACCCCACTCCAGTACTCTTGCCCGGAAAATCCCATGGATGGAGGAGCCTGGTGGGCTGCAGTCCATGGGGTCGTGAAGAGTCGGACATGACTGAGCGACTTCACTTTCGCTTTTCACTTTCATGCATTGGAGAAGGAAATGGCAACCCACTCCAGTGTTCTTGCCTGGAGAATCCCAGAGATAGTGGGCCCCTGTCTATGGGGTCGCACAGAGTCGGACACGACTGAAGCAACTTAGCAGCAAAGACAGTTTCTCCAGCTAAGCAGCACTTACCTAGACGACCTTGAGGCTCCCTTCCCTGCTGTTCCCCTTGGGAACAGAAAGAACAAAGTCAATTCCATGAGGAGGCACTGGATTCTGACTGCAACCCTCCCCAGCTTCTCCTTCCCCAGGGATGAGGGTCTCAACAGAGGAGGCAAGAGGAAGAGGGAGGTGGAGGAAGGGGGTCAGAAGAAGGTCGAGAGGAACAAAAAGAGGAACAGAGTCAACAATCCTGCAGGACGGCCAGCAATTTTTGGCCCATGTATTTCTGCATCTGTCATCTTAGTTTATCCTCACACAAATCCAGGGGTCTAAGTACCAACGGTATTAAAATGAAACAGTGGAGGCGATAAGATGAAGTTATCTCACTCAGTCACTCAGTCTATCTTAATGTATTCGCCCACCTGCCAGTACAGGAGGTGCAAGTTTCATCCTTGTGTGGGGAAGAACCCTGGAGCAGGAAATGGCAATCCACTCCAGTATTCTTGCCTGGAAAATTCCATGGACAGAGCAGCCTAGCAGGCTATAGTCTGTGGGGTTGCAAAGAGCAGAACACAACTGAGCGACTAAACAACAGAGCAGTCCAAAGGGCAATGGTCGATAGCTGGCATCTCTGAAGTCTGCAAATCCAGGCAGCACCCCTTCCCCAGAGAACACGGCTTAGGTATGGAGAGCCAGATCTCTCCGGGTAACCTCCTCACCCCCAGCACCTCATTCATTCTTCTGCTTTGCATCCAGGTAGAGACTCCTCTGTTGCAGTCAGTCTCTAGTCACGAGGCCAATACACAGTTAATTAGCAGGAAACAGGCTCAGCTCCTTCTGTGGCATGCAAATAAGGATGACTAGATATTCTGAAACCATGCCAAGTGTTCGGATCACTGAGCCTCCTGTTTCTGGTTTTGTGACATCCTGGGATCCCCTCCTCCCAACCTACTGCCCTCTACCCTCTCCTAAGACCTGAGACTTTTCTTAAATTTTCCTAAAATGTCTTCAAATACAAATAGTTTTAATTCACTTCTCACATAGACCTATATATATGTATGCTGGTGTAACTGCACATATTCATTCTCACATATAACTGCATATGTATATTTTTAAAGGTACCTATAGAGGACTTCCCTGATGGCTCAGCGGGTAAAGAACCCACCTGTTAATGCAGGAGACAGGAGATGCGGGTTAGATCCTGGGTTGGGAAGATCCCCTGGAGGAGGAAATGGCAACCCACTCCAGTATTCTTGCCTGGAAAATTCCATGGACAGAGGAACCTAGCGGGCTACAGTCCATAGAGTTGCAAAGAGTCAGACATGCCTAAGTGACTGAGCATGCATGGAGATCACATACCTTTATCCTTTATTAGAAAAAAAAAAAACACAAAACTCCAGAGCTACCTGGAAAAGTACTTGTGTCTCCCTTGCTTCTCCCTGCCCTGGTAGGAACTTCCTCATTCATCACAGTTTATCCTTGTATCCCTTCCCCACTCTCAGCCCTAAAGAGCCATGCTTCCCCTTCTCCAGCAACTTGGTAGTAATAATAACAGTACCTACAGCCTACAGAGCACCCGCTCTGTGTCGAGCACTGCACTGGGTATTTTATAGATAAGATCTCCTATACTTCCCCCCCTAAATAATCCACTAGGATTATCTGCCTTTTATAAGGAAAAACTGATGCTTATAGATTAAATGAATGTCTAAGGCACATGACTACTAAGGGAGAGGACTGATATTCAAACCCAGAACTAGTTTTCCCTAAAGCCCATATTAGGCAGTAACCTGTGAGCCTTGCATCCCACTCCTGAGGATCTTCCTGTGGATGAACAGGATCTTAATTCACTGAGCACGAGTTTACTGAATGCCTATTTTCCACCAGACACTCTTCTAGGCACGTCAGATCTGGCAGGAGACGAAACTGTCAAACACCCCAGTGTGTGTGGAGCTTACACTCCAGTCGGGAAGACTGACAACAAAAACATGAGTAAATCTGCCACCTTGATCCCCGTTTCTGAGATGAACAGGGCTGAAATCGTTACAAAAGGGGAGATTATTTGTCTTTCCATGTGGCCTTCTGGGAAGGCCCCTGCCGGGTAAAAGAGAGTGACTTTTAAAGGGAGGAGGGATGCAGGCACACTTCAGGCAAGCTGGGGGGTCTCCAACAGAGCTTGGCAAAACCAAGCCAGCAGATAGCTTCTTGCCTTGTGGGAGGGGAAGAGGAACGCATTTGTAAAGTCTGGACTTTTAACCAAGCCAAGATGTGCATGCCCAGTTATGTTCGACGCTTTGCAGCCCCATGGAATGGAGCCCGCCAGGCTCCTCTGTCCATGGGGTTTCCCAGGCACTGGGGCGGGTGGCCATTCCCCTCTCCGGGGGATCTTCCCACCCAAAGATCCAACCCATATATCTTCCATCTCCTGAGCTGGCGAGCAGGTTCTTTACCACTAGTGTCACCTAGGAAGCCCTTGTCATGCTTACACTCAGCCAAAAGCTATTCAAAAGGCAGATATGGCAAGAGTCTTTCCACACGGCACTCACAGAATGTGGCCACAGAAGCTGTATAAACAATCTTTAGTCTGCTCCTCCAGGGCATCATCCCAGCTCAGGGACTGAACCCAGGTCTCCTGCATCATAGGAAGATTCTTCACTGCTGAGCCACTAGGGAAGCCCCGGGGAATCTGCCCAAGTCAACACAAATTCTTTTTAACATTTTTTTTTAAAAAGTCTTGTTGAATTTGTTACAATATCGATTCTATTTCATGTTTTGGTTTTTTTGGCTGTGAGGTCTGTGGGATCCTAGTTCCCCAACCAGGGATCAAATCCACTCTCCCTGCATTGGAAGGCAAAGTCTTAACTGCTGGATCACCAGGGAAGTCCCCTCAACAAAATCTTGAATGGGGGAGCAAGAATTTGAATCCTCACCTCCAAAATCCCAACCTCTTTGCCACGACAAAGAGCTTCCAAACTTTTACTGAGGAAGCAGTCTACCATCTATTTAGAGATTTCTTTAGTTTGATTTGTTGGCAGCATATTCATTGGTTGTAAATTGAAAAGAGAGACAAAAAAAAAAAAGGAATAACACGAAATAGCAGGTTTTTACTGCATAAGTCCTGTGATGGCGTATAAAATTAGGAAATAATACTATGAAAAAAATGTATACTGCCATAAAAACAATAAATACAACCCTGCTGTTTATTATTGTGCTAAAAGATAAAAGGTAAGGGACATTCCTTCAGAATACTGGAACTAAACATTTTTAATAATAGTTTTTAAATTATCGCTAACATTCAGTCTGTTTATAGCTTTTCAGTAGAATATGGAACTCTGTGTTCCCTAGAATTCTCCTTTAGCTTGTTACATGAAAATAGCTAATTTGAACTCACTATTCTTTTCTAGCCTGTTCATCAGTGTGCAATGTCCTGAAAGGATAAATTTAAAAAAAAATTATGTACAAAAATAATGGCATCAAAAGTAAAAGAAACAATCTCCAAAGAAGGAGAACAAAAAAATAAGCAATGAATTTCAAACCAGCAACAGCAAATCCCAAACAAGAGCCTCTGTGAGCAGATCACCAGGATCAGAGTGAAGCGTTCCTCCTGCAATTCTCACTCCAACCAGGAGGGTGTGCTATGTTGCTCAAACCAGCCCTTTCCTTCCTGAAGTAAAGCCACTGGCTGGAAGTAAAGAAGAGACTGTGGGTGTGTCAGGAGCTAGCCTGAAGCTAGCTGAATCCCTAGCACCCTGAACAGTACACCAAGGTGGAGATGTTCATGATAGCTGCCCCAGTCCTCCCTAAGGTCAGTCTGACACGACACCAAACCCCAACTTCTCAGTTGGTTCATTTAAGATGCAAATAACAGAAATGACAAAGTCAAGCTCTAATCTCTTGGGCTGCTGCTGCTGCTGCTGCTAAGTCGCTTCAGTCGTGTCCGACTCTGTGCGACCCCATAGAGGGTAGCCCACCAGCCTCCCCCGTCCCTGGGATTCTCCAGGCAAGAACACTGAAGTGGGTTGCCATTTCCTTCTCCAATGCATGAAAGTGAGAAGTAAAAGTGAAGTCGCTCAGTTGTGTCCGACTCTTAGCGACCCCGTGGACTGCAGCCCAGCAGGCTCCTCCGCCCATGGGATTTTCCAGGCAAGAGTACTGGAGTGGGGTGCCATTGCCTTCTCCAATCTCTTGGGCTAGGTATTCTAAAGATGAAGTGAACTGAGAATCATGGCAACAAGAGGAAAATCTAAGTATCTATCTGAATGCGACAGGGTTAAAATAAATTTTCCCTATTTTCCCCTTGAAATTAAAACCCAGTGAACTTGGCTCATGACTCTTTTAGTTGACGAACTATTTTGCTAGCAGGAGGTTTAGCCAGAAAAGGACAGAAACCGTTTTAAGTTTTTGAAGTCATCCTCTCATAGCAAAAAGAAAAAGACCCTCTCTCTTAAGAAAAATCTTATAACTGTATGTGGGATACAATTATAACTGGTTTGCTCTAAATGCAGTACAATCTTGGCTGTGTATTAAGCAGTTGAACAGTTTTTCTCCAGGTTTCTTTTTTAACTTTCATGAAATATTAATGTTTCCCCCTTTAAACATTGTTCCAGTCCGCTTGGTTAATGTGATGAGGTGCGTGTGGTTGGGTGAGGAGAGCTGTAATATTGCCCCCATGCTCTATTTAAGCAGTACAGCATGGTCTTTCAGAAGCAAAGGGCACATTGAAATAAAATCAGCCCCAAAGTGTTCCTCTGTGTTTACATCTCACAATAGCAATCACCACACTGTGCAGGGTGTTTCTTAGCAAGGCCTGACTGGCTGAGGTTAACTGCCCAGAGTACAGCTGAAGGCCAGCAATTCTTCCCAGCTACTTATTAACCCCCAGGAAATCTCCTGAACCCTGAGGTTCAATCCTTTATAAGCAGTTTTCCAAGTATTTTGAGTACTTGTTCTTTCCTGAACACCTACAGCCGGTCAGATTGTGTTTGTATAAAGAAACGCTCTTTTTTTTTTTTTCTCTTTAAAAGTGGATTGAATTTCAGGGCACCTTAAAGGTCAGTGGCTCCAGAAACCTTCTGTACAGCACAGGGAGTTCAGCTCGGTGCTCTGTGATGACTTAGAGGGGTGGGATGGAGAGGGGAGGAGTATGGGAGGGATGCTCAAGAGGGAGTGGATATATGCATACATATGGCTGATTCACTTTGATGTACAGCAGAAATTAACACACTGTAAAGTGATTATACTTTAATAAAAAGAAAACAAAAGAATGGTCTTTACATTCTTTCAGAGGTATTTAGACGTGTGCGCACTCTCAGTCTTTCAGTCCCGTCCAACTCTTTGAGACAGCATGGACCATAGCCCACCAGGCTCCTCTGTCCATGGGATTTTCCCAGCAAGAATACTGGAGTAAGTTGCCCTTTCCTTCTCCAGGGGATCTTCCCAACCCAGGGATCGAACCAGCATTTCCTCCATCTCCTGCATTGGCAGGCAGATAATTTTACCATTGAGCCACCTGGGATTCCCCAGATGGCATGGGATGACCTATAGTTCACTTCTGGCATGACTGTGTTACCCAGAATTGTAGCGCCTTCTACATCCATGAAGTTGCTGTTCTTGGCATAATCGACTCAAGTTGCAGAGTTCACAAAAAAACACTACTAAATATAAAGAGAATTATTGGTGAAATATTCTGTACATGTCCCAAAAGAAGTCGTTCTTTTTAGAGAAGGAGAAAAAGACCAGCGGCTCAGAGATGGTCACTTTCTTCACATTTTGGCTTCTCTTTTTTTTCCTAAGGACCAAGAGATAGAGAAGGTAAGGGAAAGAGGGGAGACAAACAGAGGGCCGAGGAGCCCAGGGACCAAATTCCTCCTCCTCCCAGGAATTGCCCTGCGAAGGACAGGAGAACAAGGAGCTGCTGGGGAGGAAGGAAAGGCTCAGAAAAGATTCAGGCAGGACACAAGGAGGTCGGAGTCAGAGGTGCCACGCTTCCAGCCACATGGCCGGGCCTGGCCAACAGAGACCACAGCTCAACCCAGAGATCAAAGACAACACTACTGATCTCATTCTGCAAAACCAAGAGATTCTATCCATGCAAGAGAGTCCCATGCTTGTGTGTTTTAATATTGCAAAAAATTGAAGAGTATAGACTGACTTGTCAATTTATGACAATAAATAGAATTAAAATTTTGGTCTGCCTTGCCAATAAAAATTTTATATTTCACCTCAACATTTAATAGCAGGTGTCTGGTATTAAGAAGTTGTGTAAATAATGGAGATTATTTTTAAACCACAAATTAATTATAGAGTTGTCCAGTGTTAACTCACTGGGAAGTTTTGAGTGCCTTGTACGTTTTGTGTGTATGTGTGACAGAAAGGAGGGGAGGAAAGAGTACGCAAGACAGCAAAAGAGACACAGATGTATAAAACAGCCTTTTGGACTCTGTGGGAGAGGGAGAGGGTGGGATGATTTGGCAGAGTGGCAGTGTAACATGTATGATATCATAAGTGAAACGAATTGCCGGTCTAGGTTCGATGCAGGATGCTTGGGACTGATGCACGGGGATAATCCAGAGAGAAGGTGCTGGGCGGGAGCGGGGAGGTGAGGGTCGGGATTGGGAGTTCATGTACACTTGTGGCTGATTCATGTCAATGTATAGCAAAACAAATACAGTATTGTAAAACAAAACAAACTAAAAAATAAAAATTAATTTAAAAAAAAAGAGGAGAGAGAAGAAAGAATCTTCTGAGTCAAAGTGGCTTCATCTATTCTACGTGTTACCGTCCCTTCTTCCAGATCATTTTTCTATCATGTATTAGTGCCCATAGAAAAAAAAGTGTCAAATGAAAATGAGGATCTTCTAAACAGATATTGTTAACAATAAGTATATCCCTGAAAGTGAAAGTGAACGTCGCTCAGTCGTGTCCAACTCTTTGCGACCTCATGGACTGTTTAGTCCATGGAACTCTCCAGGCCAGAATACTGGAGTGGGTAGCCTCTCCCTTCTCCAGGGGATCTTCCTAACCCAGGGATGGAAGCCAGGTCTCCTGCATTGCAGGTGGATTCTTTACCAGCTGAACCACAGGGAAGCCCCAAGTATATCCCTATTATGACTTAAGAAACAATTAGGGTCTCTTCCTAATCATTTAAAATCAAAGACAAAAGGAGATTCTCTGGGTGGTCCAGCGGATAAGATTTCACACTCCCAGTGCAGGGGCCCCAGGTTCCATCCCTGGTCAGGGAACCAACAAGGATCTGGCACAGCCAAATAAATAAAATAAATATTAAAATCAAAGACAAAAGACTTGATACATAGAAATGACACATATTTCGTTTATAATTAAAAAAATAAAAGGATGTGAAGACTGCCTCAAAGGACCAATAAACTTCCTAAAGTCATATGGCAGAATCATCACTATAGTTTCTTCCTTTAGCTGACAGAAGAGAGGAAAACTATATTCATAATCACACACATACCAAATTGCCCTACCTTGATGTACTGGAGATCCCTAGCTCCTTTCCAATCTAGTGGTGGGCTTCCCATGTATGTTTATGAAACATTATGTTAAATCAGTCCAATGTAATTCAGCGAGCAGTGATGGGCATATGGCTGAAGGAGAATCTGGCACTGGTATTTTTATGAGTATAGGGTAAACTGTGATATCCTAAATGCAAAGGGGATAATGGGCATTGCCTATTCAACCAGGGTAGAGCTGAAGGAAACTTCTATAAAATGTTTTCTAATTTGACAATGTCTACACAAGCAAGAAACATCACTTTGCTGACAAAGGTCTGTATAGAAAGCTATAATTTTTTTCAGTAGTCATGTACAGATGTGAGAGTTGGACCTAAAGAAGGCTGACTGCTGAAGAATTGATGCTTTCAAATTGTGGTGCTGGTGAAGACTCTTGAGAGTCCTTTGGACAGCAAGGAGATCAAACCCCTCAATCCTAAAGGAAATCAACCTTAAATATTCACTGGAAGGACTGTTGGTGAAGCTCCGACACTTTGGCCATCTGATGCGAACAGCCAATATATTGGAAAAGACCTTGATGCTGGGAAATATTGAGGGCAGGAGGAGAAGGGGGCGACAGAGGATGAGATGGTTCGATGGCATCACTGACTCAATGGCCGTGAGTTTGAACAAACTCCAGGAGATAGGGAAGGACAAGGAAGCCTGGCGTGCTGCAGTCCGTGGGGTCGCAAACATGACTTAATGACTGTACGAAAACAACAGTGCAAGCAAACTTATAGTATTGGGCAAAGCAAGCCCCATTATTTCTGCATCTTGGACACTGACATAAATACAGAGCAAGTCAGTCAAACGTAAGTAGTATTGGGTTCAGCCTTTATAATGATATGATATCCGGTATACATTTATCATAAAAGGATGCAAACCAAGCCAGCAGCCAAGAACAGGGTTGAAGGAAATGTTTCTTGCAGACAGTAGGACTTGAGCATGTAGGACTTTAATTCAGAAAGAAGCAGAGTTCATCTCAATGACTCTCCCTTTCCCCAGAAAAGACTTGGAGTCCCTGAGTGAGAAGGAAAAATGCCTTCCATCCTGCTCACTGCCATCCTATCCCTGAAGGCTATCCTGTGACTAAATGTAGCAGAGCCTGTTGAAACCTGCACAGCTGTGATAAAAACACTTGGACCAGGACTTCCACAATAACTGTTTGCATGGCTAGGTACAGTTAATTATTATGTTTTTCTTCACCATTTCAGAATTCATAAACTCTGCCTCAAGGTCAAGGCATGATTTTTCTGTACTTTTAACAGGTCATTTATTCTTAAAATGTTTGGGGATTTTTTTTTTTTTTTTTTTTGAGAGAGAGTGAAACAGGTATATAACTTTAGGGAAAACTCTATAGTCCAGTTTGAAGAGATGGTAAATGGTGTGGGGGGGGGTGTTGCTTTTCTTAAATATTCCATTAGTTTTTCACCTTGAGATTTTTTTAAAAGCCATATGTTTAGGATTATTATTATTATAGGCCTGGTATCTTGCTAAGAACTTTATATATGTTTTAGTTTTCACAGTAACTATATGAAGAAATTTCATTACCATTCTCCGTTTACATACTGAAGGTTAGAAAATTTCAAACCCTTTGCAGGAGTCCTGTTACTAGTAAGACACAGAGCTGAGGTGTGAATTCAGGTCTGTCCTGACTTCAAATCTCTTTATCTTAATTATTGAGTAATTCTGCAATTGAATTGCTTTTCAGAGGTGAACTACTTCAGATAGCAAAATGAGGTTTGCATTTCCTTCCCTATTATCATGTTCAGTCAAAGGATAATAGTTAAAAACAACACTAGGGACCTCTCACTGAGGTCGGCTGGGGTTTCATCCCTGATTAAGGAACAAAGATCCCACAAGTCACGCGGAACTGCCAAAAAAAATACTTAATAAAATAAAAACAACACTATATTAGATATTTACTGCCTTGTCAATTTCTTCACTTTTACTTAGAGTCTCATGAAATAAAAAGTTTTGTTTCAAAAGACAATACAAAAAAATCTCAAATGATGGTTTTTTTCCCCAATTCTATTTCACCTACAGGGAATCCGCATAATTAAGGAAGACCCTGGCCACTCCCCAGTTTCACCTAAGCAAAGCTCTTCTCACCCAGGAGAGCTTAGTAGCAATATATTGGTATTAGAATAGCTGTCTATTTACCCTGGCGTAGTACTAATATTGTTAACCAGAAAATTCACATTTATCAGTGCAGAAACGCTGCATTATCAATTCAGTCCTTTAGGTCCCCTTGGAAATGTTCAAGGGTTTACATTTTTGTAAATGGAGCTTTACATTTTACAAATAAAAGCTGTCTTTTATACTCCCCAGAGCCCATCCAAAAAGTTGTGCCAATAGCATCAACTTTCTGTTCCCACCTAAACACACCCACACGCACACACACATGGGCACACACATGAACACACACCCATCTCATCCTTAGAGGGAGAAATAATGAATAGGGTAGTTGAATACGAAGCAAATTAAATGCACTTAGCCTACACTGCCATCAGCTTTCTATTCAGCGTAATGTATATTCCTTTACCTATGTAATCAAGGCATACACCCCAAGCTGTCAACACCTCAGCCCAAATAATCAAAGCAGTTCCTGGATAACAAAGAAGCAATATGCAAACAAAGTGCTTCTATAGCCTCATGAATTTATGCATGGCTCAAAGTTCTTAGATATTCTTTCTATGGACTTCGGATTCAGTCAATATCCTACACTGACCCAAAACAAGAGTGAAACATCCTTGAATAGTTTCTTATGCCTGTTTATACCATTTATTCATGATCTACAAATTTACTTAATAAACAGTTCATGCAAGCTTAAAAGAAGCTTCATAAGAAAATGTAAGGAAGCAGCAGACACAGAAGAAAAGAAAACGTGTTCTTTCTCAAAGAATAATCCAGGAAGATTCCATGTACCGTGGAGCAACTAAGCCCGTGCGCCGCAACTCCTGAAGCCCACAAGCCATCGCAAGGGAAGCCCTCACATGTCAGCAGAGTATCGCCGGTTCGCGGAAACTAGGGAAAAGTCCACGTGCAGCAACAAAGATCAGCACAGCCAAAAATTAAAAATCAAATAAATAAAAAGTAAACAAACAAAAGAGTCCTAATCCCAATAAAAGAAGAGGGATTAAATTTATTTTTAAAAAAGAGTATGTTTTAAAGGCTCAAGTGTATCCATGAAAATGGCTGTTTCAGCAATCTGAATGTTCCTTTCACAGAGAAACAGGTTACTCCTGATGTGTTTTGCAAATATACTTCACACTGAGTATCAGATCACTCTCAGTCTGCAAAGGATTGTTGTTTTACCAACTTTCAATAAATATGAAATAACCCTGGAGGAATAAATGCACAATAGAAGTCCACTTGGAGCTGCTTCGTTTCCCAAATGCAACTTGTTCATCTGCAGCCTGTTTAGAAACCACATTTCTGAAAAGAAGAATTAGGTCATGAATGGATGTGGCTGAGAAACAGAGGCTGAATAAAAAGGATATGCCATTCCTCAACCAAGCACAAGGTATTATGAAAATACATAATGCAGTGTGATGCCCTTCCTCATGAAACAGTGACCAGCACAATTATAATGAATATACCAATGTCAATGGTTAAAGGCCACGCAAAAGAGTCATGGGGAGATTACTTTCTGAGATAAATAACACACTGCAGATGTATGTTTATGTATTTTCACTAGAGCTGATAATAGGTTAAGGTTTGGAATGGCAAACATTCCGGCTATAAAATCTTTTCAATGAGACACGCTGTGTACTGAGGATATAGGACAGTGAGAATCAAAAAAAAAAAAAGGTGCTGATTTTGAAGACGTTAAACAATTTGTTGGCTTTCTTTTATTCTATACTAGTGTACTGACATGTTAACTAAAATTTGAAACTATCAGTGTAAAACTATTGTTTTTCAGTCACTTAATCCTGACCCGACTCTTTGTCACCCCATGGACTGCAGCCCACCAGGCTTCCTTGTCTTTACTATCTCCTGGAGTTGGCTCAAACTCATGTCCATTGCATTAATGATGTCATTCAACCATCTCATCCTGTCTTCCCCTTCTTTTCCTGTCCTCAGTCTTTCCCAGCATCAAGGTCTTTTGCCAATGAGTTGGTTCTTCACATCAGATGGCCAAAGTATCGGAGCTTCAGCACCAGTCCTTCCAGTAAGTATTCAGGGTTGATTTCCTTTAGGATTGGAATAGAAAGAAACAAAGTGAAAGTTGCTCAGTCGTGTCTGACTCTTTGCGACCCCATGATATAACAAAATAATCCCCTTGAAGTTTTAATGTGATCCAATAGCTCTCTTGTGCAACACGGCCTTTAAAAAGTGCCGAGATTTATTGCTTTGGGAAAATACAATAGACTATAAATCAAGCTACAATAACAACTATGAAAATTTCTCTTACCATTCTCACCTCTAGGCTCACCTCTGCCCAAGGAAGCTCTGGAAACCTTCTATTCAATAGACTCTGTCTACAAATAGTTATTTATCACACCTTGAAAGGTGGCTTCACCTCTGCAACAAAGTGTCTGGAGATTTCATTTGTCTTCACTCACAGTTATGAGAACAAAGGAAACTTTGATTCATTCGGTTGGGATGAAACGTATCCATATCATAGCAATATTAGGACCTTTTAATCATCTCTCCATAAGAAAAGATTAAAATGCCTTAGTTATGCGAGATTAAATGCACATTCAGTAATTGCAACGGACAGTATGCTTTCAGAGTGGGAGAATTAAATTAAAAGAAAGACAACTCTGGAAAATGTACTAGTGGTAGAATTAGAAGATGTTTCATCAGGTCCTGATGTCTCTACAGTAATGAATCTGCCAAAAGATAATAATATTTTAGTGAAGGGTGTGATTGGATAAGTCACATTATTTATTAACTGTTACCCTAAACTATCACTTTTGTCTTATTATTAAGAATGGTTAGAGGGCAGCTGGAATGCCTGACACAAGGTATTAGAATTGGACTGTGTCCATCACAGATCCTGGAGGCATGATCTCTGAGCTTGGTATTGGAACTCACTAGCACCTGCTGGCTGAGTGTTCACAGACCAAGGCCTGCCACGGTCTCAATTATGTCTCCAGGATCATCCAGTCGTTCACATGGTCCTCTCCAATGGCCTCAACAGAGCTGTCTTTAATTCCTAAACTTGCTCTTCAAAAAATTTCAAATAGATGCAGACGTTGGAGAAGACTGTCAGAGACCAGAAAGACTAAGCTACAAAAGTGGGAGGGGTAACTTTCCTGGTGACCCAGTGGCTGAGACTCTGTGCTTCCAATACAGGGGCTCCAGGTGTGATCCCTGATCAGTAAGACATATGTAGCCAAATAAACATATACAAAATACTGCTATTTTTGTTGTTCAGTCGCTCAGTTCTGTCCCACTCTTTGCGACCTCACAGACTGCAGCATGCCAGGATTCACTTCCTTCACTATCTCCCGGGGTTTGCTCAGATTCATGTCCATTGTGTCAGTGATGCTATCTAGCCATCTCATCCTCCGCTGCCCTCTTCTCCTCCTGCCTTAAATCTTTCCCAGCATTAGGTTCTTTTCCAGTGAGTCGGCTCTTCACATCAGGTGGCCAAAGTATTGGAGCTTCAGCTTCAGCATCAGTCCTTCCAATGAATATTCAGAATTTATTTCCTTTAGGATTGACTGGTTTGATCTTCTTGCAGTCCAAGGGACTCACAAGAATCTTCTCCAGCAACACAATTTGAAAGCATCAATGCTTCAGTGCTTGGACTTCTTTATGGTCCAACTCTCACATCCTTACATGACGACTGGAAAAACCACAGCTTTGACTATGTGGACCTTTGTCAGCAAAGTGATGTCTCTGCTTTTTAATACACTGTCTAGGTTTATCACAGCTTTCCTTCCAAGGAGCAAGCATCTTTATTATTTTTTTTTAATTTATAAAGAAAAAAGATTTGATGGGAAAATGTCTTTGAAGCCCTCTCTGGAGGTTATTGGCATTCTCCTGGGAAGCAAACTTTCATGGACAGGTTAATTTAACTCCTTAGATTCCCAAAAAGCTTATGTGATAAAGACTATGAATGATGAAACAGACATACGAAAGAACAAAAGAATATAGACTTCTTCAAGTAAAGTAGGTCTGGAGGGTAAGGAAGCAACAGGAAATCAATCAATGGTTACGCTGAATTTCCAAGGGCTTGCAGTGGAGGAGGGCAGGGGGGAGGAGGAGATGGGCAGAAGTCCAAGGGCCTCCCAGCTGTCAGAATTCTTCCTTGCTGGGTGGAGGTCAGTCTTTGTCCTACTCAGGCCTTCGACTGACTGGAAGAATCCCACCTTCGCTATAGAGCCATCTGCTTTACTCAGAGTCCACTCATTTAGACTTTTGTTTGCTTTTGGTTTGTACTCAGTTGCTCCGTCGAGTCCGACTCTTTACAGTCTGACTGTAGCCCGCCAGGCTCCTCTGTCCATGGGATTTCCAGGCAAGAATACTGGAGTGGGTTGCCATTGCCTTCTCCAGGGGATCTTCCCACCCCAGGGATTGAATCTGCTTGTCTCTTTCCTCTCCTGCTTTGGTAGGCAGATTCTTTACCACTAGTGCCACCGGGGAAGCCCCATTTAGACGTTGCTGTGTGTGCTGTGCTGAGTCACTCAGTCCTGCCCGACTCTTTTCGACCTCGTGGACTATAGCCTACAAGGCTCCTCTGTCCATGGGATTCTCCAGGCAAGAATACTGGAGTGGGTTGCCATGCTCTCCTCCAGGGGATCTTCCCAACCCAGGAATAGAACCCAGGTCTCCCACATTGGAGGTGAATGCTTTACCATCTGAGCCATCAGGGAAACCCTTATTTAGATGTTAATCCCATCCAAAACCCACCTTCACAGGAACATGCAGTATGTGGGACTAAGTATTTGTCCCCAGTGGCCTCGCCAAGTTAACGCACAGAATCAACCTTCATGGTTTCTAAATGGACTCGATACTTAAGACCCAGTTGACTGACTATCTGGGCAAAGAGCCACAGCATCTTTCAAAGGGAAAAGATAAAAGAAATAAATCTGCAAATAAAAATGGACTCTTCTAAGTCCCAGACATGAAGAAGAGAAAAAAGCCAAGGTGGGACTAATCATGATGAGAGATTTCTTCACAAAGTAAAATCATTTCATCATTTCAGCTTCTCTCAAATTGGGTCAAGTGAATAATGCCATGAGAAAAGCAAAAGATGGTTTAGTAAAATATGAAATCAAGCCCATGTATAGTAGTGTCACAGGGTGTGATGGCTAATCGTATGTGTCAACTTGGTTATGCTCTAGTGCTCAACTGTTTGGTCAAACACCAGTCCAGATAAGGCTGCAAAGGCATTTCCAGATGTGATTAACGCTTACACCAGTAGACTCCGAGTGAAGCAGGTGGCTCTTCATAGTGTGGGTGGGCCTCATTCATTCAGTTGGAGGACTTAGAGAAAAGTCTTAGGTCCTTTGAGAAAGAGAAAATTCTGCCTCAGACTGCCTTTAGACTCGAAACTGTGACTTCTGCTCAAATGTCCAACCTGCCCACCTGCCACACATCAGTCACATTTACCAGTTCCCGCATTCACCCAAGCCCATTTTTGCAAATCTCTCTTTCTGTCTCTTTCCCTGTCTCTCAGCCTCTCTTTCTCACTCATTCTCTATGTGTGTGTGCGTGTGTGTGTGTGTTAATGTTAGTCACTCAGTCGTGTTAGACTCTACACGACCCCATGGACTGTAGCCCACCAGGTTCCTCTGTCATGGAATTCTCCAGGCAAGAACACTGGAGTGCAATCTACTCCATTCCATTCTCTAGGGGATCTTCCCAATCCAGAGATTGAACCTGGGTCTCCTGTATTGCAGGTAAATTCTTTACCATCTGAGCCACCAGGGAAGCCCAAGAGGATGAGTGTGTGTGTGTGTGTGTGTGTGTGTGTGTACATCCTATAGGTTCTATTTTTTTGGAGGACCATGACTAATACAGTGGTGGAGAGCTTTATGGCACGAATGGGCCCAGTATCTGAAACACTTCTCTTCTAAGATAGGTGTGCTATTATATAAAGAATCCTTATATTTTATTTTTAATGTATATATTAACAGTTATTTAACTTTGTTACAAACTTTAACACTTCTGTTTTAAATTCAATAAACTCACTTTGTGTTAAACTCATAACCGACCAGCACAAAACTCTTGGAAGAAGAAACTAAGATTGCCTTGCAATCTGTCTAGTGCCTTGCACACAGCAAGCTCTCTGAGTGGCTCAGGTTTACCAGTTAATCTTCCCGCATTACAAGGATATGGTTTCCCAGGTGACGCAGTGGTAAAGCATCCGACTGCCAATGCAGGAGATGTGGGTTCGATCCCTGGGCCGTGCAGATCCCCTGGAGAAGGAAATGGCCACCCACTCCAGTATTCTTGCCTAGGAAATCCCATGGACAGAGGAGCCTGGTGGGCTCCAAAGCATGGGGTCGCAAAGAGTCAGACATGACTAAGCACACACACACCCCATGTAACAATCTGTTTAGACACAGAGGTCTGTATCCTCTCTCTGCATCTACAAGACAAGATGTGAGGTCTCTTAAACACAATGTGGCAGGTGTACAGCATTCCCTAGCTGATAGCCGGAAGAGCAGAGACGTTTGACTAGCTTTCACCAGCTTCCACCCACCCGTGTTTCATATCCAGCAAGTTTTAAAGAACTCCAAGAAACAGAACTGACTCAGGAGCTAATTCCAGCATACACAGCATCCGCTTGCACGCTAGAAATGGTCTTCACGGGACGCGGAGGCTAGTAAAGTGAGGCGCTCACTCAGTTAACGTTATGTAAAACCAAATACGCACAGGCAAATTATTAAAGATCTGTTTACTTGGAACTCTGATATTTGCCATGAAAATTCCTGCAATTAAAATTTGACTTAAAAAAAAAGAAGTTTGTCCCCCCTCCCTTTAAAAATCAGTTTCAGAAAATCTTTGATAGAATCAGCTAATTAATTCTTGGCCTCTTTAACTAACACCACATTTGAAGTCACGTGTTATAAATCAGTTTCAGTTGAGATATTAAAATCAGATTATAACAGAAAAGCCTTGTAAATATTTGCCTCCAAATGAGTTTAAGAATAAATATATATTCAGTATATCATCCATATTTAGCAGATATTAATAAGACAAAGCATAGCTTTAAATTCACTTATCATTTAATACAAAGGAGGAAATAGGAAAGTGGGCCTGATTAGCTTGTTTATTCTTGGGCTTGGTAATACCTTATTAAAATTTGAGGTTCAAAATTGATATAATCTGTCAAATGTCAGCAGAAATATTTATTCTGTAAATGAAGCTTTAGTTAATAGAACTTTAATTTGAAGTATTTTACATTTTCTTCTCCTCCATAAGGAAACTGGAAAAGGGGTGGGGAAGTCTTGATAGGAATGTGAAATTAACACATGCAGCTTGCTCCGTCTCTAAGTCGTGTCTGACTCTTCGCAACCCCGTGGACTGTAGCCCTCCAGGATCCTCTGTCCATGGGATTTCCCAGGCAAGTTACTGGAGTGGGTTGCCATTTCCTTCTCCAGGGGATCTTCCTGACCCAGGGATCAAACACATGTCCCCTGCATTGGCAGGCAGATTCTTGACCTCTGAGCCACCAGGGAATAGGAAATTAACACTGAGGTCTGAATTTCCTTTCCGGATCTGTGCTGACACTAGAGGTCAGTGCTGCTGCTGCTGCTGCTAAGTCGCTTCAGTCGTGTCCGACTCTGTGCGATCCCAGAGACAGCAGCTTACCATAACCTTCCAGAAATGATATCTTGAGTCTTCACTCATTGTAATTTGCCATTTGAGAAGAACCACAGAATTTTAGGTGAGGAAGTGGTCTTACTAATGACTTAATCTGCTGTCTTTCTAGAGGAAAAAGAGGTGAAATCTCAAGAGGACCAGGGACTTGGCTGGTCTCACAGTTACAGGGAGTCAGGGCTGAACTCGGGACGCTGGGAGCTGATCAGTGACACAGCGCTGGGGGTCTTCACAGTCACAGAGACCCTAGGTGGGTGCTAGCGCCAAGTCCCCTCAGTCATCTCCAGTGCTTTTCAACCCTATGGACTGCAGACCCCCAGGTTCCTCTGTCCACAGGATCTTCCAAGCAAGAAAACTGGAGTGAGTTGCCATTCCCTTCTTCTGGAAATCTTTTCGACCCAGGGATCCAACCCATGTTTCTTGTGTCTCCTGCCTTGGCAGGTGGACTCCTTACCACTGGCACCACCAGGGAGTCCCCAAGGTAGGTTGTCTATAGGACATCAAACACTCATTTCATAGTTTACTGATAAAATCTACCCACTTCCAGTATTTTCAGCACCCCATAGACAGGACCTTAATGCAATGATTTTGAAGACAAATTAACCTCTGAATCTATCCTAACTCAGGTTTGTGAAAAAAAAAAAAAGTCTGCTTATTCTGGAATGGGAGCTGCTCAGCATTAGCCCGAGGCTGCTCTCAACGCTCTCCAGTCCATTGGGTTCAGAAGACACATCACACTGGGAGACAGTATCCACTGTTCTTCTTTACTAGGCTCAGACAGCTTCTGTTTTGTACTGTTTTCTCCTCCGTCTTCCTGACACTGTATCTTTTGAAAATACGGAAGAAAAACTTCAGTTTGTGACTCCTGAAAATGTCTATTAGAAAATCACTTTATGTGAACATGGAAAATGACCTAAACACTCTAATAACAAAATTAAACATGTGGTGATGAGGATTTCTTTAACAAAATAATTAATTGGGCTTCCCTGTTGGCTCAGTGGTAAAAAAAAAAAAAAAAAAAAACACTTTCCAATGCAGGAGACATGGGTTCGATGCCTGGATCAGGAAGATCCCCTGGAGAAGGAAAGGGCAACCCACTCCAGTATTCTTGCCTGGAGAATCCCATGGACAGAGGAGCCTGGCGGGCTGCAGTACCTGAGGTCTCAAAGAATGGCACTGAGTGACTAAGCAGAAACAAGGACAGTCCCTTCTGAGTCACCCTGGGAAAAAATACGCCCTGGGGGACCATTCTGTCTGTATCCTGCAGCTCCCCTGTGGGCCCTTCTTCCTCCTCAGCTGCAGCAGATACACCAGTGATGGGACTCTGTGCCCGCACTGGCCCTCCAGAGGGATGGGCGGCCTGGGAGGCTGAGCGTCTGTGCAGCACTTCCTCTCTGCCCTCAGCTTTTGTCACGTGGATTGAGGGACCAGTGCCTCACCTCCTCAGCCCCCTATCACCTACCGTCACATGAATGTGACGTCATTTTATTCTGTTAGAGCACCGTGACAAAAAAGGAGGCACTAGAGCCTGACAGCACCTGTCAGACTGTTGCAAATATTTATTTGAAATACTGGATTAAACCGGTGTCCTGTGACATTAGCGGTGGCAACTTGTCCCTGTAGAGTAAATTCATTTATTTGCACAGTGTAAATGAGGGCATCGCACTCAGGCTATCATTAGAGAAAATGTCCCCTCGCGTCGTTATGGAATCAGAACTTCTAACGTGCAGAGGAGCATCGCGACCATGAAGATCGAGGCTACAGCATTCCTAAGCTCGTGGCTCAGTGCTGGCAAGCCAGTCACTGTGCCCATGAAGGCTAGCTAAGCTCCTCTGACCACACGGGTGGACATCCAAGTACCTGATTATTTCCAAACAGAGTTTTAAAGCCATCACAGCCTTGCTCTGTTCCAGCCTCGTTTGCGCTTCTCCTGCTTCCTTAACTGGAGGCTCCCTGAGCGCGTAGGAGACATCTTGCCCTGTTCCTCCCCAGCTGAGCAACCAGCACCGTGGCTTCCTCCTGCCAAAGCACAGTGCTCAGTGCCTGAAGGTCGAGGGCAAACTTTTCTTTTTATCAGATGAGGGAACCAGTCAATGCACAAGAGTTATACAGTAAGAGCAAATTACTTAGTTATATTCCTTAAAACTCACAGGGTTTTATTACACAGAGTACCAGTCTCACTCCTGACTTAAAAGTATACATCGTTGTTTCTTATCGTTTAGTCACTAGTTCAGTTCAGTTCAGTCCCTCAGTTGTGTCCGACTCTTTGCGACCCCATGAACCGCAGCACGCCAGGCCTCCCTGTCCATCACCAACTCCTGGAGTTCACTCACACTCAACATCCATCGAGTCAGTGATGCCATCCAGCCATCTCATCCTCTGTCATCCCCTTCTCCTCCTGCTCCTAATCCCTCCCAGCATCAGGGTCTTTTCCAATGAGTCAACTCTTTGCATGAGGTGGGCAAAGTACTGGAGTTTCAGCTTCAGCATCAGTCCTTCCAATGAACACGCAGGACTGATCTCCTTCAGGATGGACTGGTTGGATCTCCTTGCAGTCCAAGGGACTCTCAAGAGTCACTAGGTTGTGTTTGATTCTTTTGTGACTCCATGGATTGCAGCCTGCCAGTCTCCTCTGTCCAAGGGGTTTCCCAGGCAAGAATACTAAAGTGGGTTGACATTTCCTTCTCCAGGGGATTTTCCTGACCCAGGGATCAAACTCATGTCCCCTGCATTGGCAGGCATGTTCTTTACTGCTGAGCCACCAGGGAAACCCTAAATTAAGAATTTAAGTTTAAAGCCTTCACATCTAAAAAGGGTTGTGAAGTTATCCATCTGGAAGTTGAAGACTTCAGTTATAGCCATGTATTATTACTAGGTGAGTGAGTGAGTGAGTGAAGCTGCTCAGTCCAACTCTTTGCAACCCCATGGGCTATAGCCTACCATGCGCCTCCATCCATGGGATTTTCCAGGCAAGAGTACTGGAGTGGGTTACTATTTCCTTCTCCAATTACTAGGTAGCTGAACATAAAATATTTACTTTCTTATAAAAAGACCCTGATGCTGGGAAAGATTGAAGCAGGAGGGGAAGTGGGCAACAGAGGTCAAAATTGTTGGATGGCATCACTGACTCAATAGATATGAGTTGGAGCAAACTGTAGGAGACAGTGAAGGACAGGGAAGCCTGGCATGCTGCAGTCCATGGGGTCACAAAGAGTCAGAAACGACTTAGCGACTGAACAACAACAACAGTTCCAACTATGTTCTATGCTAGTGATGAAAGACTAGGAAGCATCAGCTCTTTTAGGTCACAGGGCATTAGAATAACTCCATTGGTGACGAAGATCATGGTGGAGATGACACTGAGTGTGGCAACATCAGCTGCAAGAAAGCTCCAGGGACCCAGCTGCACTCAGAGAGGAAGGGCCTCTAAGGGAACGACAGCCAGATTTTAACATCCATATTGTATCAGCCTCTTTCCCTCTGGTTTCTGTTTTCTCTAAGAGGGGATGTGAAAGGTTTAGAAGGAGAAATTGTGACGTCATCTCCACACTCTGGGGTTCAATGAACTAAACATGAGAGTTTAATAAATTTAAATATGTTTACTGCAGCCCGATGATGAAACAGGACACTGCCTCTCCTCGGAAGCCCCCTCCCTGCCCTCATCAAAAGGGACCACTGTCCTGACTTTCACAGAAGTCACATTTTTGTTTTTATTTGTGCTTGTACAATTGTTGTCGTTCACTCAGTCGTGTCTGACTCTGCAATGCCATGGACTGCAGCACGCCAGGTCTCCCTGTCCTTCACTGTCTCCCATAGATGGCGCATCTCATCCTCTTTGCCTTCTTCTTCTTTTGCCTTTGATGTTTCCCAGCATCAGGGTCTTATATGAACATGCATTTTCCTAAACACTAAGGCTTAGTTTCATCTGTGTGGGAACATTTGTTCAACATTATGTTTGTGAGCTTCACCTGCTTTTTTTGTCCAGCCATAAATTTATTAATTTTTAATACTGTGTATCATGCCACTGTATAGATAAACAATTTATTTATCCATTTTATTGATCATGGTAACTTTTTTTCCTGCTTGAGATAATATTCATAAAGCTGTTAAAATATACTTGTATGTGTAGGTAAAGAGACATACAGAGAGATATAGATATTTCTTTGTGCACATATGCATGCATTTCAGGGGTATATTTTTAGGTATGTCATTTCTGAGTCAGAAATTTTATTAGATAATTATAAACTTTTATAATTTTATTAGATTATTTTCAATTTTATTAGATAATTATAAACTATTTTCCAAAGTGATTCTACTAAGATTTGCCATCATTAGCAGTGTGAAAGTATTAATATTCCTTCCTTTTCCTGGAATACATTATCCGCCTTCCACAATTTCAATCATTCTGCTATGTCGGGTCATAGAATGAAGACATGGGGAAGAACCAGAGCATTCTTAATGCTATTTGGGGTCATTTGTGACCGAAGCACAATCTAGGGTGGTGGGATGTAAGGACAGCCCTCCAGGACCTGTGCCTCCTGGAATCCATGCCCTGACGTAATCCCTCACTTGAGAATTTACAGACTCATTTCCTGGGACAGAATGCAGCAAATGTGATGGGCTATCACATCCAAGATTAGGTTACAAAACAACCGTGGCTTCCTTGTGGCCACCTTCTCCGAGCCTCTGATTCTTTCTCTCTCTTTCTCTCATCAGCACCCACCACATTATGACAACATCCAGGCAGCCTATACAGAGACCCATATGGCAAGGACCTGAGGCCTGCCAGCAGCTACATAAGTGAGCTTGGAAGCAGATCTTCTAAGGCAGGCACGGAAGTGAGCTAAGAAGTGGATTTGCAGTCCCAGTTGACACTTGAGATGACTGCAGCCTCAGAAAATATTTTGATTGTAGCCTCATGAGATTCCCTGAGCAAGAACCCTCCTGCCTGGCCACTCCTAGACTCTTGACCCACAGAAACTATGAAATAAGAAATATTTTTTTGATCTAAGAGACTAACATTTTGTGGAAATTTGCATGGGTGCATGCTCCATGGACTGTAACTCACCAGGCTCCACTGTCCACGGGATTTTCCAGGCAAGAATACTGGAGTGCTTTGCCATTTCCTCCTCCAGGGCATCTTCCTGACTAAGTGATGTAGCAACAGCTAAAAAACATACATTTGGTACCTGGAAGTGGGTGAAAGTGTTAGTTACTCAGTCATGACTGACTCTTTGCTACCCCAAGGACTATAGCCCGCCAGACTTCTCTGTCCCTGGACTTCTCCAGGCAAGGGTACTGGAGTGGGTAGTCATTCCCTTCTCTAGGGGATTTTCCTGACCCAGGGAGTGGACCCGGGTCCCCCACGTTTGCAGGCAGATTCCTTACTGTCTGGTGTCATGATGAAAAAACACCTTAAAATGTGGGAGTAGCTTTGGAATAAGATGGTTGGTGGAAGCTGGACTTTTGGGAAATGTTAGAAAAGGATACATTTCCTTGCAGACTGTTAGTAGTACCATAGGTTTTGAGGACTCTGAGTTAGGACTTACAAGGAAATCACGAATGTATTTCTGGAAACCGGAGGAAGGGGATTTTGGTTAAATAGCGGTGGAAAGGTTTATAACATTATCACCTGCAGAAACGTGGAAAGTAGAACATATGTCAGATGAACTAAGGAGGTTTCCAAGCAAGTTGTTGAAGGTACCAAATGGTTTCTTTTTGCTGTTTATAGCACATGCGAGAGAAAAGACATAAATTGTAGGAAGGACTATTCGTCACAAAGGAGCCAGGATTTACTAGATTTGAAAGTTCTCAGACCCTCAAGATAACAAATAGCTATTGCTAAAGCTAAAAGGGCTTCCTTGGTGGCTCAGATAGTAAGAATCTGCCTGCAATGTAGGAGACCCAGGTTCAATCCCTGGGTTGGGGAGATCTCCTGGAGGAGGGAATGGCAACCTGCTCCAGTACTCTTGCAGCCTGCCAGAATTCTTGTATTTCTTGCAGCATATTCTTGTAGTCCGCCAGCCTCTTCTGTCCATGAGGTCAGAAAGAGTTGGACATGACTAAGTGACTGTGAAGAAGGCTGAGCGCAGAAGAATTGATGTTTTGAACTGTGGTGTTGGAGAAGACTCTTGAGAGTCCCTTGGACTGCAAGGAGATCCAACCAGTCTATTCTAAAGGAGATCAGTCCTGGGTGTTCTTTGGAAGGAATGATGCTAAAGCTGAAACTCCAGTACTTTGGCCACCTCATGCGAAGAGTTGACTCATTGGAAAAGACCCTGATGCTGGGAGGGATTGGGGGCAGGAGGAGAAGGGGACGACAGAGGATGAGATGGTGGATGGCATCACAGACTCAATGGACGTGAGTCTGAGTGAACTCCGGGAGTTGGTGATGGACAGGGAGGCCTGGCGTACTGCGATTCATGGGGTCACAAAGAGTCGGACACGACTGAGCGACTGAACTGAACTGAAGTGACTAGCACTCTCAGTCTCTTTTCAAAGTTAAAAGGATTTTGAAATACTGTAGTTGGCAACATTAGTTGCCTTATCCATGAGAAGTAATACCCTGATCACTTTTTTCTGAGTTTGTGCTTTATTACAGTGTTAATATAAACAACTGTTCTTCATAAATTATTGTATTGTCCATATGTTTTTTGAAAAATTTCATACAAGAGAGTGGTATATATGTGTTTATATGTATTGTATCTAATCTATTCCAGGCAGATTTTACCTAAGCATGATTTTAGGGGTAGTTTTTAAGGTTGTTTAGACTTTAAATGTCAGAGAAGGCGATGGTACCCAACTCCAGTACTCCTACCTGGAAAATCCCATGGATGGAGGAGCCTGGTAGGCTGCAGTCCATGGGGTCACAAGGAGTTGGACACAACTGAGCGACTTCCCTTCACTTTTCACTTTCATGCATTGGAGAAGGAAACGGCAACCCACTCCAGTGTTCTTGCCTGGAGAATCCCAGGCATGGGGAAGCCTGGTGGGCTGCCGTCTATGGGGTCGCTCAGAGTCGGACACGACTGAAGTGACTTAGCAGCAAACATGTTTTCCAGGAAAAAGTCAAATCCAGGGCACTCAGCAAAATATGGCCCAGAGATGAAGCTGAAGGTAGGAGTATGAAGTCTTCTGTTACATCTACAGAACAATCAAGTCGATGCCCCCGAGTGCTACTTAGTCACACAGCAAGTCCTTTAAAAGAGTGGGGGTGTATGTGACAGATACTCTCTGTTGAACAACCAGACCCTGAAAAGCCTGAGGTCTCATTAGAAAGGGGTTTGGAGGCATGGCTTTTGTTTAATGGAATGAACCACAAAGAGATTCTAAGGCAGGCCACAAAATTTGAGAGGATTTTGTTAGGAGAAATATAATTGGGCTGGAATGAATATTAAGAAAGTACAAAATGAAAAGAGGCATTTGGACTCCTGAAATTCCACTGTCATGAGGCAGGTCAAGAAAAGTACTCAGCTGCAAACAAGTGCTACATCTCTTGAAAAAGGAGGATGGCTTGGGGGATGGAGTCAAGAGTCAAGGAGACCTTTTTCTGGGCCTTCATATCTAATCCTAGAACTTCCAAGATTTTTTTTCCCAATAAGATTTCAAACCTGCTATGGACCAATGACTTATTTTCTTGGCCCACACTTTTCCCATTTTTCAACAAGAATATTTATAGTGATTATCCTGTGTCTGTCCCACCACTGTATGTACGCTTAGAGGACACATAACTTCTCTCTTTTGACTTACAGATAGAAATGAGCTCCCCACCAGAGCTGCACTTAAGAACTATTCCTGAGAAACCTCATCCACACTTGAACCTGAGTCAAATAATGGCATCCTGAACTTTGAGCTGAGTTTAGAATGTGATGAAACTGTTGTGGGCCTTGGAGAGTGTCAATGCCTTTCATAGATTAAAGAGATGAAATCACTGGGGGCCAGAGGGAAGACTGTGAGATGCCTCCAAGTTAGTGCCACTTCCGGGTAGAACAGATGGCTCAGTGGTAAAGAATCTACTTGCCAATGTAGGAGACACAAGAGGCTCAGGTTCGATCCCTGGGTTGGGAAGATCCCCTGGAGGAGGGCATGGCAACCCACTCCAGTATTCTTGCCTGGAGAATCCCATGGACAGAGGAACCTGGCGGGCTACAGTCCATGACGTGACTGAGAGTGAGTGCGTGCAATGTAACACTTGGGAGCTCCAACCCTAGGCTGAGGTGGTTCACCAGAGCAAGCCCTCTTTTAACAGGTCCTGGATGCCAGTCTTGGGGTCTTAGGTCCTAGATATTGGCGGAAGCAATGTTCAATCTTTTCCGTTTTCAGCTTCTGCCTCATGAACCCTTAGTTATCCTTTGGAGAAAAAATGGCCAAAAGCCAATGCCAATGTTTTAGACCTCTGCCCTTCCTTTAATCTCAAAACACAAAATAGATGCTGCTGTCATTATTAAAACATCAGTAGGAAGCTCACTGGATCGTACAAAGGGACCAGAGCTAACATTTGTGAGTAACTTCTAAATGCATGTGTTTGTTATATGACATTGCATTTATGACTCACTTTAAAAGTGGTAATTCTTCTGTCCCTGTTTCTACATATTGAAACAGAAACACAGATTCATAGTTACAATTTGCTTAGAATTACAGTTCCTTCCAATGAACACTCAGGACTGATGCTGAAGTTGAAACTCCAATACTTTGGCCACCTGATGTGAAGAGCTGACTCATTTGAAAAGACCCTGATGCTAGGAAAGATTGAGGGCAGGAGGAGAAATGGACGACAGAGGATGAGATGGTTGGATGCCATCACGGACTCAATGGACATGAGTTTGGGTGAACTCTGGGAGTTGATGATGGACAAGGAGGCCTGGCGTGCTGTGGTTCATAGGGTCACAAAGAGTCGGACAGGACTGAGTGACTGAACTGAACTGATCATTAGATACTATTCTGGTTTGCTAAGCCTCTGATAAACTGCTATCTCTGCTTCTTATGACATATGACTTACATAATAAAGGGAAGTATGAAGCCATAACAGTAGGATCTGATCTACAGAAATCTATACTCGTGCTACTCAGAGTTGTCTGCAGGCAACCTGGTCTGCTATCTGTCACCAGTTCACAGGGAGAGAAGGACAGAAAGTTGAAAGCCAGCATCCGGAGACCTGTGGGGCAATTTGGCATCTCCATGAGCTCCAGCTGTGTGGTCAGGGTCTCCTCAGCTGGACGGGGTTTGGCCGAATCTGGAGTTGCCAAGCTCAGGCATGAGTTACATGTGACCAGGCTCATGCCAGGCTGGTACAGAAGGACTTGTTGAGACAGCAGCCCAGGAGTCAATGAAAAATTTTAAAACACGTCATTCACAGCAAATAATCTGAGAAGCACTGATTACTGATGGTGTCCACTCATGCCCTACTCTGGATTGGTGCCCCTGCCTTCCCCTGATGGAAGTTACCCTAGCAACAGCTAACCCTTGGACCGGACCTTGGAATGGGTCCCTCATGCTGGGAGCCTTTGGGCCTATGAGCCTGTGTGTGGTGTCAGCTGCCATATCTGTCCTCTGGCAGGCTTAGGTCCATGGAGGCTGGCTGCTCCAGTGGCCCAGAAAATGACATGACCCAGAAGTAGGGCATGGAAACCCATTCCAGTATTCTTATGGGCTTCCCTAGTGGCTCAGATGTTAAAGAATCTGCCTGCAATGCAGGAGACCTGGGTTCGATCCTTGGGCAGGGAAGATCCTCTGGAGAAGGGCATGGCAACCCACTCTAGTATTCTTGCTTGGAAAATCCAATGGACAGAGGAGCTTGGAGGGCTACAGTCCATAGGCTCAAGAAGAGTCGGACACAACTGAGTAACTGATACTACTACTACTACTACTACTACAATTGAAAAAAAAATGCTGGATACCAAAATGTGTCATGATTTCTATATCTTAACCCCCATTTCCCTTTATTTTGGTTCTTCGTAACTTAGACCAAACAGAGAAAACTAAATTTGGGACCATCCTGTTGTGTAACTTATTTATTTTATCTCTCGTTGCATCCTTCCGGCTTCTTCTACCTTCTAAGATAGCTATCTAGAATTACAATTTTGTTTTAAACAAAGCATATTAACACTAATATTTAAACTTTTGCCACTCTCCAGGAAATCCCCAGGACACCTCCATGGTCTGCTGACAACATCGGTATTTGGAATCCCCACTCTGGTCAGTACTCGGGGGCAAGTTAGAGTCCTGTGTGTGTGTGTGTGTGTGTGTGTGTATGCGGGTGCGCACGCTCAGTTGTGTCTGACTCTTTGTGATCCCAGGGGCTGTAGCCCACCAGGCTCCTGTGTCCATAGGGTTCTCCAGGCAAGAATACTGGAGTGGCTTGCCATTTCCTTCTCCAGGGAATGAACACACATCTCTTGCGTCTCCTGCATTAGGAGGCAGATTCTTTACCACTAGCGTCACCTGGGATAGCCCTTAGAATGTCCTAGGAGCTTTTAAAATAGACTCATACATTGGGCTGCTATCTATGGGGTCACACAGAGTCGCACATGACTGACGTGATTTAGCAGCAGCAGCAGCATACATTGCTGGAGAAGGTAATGGCAACCCACTCCAGGACTCTTGTCTGGAAAATACCATGGACGGAGGAGCCTGGTAGGCTGCATCCATGGGGTCATAGAGTTGGACACGACTGAAGCGACTTAGCAGCAGCATACATTGCTTCCCTCCTCAAAGAAAATGACTCAGTTGATCTGAGGTGGGACTGCTGCTGCTGCTGCTGCTAAGTCGCTTCAGTTGTGTCCGACTCCGTGCGACCCCATAGACGGCAGCCCACAAGGATCCCCCGTCTCTGGGATTCTCCAGGCAAGAACACTGGAGTGGGTTGCCATTTCCTTCTCCAATGCATGAAAGTGAAAAGTGAAAGTGAAGTTGCTCAGTCATGTCCGACCCTCAGTGACCCCATGGACTGCAGCCTTCCAGGCTCCTTCGTCCGTGGGATTTTCTAGGCAAAGTACTGGAGTGGGGTGCCACTGCCCTCTCCGAGGTGGAACTAGGTTCTGTCTATTTCAAAAGTCCTGAGGTGGCTTTCTAGGGTTGAGAAACACTGTGAGACCCACTTCAGCTCACAGAGTGCTTGATTTTTGCTCTCTGACCCCAGAAGCCCTCGAACAAGCACACGATTCCAAGTATTTCTGCCTTTCAAAGGCAATTTAAACAACAAACACACTACCAATACCTCAGAACCATCAGGAAGACTTTCTGGAAGCTGAAGTCCAAGAACAAATCTGAGTCCATTTAAAATTACACTCAGACTGCACCCCCCAGAGACATTTGAAATGATTTGCGGGACTTCGCTGGTGGTGCAGTGGCTAAGACTCCACACTGGAAATGCAGGGCCCTGGGTGCATCCGCAGTCAGGGTGCTAGCTTCCCACACGCCACAACTACTGACACTACTAAGGCGCCACCACTAAGGCCTGGCCTGCACGTGTGCTCCGTCGCGGTGGACTCTCGGTGATGCCTACGAAGCCCCTAAGAACCAGCGCAGGCAAATAAAAACAAACGGTTTGCAATCTTCTTACAGAACTGTTACTGCCTCCTGTATTTCCTGCTTTGCTCCATGCTGTAGCTGAGGAAACCTGGTCTCCAACAATCCCAGCCCAGTGACTGCAGCCTGGAGCTCGCCAAGGTAGAAGGAGTTGGGACGTGGCTGAGGGTGCCCTCCCTTAGGGAGGGGTCTACACGCTAGCCCAGACGGTGAAGTGTACAGCCCCAGCCAGTTCCTGGGCACAGCTCCAGGCTGGGGGCCAGCTCCCAGGAAGGTGGAGACCACCGGCACTCCTGAGCCACACTCTGAACCAGGCCTGCTGCCTTACCCCATGAGTTGATTTGAGCTGAAATTTTGTGTTTGATTCTCACCTCTATTCCCTTAGTGAAAATCCCATTATCTCTAACAGCTGTGTGTCAAGAAAAGACATGGATTTTGTGTAACAACAGAAGGATACCATACTTGTTTTTCTAGGTAGCCTTAGGAAAACCGTTTTAGCTCACTTTCTTGGCTTATTACATAAAGACTTAAACTTTGTGTAGAAAGAGGGGAGTTACTTTAGAGTGGGAAACTAGAAAAAAGGAATTCAATCTCTATGACACAGAAGCAAGTTGATAACGATATTTAAAAAAAAATACAGCCTGGACCAAAAAGATGGCATAGATTTGCCACTAAAATATTATTTGCAGTTTATTATTTCTAGATAAATTCATAAAGTGAAAGAAAACCAGGAAGGTGACATACACTGCTTGTGTAAGCCTTGAAATTGATTTCAGAAGCATCAGCCCTCACGACAAAAGAATTTCACAGTTTAATTAGGATGGCTCAAATCCAGTGTCTATATTTAGGATAAGCTGGAAATTACAGTGTAGAAATGAGAGTCATCCAGCAATACTCTAAATGGGGCCAGGGGATCTATGGAAATAACTACCACAGCTTTTCTCAGCTAACCATAAAATTTCTCAGCTTTTGTTTTTCAGTGGATACAAACAGAATAATCTCTAAGAATTTTTTACCTGTTCAAACTGAGGAAGGCGTTTTTCCTAAAATTCCCTAAATACAAACTTTTAAATCTGCACCTACACATAATACCTAAATTCTTTTTAATACCTGTGTGATCTGTGCTTAAGCACAGATCAATTTGGCATTTAATTTAAAACATATCAGAGGAATCTCATTAAAATTCTGAATGTATATAAACATGTTTTATACAGCTAATATTTTGGCTTCGTTTTGTATGTGGTTGGCAGAGTTCTCATGGCACTCTATCATTAATGCCTTAAATATTCCTGTTTTCTTCTCATCATCGGTGTATCATCAAATAAATCAGTTCAAACCCAAGATGTGACAGAAAGAACCATATGATTACTTTTTTTTTTTAACTTCAGGAAATGTTTTAAATGATCTCGTACAAGTTATATTGGCTTCACATCCAACAATTTATTAGAGGAGCATATGATTATTTATGACCATAATTATGGTTTTGGGATGTCCAACAAGAGTGCTTTCTTCTTTCTCTTTCTCTTCTTCACCGTGACCTGGGTCTGAGTTTATATATGCTTGTCAGTAATTTCCCTAAAAGCAGTTTAAATGCTCTAAATAATACACTCAAAATCATTAAGAAAATAAATCGCTTTAGTGAGCTGACCTCGGTAGCAAAGATGCTCGAAAGCACAGTGAATGTGCAGCCAGAAAGACGCAGAGAGAAGTCAGAACCTCAGGAATCAAAAATCCTTTGACATTTAAGCTACTTGCCTTGGCTGAAGGTTTACTTTTAAATTACAAGGAAGGAAATATTCCAGGTAAAACAGCTCTTAGCCAGTTGTAACTAACAAATCAATTGTAGATATCCGCTGCAGAAGCTGAGTGTGTGCCATTACTACTTGTGAATTACCTTCTCCTCATTTATTTATTTTGTAATAGTTCCAATACTGCCCCATGCTACCATTTTAACGTCAGGCAGCTCATTCAATGTGGTCATTCAGATTTGTAAAGGGCCCCAAATTCACCAAACTCCCACTCTGAAGATCCAGTGGAATTGGGTTTGTTTGCTTGTGTGTTATTGTAAATTAACAGGTACACTGACTACTCCTTGAATCCTCAAACTGTCACTTACAGATAGGGGATCCCACTCTATCGGTGAATAAACTGAGGTTAAGTATTAATGTTTTCCAACTGTGGTGCTGGAGAACACTATTGAGAGTCCCTTGGACTGCAAGAAGATCAAACCAGTCAATCCTAAAGGAAATCAACCCTGAATATTCATTGGAAGGACTAATGCTGAAGCTGAAGCTCCAATACTTTGGTCACTTGACATGGAGAGCCGACTCATTGGAAAAGACCCTGATGCTGGGAAAGACTGAGGGCAGGAGGAGAAGCGGACAACAGAGAATGAGATGGTTGGATAACATCACCAACTCAATGGACATGAGTTTGAGCAAACTCCAGTAGGTAGTGAAGGACAGGGAAGCCTGGCATGCTGCAGTTCATGGGGTCACAAAAAGTCAGACACGACTTAGCAGCTGAACACAACAACAAAGTACAAATCAGTAATCTGGTGCCAGAGCCTTAACGGAGAACCCCTCCAGGTGAACACTGTCATTCCCTGTGCTGGGCCTATTTCTGTTCCTGGTCTCTGATGAAGCAATTTTGGAAAGATGTTGACCTATCCAGGAGGCACCTAACATTAGCACGAAAAACTAAGCACTTCTTGCTTCCCTGAAGCCATCTAGTAACTGAAGGTGAAACCAGCAAAGTTTTTCTCTTTCTGGGAAAATGGGAAGTTGGGTAAGGTGATGGTGGCTGAAATAAACACCTTGGGCTGCCTTTGTGTGTGTGTGAGACCTTCAGTCATGCTCTATTCTTTGCGACTCCATGGACTGTAGCCCGCCAGGCTCCTCTATCCAAGGGATTCTCCAGGCAAGAACACTGGAGTGGGTTGCCATGCCCTCCTCCAGGGGATCTTCCCGACTCAGGGATCAAACCCACATCTCCTATGTCTCCTGTATTAGCAGGCAGATTCTTTACCCTCTGAACCACCAGAGAAGTGGCTGCCTTAATTTCCTATCAAATTAACTAAAACATCTCGAATGTCTTATTGCTTCTTTCAACTCAAATTAAAAGCCCTCAGCCTCCAACCAAAAAACTGTCTTACACTTTGAACTAATCAGAAGGAGCCCTGGTGATTTCTATAAGGCAGGCACACCAGGCTGGTCAGATCTTGTTGGTCACCCTCACGATAGGCACTGGCACTGAGTGGACCCCAAGGAAAGGGGTTTTGCACAAGGAGCTGCCCGCTGGCCTAGAGCTAATCATTTTGCTCATGCACGTGGTACTGTGTCTGGTGGACAGCCGGAAAATGCAGAAAATCAAGGCTGAGACGGGGCAAGATCACTTTAACAATGTGGAGAAGCTCCCTAGGAGATGTTGTTCCCAACACTGCCACCAGGTGGTCATTCCTGGGAGAGACTTACTTAAATAAAAAAATTAAAAACCCTCTGATGATTTCCTACTAACGATCAGAATCTAGCCAGGTCTCAGATCTATCATCATTTACAGCCAAATAGAGGATTTGACCAGCCAGCCAAAGTCAGAACCCTGGATCTTCAGGACAAATAACTCATTCTCTTCAACTTGTTAATGGGAGGAAGAAAAAAAGAATGAAATGGAGTTTGTATGGAAGCAGGGAGGAGTAGGGGAGCTGCTTTAAAGAGCAGGTAAGAAATATACTGATGAGGACCTGCCTGGGGGTCCCATGGGTAAGACTCCAGGCTTCCACTGCAGGGGGCACAGGCTCAGTTCCTGGTCGGGGAACTAAGATCCCACACACAAACACACACACACACCCCCCTATGAAATGCACTGGATAGGCACATCGAATCCTTAGTCAAACAGATCAACTGTAACAAGACATTTTCTGAGCCAAATGGGGAAAACTGGTTATAGCCTGTTTGTCAGATGATATTAAAGAATCATGACTCATTGTGCTGAAAATAATATTGAGGTTTATTCGTAAAAGAGGGGTGCTTTAATTAATAGATAGGCACTATCTATCAGTGGCATAATACAGTATGGAGCATTTGTTTTAAAATAGTTCAGAGAAAAAGCAGGGTTGAGAGTAGATGAAAGGAGATTGGGAGAATGTTGGTGCCTAGAATCCAGGGTTATTCCCTTATGTTCCTTATGTTTATAGGTTTGAAAGTAACTTCAATAAAAATTCATTTCAAAAACCTGCTAATTTACAGGAAAAATATCAATAACTTTCAGTTATATACATATATATTACGTGTGTTAAGTAACTTCAGTCGTGTCCAACCCTTTGCGACCCCATGGACTGCAGCCCGCCAGGCTCCTCTATCCATGGAATTCTCCAGGCAAGAACACTCGAGTGGGTTGACATGCCCTCCTCCAGGGGATCTTCCCAACCCAGGGACTGAACCTGTATCTCCTGCATTGGCAGGAGGGTTCTTTACTACTTGAGCCACCTGGGCAGCCCTACAACAGAGTATCTGAACTCAAAGTCAGATTAGTCAAATTTGCACTCAAATTCCATTTTGCATAGAACTTTTTTATTCTGCGCCCTCACAATAAGGCCTCATCTACGCCTACAGGAATTACAACAAACCAGAGCATTCCAATTAAATTGGGGGTCAGGTCAGTTTTGATTTCTTTCTGGTTTAAATTTCATAAGAACAAGGACTATAACACAGAGCAACCATTGGTTTACAAAAGGTAAGAGGCTTGAAGGAGAAGGAAAATTTTCCAAACAGGTAGAAAGATAACAAAGATATTTTTTACACTGATTTCTTTCCTTTTAAATTTCACTTTAAAAATAGCTACAAAAATATTTTTCTCAAGAAACATTTCTTAGTGTGGTGCTTTGTTTTATTTTCCTTGAGGTTGGCAGTGGGTGGAACATAAGTAAACATACCAAATATAACCAGAGTCATAGTAACTCTCCTTAATAACAAAGTATCTCCTTATTAAGTTCCTCATAAATAAAGTATAAACATACCAAATATAACCAGTGTCATAGTAACTCTCCTTATTAATAAAGTATTTTATGTTTCTAAATCAATATCACTTCCAGTGATTAAAAGATGCCAAAAATCGCAGCCATGAAATTAAAAGACGCTTACTCCTTGGAAGAAAAGTTATGACCAACCTAGATAGCATATTCAAAAGCAGAGACATTACTTTGCCGACTAAGCTCCGTCTAGTCAAGGCTATGGTTTTTCCTGTGGTCATGTATGGATGTGAGAGTTGGACTGTGAAGAAGGCGGAGCGCAGAAGAATTGATGCTTTTGAACTGTGGTGTTGGAGAAGACTCTTGAGAGTCCCTTGGACTGCAAGGAGATCCAACCAGTCCATTCTGAAGGAGATCAACCCTGGGATTTCTTTGGAAGGAAGGATG